>LQNS02278094.1:37634291-37661412 GCA_001587735.2 Parhyale hawaiensis | reverse complement strand
TAGATATTCGCATGTCTACATGCGAATGTTGGAAACCTTGCGAATATTCGATCTACCTCTAGGCTGTAGTTTGTTCACCATAAGGCTGAGGCCCCACAACAGCAACAATCGACGTGGGACGCAACAAATTTGTTGCATGAAAAAATGTAACATCGGGTACAGCAACCTACTGCCCCCACCGACGCAACCCAGATCACGCGACACTTTATCACGCACAGGCGCCACGTCTCCCGCAAAAATCTCATTGCATCGCTTGTGTCAGTGAAGCCCCGGCATAAAGATGCAAAGCAGAAGAAACAATAGCGGAATTTTATGACGCTTGAATCGCAGACGTAAAATGAAATCGGGCGCAAATGCACTTCTCGGGACGTATAATATGCCAAGGAAAATGTGGAACCCATGTACGAGGGAGTTCCCACGCAGGATCAATCAGGCATAGGAACAGTAACTCGGGGAAAAAATGTGAACAAGTGAAAGTAACATCAGTAGGAGTATAAAATCACAAGGAAGCAATATGGGCACAAAAGACAGACGCACAAAAGGCCTAGCTAATGGCTAAGGTAACCTACAGCGTCTCAATTAGAGAGGGTGGCGCTGCTCACAATAACATATGCTGGGCGAGCCTAACTAACCTAATCCTATGGCCCATCCTGTGCCTCCTGAGAGGTCTCAGTTTCGGAAGTCTAACATTCAAGAGATTTACTGTACCTGTTTTGAGAGTCTCTGTGTTAGTAGCAGTAGTCGTAAGCAAACTGATTACTTGCGGAGCAATACTATGGCGCATCGCATCGAATTCTCGGTTTTTCGGTCGGCAGGCATCAGGTGGTATGAAAACTTAGCCGAGTTCTATTGGTCTTAAGTGACCAGCGCGCTACTACTGGCAGAAAATAAGGCGCATAGAGGTGAAGGATAGATGACCTACCTACCAGTCGGTCGTAGCTGCAACATCTTACGCGAAAATAGACACTAGGGACAGCCCTTGGGTTCGTGAGACCCATGTATATTCTGACAGGAGACGGGCCTGGCAGAATATACCCATGAGGGCATAAATCTTTGGAAATTATTATCATCACAATCATATGTTTGACCAAGATTCATGCTCAAAAGGTATTTCAATAGTGAAGGTACTGTTAAGGAGAAGCCCTTGTAAAGCAACAATTGGGCTTAAGATAAGAATTGGGGGGAGGGAGGGTCTGCCGCTGACACTTTAAATCATTATAGAAGCTGATCCATCGTAAGTAGGGCCAGAGCGATCCACCAAGAAATGATTGACAGCTATAAAGGTGTATGAGAAAATACAGTCCAGGCCGGATGTGCTGCCTTCGCTCTTCAACATAGTACGAGGGACAGTTAGTGACGAAGTGGATATCAGTTCACTCAAGGGGCATCCATGGATCAATGTTATTATGATTATTATTATAACATTTTGTTTAACCTCCGTAGCCGCAACTCGGCAATGAAGCATTGAAGTGTTATCGTGGAAAAAACACAAAGTTTTTGCGGCTCTAGGTGCCAAAGGACAGATACACAGACACGCTGAAAACTCTACATCCCTGCGGATACTAGCGGGCTGTGAAAACATCAATACAGTAGAACTAGACCGTCAGCGGAAATAGCAAAAAAGGAAGGATGTAAATTAGACACGGAAGATGGCCTCATGTCTGAGATAAAGCTAAGTTAGCACACAGAGTGTAACTCCTCATAAAATAGGATGGGCGGGCCTGCAGTTTGGCTTTATATTCTAGTAAAAAGGAGCAAACCAACAGCCGGTGGGGAGGGGGGGAGGTAAGTGGACAGCTTAGGCTGTACGTACATTGTTGATAGCCAACATTTGCAAGGAAAGACTCTCAAAACACTAAAAGCACGTACAGGTAAGAATAAAATAGCTAGCTGGTGAATGAAAATTTAATTTTCGAGATATAGAGTACATATACAGTGTAGAGATTCATTGGACCAGGTGAATATTACCAACTAGAGCACTCTGAGAGTGCATACCTCTGCCAAGCAGGGCAACGGCAACGCAAAATTCAAATTAGTTCTGTAACCATGATTTCCTTGTATCAACACCAAAATATTATCATTTATACCTTTAGACAGTATTAACAGCCTCCGTAATTTTCTTGAAAATCTGTTCATAACTTTTTATGTGAGGTTGCTAACAAACATTCTGACAAACACACAAACAAACTAACCGATCATCACCACAATTTTATCAATCATGTCTTCCAACATTATTAACAATTCCTGTAAATTCCAAAAAAAGATCCGTTTGTACCACGACATAAACATAACCTCCTTGGTGGAGGTAATAAAGCAGTGTATAAATGCCCTTAGTTATGCTGACGACATGGTGCTTGCCTCTCCCCATCCTACAGGACTAGAAAAGTTGCTCGCAATTTGCGAGGGGGAAGCATATGAACTTTGTATTCAGTACAATACGGTAAAAATATTATTTAACCCTATCAGGCTTAGGAGAAGTAACCTGCTCGGTCATAAATATTCTGTTCTCAATGGTGTAGAGCTTACGTACCTACGGATATAGAGAAAGAAACGCGGAAGCTCCATGGAGTTGTAACACGTTAATTAGCAAATTCGGACACTTCTTTGTGGAGATCAAATACCATTTATTCTGGACCTATTGTTACTCTTTGTACTGTAACTCACTTTTGTCATGTGGCGTAACTTAAAAAACAAGAAAGAAACGCATTGAGCGCTTCCGCGTTGCTTCAATGATATACTCTGCAGATTAATGAACGTGTCAAGGTCCAACAGTGCAAGTCTAATATTTGCTCAAAAGTACACGGATTGTCATAAAGTCAGGTTCAGGATATGCCTAGAAATATGACCTAGAAATAAGATACATTCTTTTGAGTACCACGTAGCATTTCAATACATTTTGTAATGCCTCCATGTGAACTAAATAAAGACTAGAGCGCTCTGAGATCGCATACATCTGCCAAGAAAGGCAACGGTAACAAAAAATTCAAATTGACTCTGAAACCATGATTTCTTTTGCATCAATTAATAAATCTAATAATTTGTGCCTTTTAATAGTATTAACAGTTTCTGGATTTTTTTTAGATCCTTTCATAATAGTTTGAGTTATGCTGCTAACAAACATTAGTCAAACATAGAAACGAGTCAGCCGATCTGCACCAAAATTTAACCATTTTTGCCTTCTAACATTACTAACAATTCCTGTAAGTGTCATAAAGATCCATTCAAAACTTTTTGAGTTATTGCGTAACAAACATTATGACGAACACAACTGAAACACAGCAACAAACATACGAATGAACAAACAGATCATCACAAAAATTTGGTCATTTACTCTTAAACGGATGGACGGGTCTTCACCAAAAATTAATCATCTGTTCCTCCTAACATACCTAACAATCCCTGTACATTTCATCAAAATCCGTCCAAACTTTTTGAGTTATCTTGGTGACAGACAAACCCGACGAAAACATAACCTCCTTGGCGGGGGTAATTACTATTATTCATTAAGATTAAAAACTGATGTGGGAAGGAAGAGGTGTTGCAGGCAATACGGTGAATTAACCTCGGGCGTTGTCCCATTGGCCAATAATTATCTACGCTAGTCCACAAAAAAAGGTTACTGGCGTCACTTTTGGCGGTATTACCGTCAACAGGATAAAAATGAACACAGAAGAGGTAAATATTAGCATTGTTTTTTCAACTATCATTATTTATAGTTATTTTTTTTTTTTAACTAAGAACACACGGATATAAAAAACACTTATCAGTTACAAGGGAACACGTCCTTGCCCTAGACATACAAATACATATTTCTCACTGTATATACAGCTATATCTATTTGTTCGTTGCTAACCAGTCTCGTATGATTCCCCATAAACTTTTTTGGCCGCTTTACACTCAAGAGTTTAGTTCCGTCTCACTTTAGGATACAATTTTGCGCAACTTATGCAGCCAGGATAAGCTCGAGTGGCACCTCGTTTCTGATATTTAGGTACTTTATGGAGGCCGTTCGCATACGAGCAAGTTAAGGCATTAAGCAGAGTGCGCGGATGGCGGTACTGGACACACGCTCCGGCAAATATATATTTAGGCATGACGCCTCGAGCGACATATGACAGATACGCTAAGTAGTAAACCTGAAGTTTGTTATTGTTGGTTAGCGTTAGGATTTAGTTAAGATATAAGGCGCTTGTGTGCAGGCACCAGCACAGTATATTATCTTGAGTTTGCAAGAACCAACGTAGCGTCTGCACGCTCATGTTATTGCAGCAGTGAAATATTATGGGCATGCCCTGCTTCTTCCCTTTCATTGTGATAATTTAAACTGGTTATTTCCAACTTGTCAGGAACTTCAATGCTCAGCGCTTGAGTCGCAAGTCCCGATAAGTTTCGGGGACAATCGCAAACCGTTGGCACATAAAATGATCGGAAACGAAATCCTACCAGCTCACTGGACAGAAATGCAACAAGATAAAAAAAAAAGACAAGACAGCCTAGCTCAAGCACAATATAATAAGGGCCAAAACATACCAAAAGCAGTTCAGCGAGAAGCTGGCAGGCAGGATGGCAGTTTTTGAGATGCACGGAATGCACTGGAGCCAGCGGCCTGCTTAACTGTTGCTGTTCGGTGTGGTGTGCGCGCTCCAATGCATTCCGTGCTTCTCAAAAACTGCCATCCTGCCTGCCAGCTTCTCGCTGAACTGTTTTTGGTATGTTTCGGCCCTAAGGCACTTCCACAGCACAACACAACATGAACCGAGAAATGTCTTTTGAAAAGAGTCAACTTAAAGCTACCAGTTACTCAAGTTCAATCTGTAATATACACAACAATTAGGAACTGATTCTTATGGTCTGACTTGTGTAGCTCCGAAATACATAGCAAAACATAGGTAAAAAAATCACATACATACTTTTTGGTATTACAGTAGAGATAAAATCAGATACAATGCAAAACACCTAAAGTCAATATAACAACAAAAAATTTCAACACGTGTCGAAAACAAAAACAAGCGTTCAACGCAAATTTATAGATACAAATGGTGACTCCAGCTATGAAACACGTAAGCAAACGGCTATATTACACGCGTGTGGGAGCAAAGTTCATAAAACAGCATACAAAATTACGAAAAGAATGCCCGCCAAACATTGAGGTTCTATCATATGAACTAACGACGCAAACATTGAAGTTGTATATATAACACAAACCGACGACAAATTTGAAGGTTGAAAAGCTCTAACATCATTCTGAGTTGAATAAGATGATGCAGAAAAGAATATCTACCAAATATTTAAGCGACGTGGCTAATACAACCGCTTCTTCAATATTTATAAAGGTTACAAAACCAGTGGTAACTGAGGTGTTGGTCAACTACTGTGTGCGGATCAGGGAACAAAGTCCACGCAGCGAGCAAACAGCAGGCAGCAGCGACTGTTAGGGCGCTGGCACACCAGGAGCAGTTGAGCTGGCAGGCAGGCGGGCAGGCAGGCAGTATGCCTTACACACCACGAGTAGTAAAGCAGGTGCGAAGGTGCAGCTTTGCAGCGTTGCCAATTTAGCATTTTTATGCTAGATTTTAAATATTGGGAGGTCTATCATCCAAAAATTGGCTTAGCGTTTAGCAGGAAATTCTAATTTTTAGCATTTGGGACATTTTTCTAACTTATCAAATATTATATGTCGAAATTAATGCTATCGACACAACGTAACGCACAATTGCGATAATATTATTCTTCGTTGATTATTGCACCATTGAAGGGAAATTTTAATTCTGACCCTACCAAACGTGTATTAAATTCGTTCATCGTGAGATAGATCGAGTCATTGCCTTCGCGTCATTGGTTTTTGCAGGAACTATTGAGTCAATGCCATATCTCTTATATTATGATCCTTATTCTTTGTGCCGGTTGAAAAAACTTATAAAGTAATTTAGCATATTCTTCGCCTCGCAATGACTAAAGATAGAGCGAAGTACCCTCAAAAGTTCGACAAAAATCACAAACTTGCCAGTCCATATCTGAGTACTTCTTTTACGAGTTAGCTATATACATTGCTGAAAAAGACGAGACAACTAAGGTGGAAGTCAAGTCAGCCATGTATATTTACTACCATGCAACATTCAATTCCTGTGATCATCTGGACGTCTTGTGCAAAAATACCAAATCCGATACTAAAGCAGTGAAACACTGCACTATGTGTGCAAACGTAGTTGAGGTTATTATACTTCTCAGTTTCTTTTTTCAATGAAAATTTTAATACTGATAGCAAATTTAGCTTGTAACTCTACGAATCAAATGATATCACTACTTACAAATCATTGGTTTTTTGTAGTTACGGAGAAGGCCAATTTAAGGATGTGGCGGTATATGCTTTAAGACTAATTTTGCTCCATTCGAATGCCGAAGTAAAGCGTTATTCAGCAGCATGAACGCCGTGAAAAATAAGGTTAGAAACAAAATGAAACTGCCTATGCTATCAGCTATTCTTACTGTAAAATATGGCCTAAAGAGGCATAGCAAATGTTACAAAAACTTCAAACTGCCAAAAGTTATCATCAATAAAATTGGGTTGATGGATTTTTATGACAAGACGATCATAGCCCCAGTACAGAATGCACAGCTTGTCTGTCAATTATGATGTACTTGCATTGGAACTGTAATTCAGCAAGAAATCGGTAGATCATAATCTTTTCCCTCTTTCTTTGTAACTAAATACCGATTTTTTTTTTTGCAGCGATTTTGCAGGAAAGTTCGAATTTCATTTGGCAACACTGAGCAGCAGTGCGCACCTGACGCAGAACCTCTGCGATCAACGTCCTGGTGGACTCTGATCGCAGTCCAGCGATGAAACTCAAGAGTTTTTCAAATTCCCCAAATGGAAGTTCTAGATTTTCTCAGATCTTAAGAAAATTCCGCAGATAGTTATAAAAGAATACAAATAAAAACTTCATACTTATCTCACTGTATGAAGTAACAGGTAACAAATTATTTATGTAATTCTAAGTATTAGGCCGAAATTGGTCTGAAAATTCCTGGAACCCTCTTGAATTCTCAAGAGCTGGAGAAAATTCCCAGAGTGTCAGCCCTGTATCGCACGTCTGGCAAGGGACACAACAGCAGTTAGAGCAGGGGTCGATCGCACCGCGTGCCGCCAGCGCTGGCTGCTCTGGACGGCAGCTGCCTGCTAAACTGCCGCTGTTTGGTGTAAACGCTCCAAAGCATTCCGTGCTTCTCAAATACTGCTAGCCTGCCTGCCAGCTTCTCGCTGAACCGCGTTCGGTGTGCCAGCGCACTTAGGCGAACCGCGGGCAACATGAGGAGGCACTTGCTGGGCAAAGTCTCCTGTTTACGGACCAGTGTGCAGCAGGGCCTTCAGTTCGGATGATCAGGATGGATAAGAAACAAGAGCAAACCATTTCTTGCACTATACACCAATTGCCCACTCGGCTGTCAAAACCGTTCACCTCTGAAAAATTCACGGTTCAACCTAACGTAGCTAATTATTATATAATTTTTTCACCACCACAGATGCTCAAAATGGCATTTCAATAGTGTATCTCTGTCATCAGAAGTGCTTCGTAAAAATATGGGGTATTTTTTCAATAGTTTAAGTCATGGATTTGAGGAATTAGATCTTTCTATAAAAGTCAATATTTTGTAAAAAGGGCCATAGTAGTCCTCTATATGCTGAGAGCTTCTGAAATATATCAGTCAGGGAGTAGGGTCCAGGACCAAGGTATCTTCTGCGTTCATCCATTATTGAGGGACATTCGATCAATATGTGATATAGAGATTGCGGCACAAGGCAATCCGGACAGTACGGTAATGGGGCATTTCTCAGTAGAAAGCCATGTGTTGCTAGTGTATGTCCAATTTTTACTCTTGCCAGCTTGACTTCCCATTGAGATAAGAGTTTCAGTGTGTACTCTAATTGTAGATTCACACCAAAATAGTAAAAGTTAAAGAACAGTCGACCATGAAATCAAAGGGTGAGAAGCATGGTAAACACGGTGTGTTAGGAAACCTTCACTGCTTTGAAGTCAGGGTGTGGTATTGGGACAGGCTCGAGAGCACGAGCACATAGATAATTGCGCCCCAGGTGCGTGCGTCTTCGAGATTTGTGTTCCAGACTCAAATGTTTTTTATTTAGTATTTTCATTCTCAATTCCCTCCAAAACTGAAGCAAATTCTTGTTATTATATTCCAAGTTTGAGCTTCCCAACCCCGGAGTACAGTGTGATTTAAAAGAGAGGAAGAAAGATGGGACATTAAGAATGTCAAGAGAAACGTGGAACCCATGCACGAGTCAATGCGCATGGGAACAGCAAGTTGGGAAAGAAAAGGACGAAGAGAACAAAGCATCATCAGTAAGAGTAAGGGGCAAAGTGAGCACGAAAGGTCCACCTAGCTCCTATAGGAAGACGGATGATCTCTGCCATAACTGTTCTCGCGAGAGAAAATGAACTTCGACAAGAGAGTAGGGTGGTCAGAATGGTCACGGTGAGTACCAAGATACGCTGCGTAGTCTCTGTTCTACTGACAGAAAGTGGGCTGTTATCCATGAGACATAGACCAGATATTAATAAATCGTGATGCAAAAATCTGAAGTGTTGTTTTTTCGGCTTATTTAACCTCGCATTAAAGATACAGTAAGGTAATAAAGTAAACTAACTTACAAGCAATGCTCAAAACTGAGGAATGTTCAACATTTTTACCTAAACAATGCCATCTATGAAATAAAAACCATTGCTGCGTTAGCAAACGAACTTCAGTACTGCTGCTACCACTATGAAACACAGAAGGGGTAAAAGCCTTATAGCATAAGCCAACGAGTACAGTTCACTACTGCAGCTATATTAAATTTGGTAAGTCATAAGCGCCAGCACACAACTTCATTATCAACAACTAGCCTACTTATACTCAGCTACTGTGAAGTAATTCGACACAATGTTCCAGAGCCATTCGCGAAATAGTAAGAATAATAAGATACCTACATTAAGCACTATTGTGTACACTTGTATCACATTGGTTGAACTAGCCATTGGTTAAACGCCAAGCTTAGAGAAAGTGAAAAAAGTAACTTTAGAAGAGCCAACTGGATAATGATCAAAGGCTGTTATTATTGTTATATTGAATAGTTTAAGTCTCCGTTGCCACAACAATGGCGATCTAACAGAGGGAGAAGCAAGGGACAAACAGTATGACGATACAAATGGGGAACCCATGCACGAAGGTGATCCCACACAGAATCAACGCGCATGGGAACAGAAAGTGGGGAACGAAGAGGAAGATCAGAATAAATCATGAGCAAGTATAAGTATGAAAACGGAAGGAAGCAAAGTGGGAACGAAAGAGAGACGTCCCGAAGGCCTACCTAATTGCTAAGGTAACCTACACGAACCCCCTGGGGTCGCCGCGTCCCAGAACATAGGATCGGCAAGCCTAACTAACCTATTATTATAATGGGTTGGGTTACTAGCGCCGCAGGCATCACGCCCGCCTCGAGCCGAAAACCTAACTAACCTAACCCTATGGCCTATGACCCATCCTATGCCCCTTGCATGTTAATGATCAAAAGTGAGAGGATCATCGATTTAAAACAATACTCATCAGCACGTCTAAATTATCAGTGGTACCTACGGGCTTGCTATAGCATTTTGCACAACTAATAAGCGAAAAAGCAAAAAAATATGGCATCGAAAGCCAAGCGTCGTGGATACCACACAAAATTAGTTCAATTTGTAAGGGGTGCCAAACAATGAAAGCTCCCCACCCCCTGCCGGGCAACTACTGTAATCGCTATAAATGTGACGGTAATATTATCTGACAGTATATGTAATTGTTCTTCATTGCAAAGATCAACACGTATGATGTTGGGTTAAACGACAGTGAAAAGACGAGCTTTTTCTCGGCCGCAGGCTAGTTCTTAGATGCGTCTCTTGAGGCCCAAGCTGCGCCGGTGCCCCTTTAGTGTTCGATCTAGGGACTTTGAGAATTGTAATTGTAAGAGAGTCTTGACGACCCAGACACTAATTTTAACGGTAGTAAGACCAAAGTTTCGCCCAGAAGTCGAAGGACGTCCACACCGAGGGATTCTGCCGTCGAGAAACGGGCTTGGACACGGAAATTTTTTAGTCCCTTTTGGCTTCCTACCCTGTTCGTCTTCAGGCTGTTCGTGATGCCAAACTCCATTCGCGTCAATAATGATGCAAAGAGAGAAGGCAACAAGGAACATGTCCAGTAAACGGAGAACTTAGCCAAACCACAGCGAATGGGAAGTCAAACCTGCACATTTGTGGGAGTCATCTGGAAAAGTTATCCCTTGTCAATCATTCTTAAGATTTAACATGAAATAAAAAAGCTTATGCACTGGTATGAGGGTTGCTGGTAACTCAACGTGCGTCCCAATTTGGTTACCATCACCAGTTACCGTCAAAATTTCAGGAGATTCTAGGACGCCTCTACCCGTATTTTCAACAAAGTGGAAAGAGCTTCAATATAAGAGAGCATACTAGTGATGCAATAACATTGATACAAGCGTTCAAATAATACAGTTCAAACAACTACGCATGAGATGCTATGGAAGCAGTGCATACGTTCATTTACATACGATCATACGTTAATTTATGAGAGATTGACTGCATGCAAAGATCAAGTACAAGCTTAAGTGGCGACTGCAAAGCGTTAATCCGCTGCATCTCCATTGATTCAAGGCCGCCCATGTTCGCACATCGGAGCGTAAGCATCAGTTCTCCTGCCACCAGATGGACTCCAACTTTTTCTTTGAGAACACTCAATTCCGAAGATAGCTTCGATTTTGGAGAACCCGTCTGCGCCATTAACATCCGCCGTCTGCTTAAGGTCTGGCATATTTTCATGAGCAACAAGACTGTCGTCAAGTTGAGCGTGAGTGCCATTCATAGCTCTGCTAACAGCGAGTCGGAGATTAGCTTCGTAGTAACTGCGCAGTCGCTCGCACGATTTGTCCCACTCAGCCACGTCGTGGTACCGGGCTCGGGTCACCATAGCCGCCATCTTGGGTTGTCGGGCGCGAGTGAAGAGACCTTTCATGCACATGGCGGGACGTCTCACCTCTGCAAGTGGAACATCAGTAAGAGAAATAAAAAGTGGCAAAAGGAATAGCTACCTGGAGAGGTGCTGCAAACTGCACTGTATTTGCAATGCCAATGAAAACTTCATATCTAAATTTTCAACTGTCAGCAATAGGTCATAGTATATACATGTTGCTACCATTATAACACACAAAAATTCCACAGTCAAAGGATAAGTATACCCTCCAGCCCACGCTCCATGCTACCAGCAGTAACAATAATACAAGCACACTACAGAAAAGCTGCGCTCACTCTATTCTAAAATGTTCGCTACATGGGAGTAGCTACAGCAAAAAGGTCGACGAACTGTTGTCAGCTATAGCTAGCTACTGTATATCGGTAATACACTATGGAACCGGCGATCGTATTTCAAACTTACCTTGGGGAGTGAGGAAGTCTGCGAAGTTCCATATCATTTCGCCCATGAAGAAACCGCGATCCTTTAAGTCATCGAAGGCCAGGAAATGGTTAAGCAGCAGCTCAGTCTGATACTCCTCGCTCCAGGTGAAGGACGGACTCTAGGGGCAAGATAGCACCAGCAATTATTATTATCCTCAGGGTTTTCCCGCTGTAGCAGCAGCAGCAATAGCGGGAGCCTCAAATACAAGTGACACTTGCTTTACCATGCTGGCCGGTGCTACGAGTAATAGTAATGGCTTGGAAATATATTTCCTATGCATAGTCTGTCTCCTGAATACTAATTGTAATCCAGGGAAGAGCATAGGACAATACCCTGATTTACAGTGACTGGTCTACAGCACGCCACTCACCATGTGGAGGCCAGGGATGGACCCAGCACCATACTCTGATATACCGACAGGCCGCTGGTACTTGGTATTCCACTGCAGAAAGTCCGTGATAGTGCTTCGTTGGATGGTCTCGAGGCGGCCGGTGTCAGAATACCAGGCGAAGTATCTGTTCACCCATATCACGTCGAGGGCCGCCGCCTGTTCTTGACAGTATAACGTGAGCAGACAATAAGCAGTTGGCATTTAATGGGTAGCAATTATTACGTTTTATAAAGCACGAAGAGCGCTATTATTTCACATAAGATAATCAATACTACCACGCCAAGTCTCATCGATATGACACAATTAAACTCAATTGTAGCTAAATGAAATTTACCAAGAAATGGCCTATTGCTCTCACAACAGCTGTTTTCAAAGAAAGCTGCGACATATAAAAATGCTACAGATCAAATATTGGCTCTCGCTGGGACTATAACCTCTGACAAGAAAGTATATAGGTACCAACTATAAAATAACCAATTAGTAAGCAATATGAAACGAATATCTCTAGCATCACGCACGACGCATTAGCAATGCAATAACAATGGAAGACCAAGGGATGAAGGCAGCAACTGCACTTACGGCCAAGTCCTGCCACACAGACCGGTAGAGCACAGCAGTCACGGGGCGTGTTGGGTCCGCTTCCTTCGAGGCATTCACAACAGCTCTGTGCGCACATACATACACAATTAACATATAGCTTGAAGTATTAATTCTCATATCATCACACACAGAGAGTTACAGAGTGTCTCCTGTGCCGTTTTTTTAGCAAACAGACTATTGGCACCTGTCTCGAGCATACACCCAAACATCCACTATAATACACAGTTGTTAATTGCTTGTTCGCTTGCTCCTTTGGTTGGGATCGTCATGCTCTTAAAAGTTAGATAAGAGAAAATTCATGCTATGAATAACAAAATGAGATACCATGAAATTTCAGTCTTGAATTACCATGGCAAACATAGTTTCTGGAATATGTGCTCGAAAGTCTACATAGTGCTTTTTCTGAAACGTGCTTCTCTTTGAAAGTAGGGTAGCTCTGTACTATTTGATACGATTGTATAATTCTTCTTTGAAACGTGGTAGATGAAAGGCTGTATCTTTGATTGGGTTTTTGATCCTGTTGTGCATAGGCTATTGCCAAGGTTGGCAAAAACCATGGTTTTCTTTTGGTTTAAACCAAAAGCGACTTATTTTTGTTAAAACTAAAAACCCATGGTTTTTGGCTTATTTGTATTTTTTTCGATATTTGTTTTTTTTCTAGTTTTAAGAATTTTATCCAACATTAAAAGAGTTTTCTGCTTTGCAAACACGTAGTAGTTATCTAATCATCAACAATCTTAGTCGCTTCATTTCAACTTCCTATTGTAGATGAATGACTTAAAGAAAAGGGATTAAGAGAAAGCAGTTAGCAGAGTACCTGTATTTGCTAAGACTACATTTAATATCTAAACTGCAGAACAGCTACGATTTATCATTATTGCAAAGTAAAATCCTTTGAAAAACTTGAAAACACTTCAAATTACAAATACAACTGGGCAGAAATAGATAGCTACTAGCTAATAAAACACAGTGTAATGAACTAAAGAAAATGAAATAGCTATAAAAGCCTTTGAAAAACCCTTAAACACTTCGAAATCAAAAGAAACTCGATAGAAATGGCTAGCTACTAGCTAATGAAAAACAGATTATTAAACTAGAGAAAATGAAATTCCTATATGGCAATATCCTTCTCATGAGCTCACTAGCTGTTTAATAGAAACTTCAACTACTACTTCTAATTCTTAGCAGCTGCAGGTATACCAGAATATAATTAGAAATGCATCTCTAAAAAGAAATAACACAAAATTCAATAGGTTATAGGTGCTTAATGAACATAAGCTACAGTTGAACCTAACTGCTAACAGTCAAACGGACTTCTAAATAGAAACACATTAACTCATCCTTTTAGTTGTATAACTGAAATTTAATAATTTCTAGAAGTAACTGTTTATTTAGCAATATTTATGAACAAAAACCAAACTAGAGCACTCAGAGAACGTATACCTCCGCCAAGCGAGGCAACGGTAGCAAAAAAATCAAATTGGCTCTGAAACCATGATTTTTTTGTACCAACTCCAAAATCTAACCATTTGTGCCTTTTGATAGTAATAACAGCATGTGCAATTTTCTTGAAGATCCGTTCATGCCTTTTTGAGTTATGCTGCTAACAAAAGTTATGACAAACATGAGTCAAACATACAAACGAACGAACCGATCTGCACCAAAATTTAATCATTTATGTCTTTTAACATTACTAACAACCCCTATAAATTTCATAAAAATCCATTCATCAATTTTGAGGTACTGTATTGTGCTAACAAGCATAAAATCAAAAACAGTGATATACCTAACAACTCATATGAATTTTATAAAAATCCGCCCATAACTTTTTGACGTACGGATCTTCACCTAAAGTTAATCATCTGTTCCTCCAAACTTACCTAACAATCCCTGTAATTTTCGTCAAAATCTGTCTCCGTCCATAACTTTTTGAGTTATCTTTGTGACAGACAAACAGTCGAGTTATCTTTGTGACAGACAAACAGTCAGATAAACCCGACGAAAACATAACCTACTTGGCGGAGGTAACAAATCGAATAAAAACCAAATAAACCAAATAAAACATGTTTTTATTGTGGGTTTAAACCATGGTTTTTTTATTTGGTTTAAACCATTTGGTTTAGCCAACCCTGGCTATGTCACACATTTCTTTAGTTGATATTCTTCGTAGCTGTTGAAACTTCATGCCGAGCAAAGGTCAAAACATTTTTAATTCATATTGCAGCCAAATTTCGGTCCTGAAGGTTCAACTACCTGAAGGTTCAAGATACAGTTGGCACTGAGCATTTGACTGAACTCTTTGTTTTCTTGGTAATACTTGACTTTCAAGAATATCAAAACTGTTAGTCGGGCTTTTACTTGCAGGAGAGAAATTTAGCTCCCGTGAACTCAAGACGGCACCACATTCGTTACTTTAATGGAAGATCAAGCTTACTCGTACGAGGAATAGATATTTTTTAAAACAAAACCATACCGCAGCAAGCTTCATTCATTCTTGATCAACCCCTTACTGGATTATCTGTTGCAACACTAAGCAAGCACACATTGTTACGATTCAGCAACGAAAAGGCGAGCAAAGACGGAGGCAAGCCCAACATTATTCATTTGGCACATTCCGACCAAAGTTCCATACTTGAAATACTTTCCAGCAGGCAGCTCTTCGCTCTTGGGCTCGTTGCCGACACTCCACATGATGACGGCAGGTCTGTTCTTGTCCCGAGCAATGAACTCCCTCATGATCGCAATGTGCCGTGCTTGCAGGGCTGCGTTGAAGCCACTGTAAGAATATTATGAGATACGTTAGCTGAATCAAAGTAAACAGAACTTAGAGAAGCATATGAAAGATTTTTATCCCGTGCGACGTGGATTTTTCAGGAAGGCTGGGTAGTTAATCCGCAGCTGACAGTAACAACTCTGGTAAAGAATCGATGGCACCTAATGATGCGAATTTAAAGACCTTCTTTAAGTAGTAATAGAAACGTCTACTAGCGCTTCAGTGGCTAGGTATATATAGACCTCCTTTAATATTAGCTTCGGACATGAAAAGGTTTTTCATAAGCATTTATTGCAAATTCTTATAGTTGCAAAACTAATCAGAAAAGTACAAACCTGCACCCCTGGTGAGGTATTAGGTATTATAAGAAGATTTAAGCCTCCCTAAATAAGTACCTACAAAGCTCTTCTAAGAGAGGAAAAGGAAGGGACATATAGTATGTCGACAGACCCCTGGTGAGGTCCTCCCCATAACATGGGATAGACAAACCCATGCTATGCCCCCTGAGGGGTCACAAACCCTTAATAGGCTGTGATCCTGCAAAGAGAGGTGATGTGCGTGTGAAGAAACAGCACTCAGCGACCCTTGAAAAAGTAGCTACCTATAGGAGACGACACAGCCTAGAGGGATATGTTAGTTCGAGTCGATCATCCGATCTTCTAGGGTATTGCCCTGCACGGGATCCCTGAAGTTATATTAGCCTTAGTTAGGCTAGGTTTTTGAGATACCTATCTCTTCGTCGAGCCACTGTGCACCCTTCCATTGTGTATTCCAACGCATCATGTTTTTCTACCCTTCCCCTCCCTTCCGACTGCTGTGCCTACGCGTGTTGACGCAGAACGAGAATATATTTGTGCATAGGTTCCACATTTCTCGCGAAGATCGTAACAATACACTTCTTTATTTCTTCCTCGCTTTAATCAGGACATTAGTGAAGATGGAAGCGTCAGATCTACATGATAATCAGACAGCTCGTGCTCGGGTAGAACAGCAAGGAAAAATAGCAAACCGTACAGCATCTGCGATGTGATGAGCAAGCGGATGCCGGGCTATTTGGGACGGTCCCACTTCTTTCATAACTTAAGTCAATTTCGCAGTTACTAGGAAAGTGACGGATGGCTTGTATAAGAAATAATATCCATGCACAACGTGCATAAAATTAAAGTAAGGCACAAACGAGATACCAGCAGTCAAGTGGCGGCCCACATGTGGCACGCAGGTCTGTAGCCTAATACATTTTTTTGTTAACCATTGATATCATCCGGTTATTTCTCCGTGTTTGCCAAACATTTTCCGGCAAGGTAATTAGTCCATTCTGTGCTAGTCCAAAAACTGTCTTCAAAGGATCTTTCATCAGTTCCAACATCCAAATTTGTAGGTATTTCGCATCCAGAGTTGAAATAGGGTTCTAAGGCCACTGAACATTTGTTAAAAAAAACATCGTAATTCGTTTCACTAAACTGAACGACTGAGTAGCTTCGGCTTCCCAGAAGATCAAGACACAAATCACTGGAGAGGAAGAAGAAGGGACATAGCTATAGGGCCTAGTCATTTCGAGGACACCATGGAGTGCGTGCATGTCGGCATTACCACACCGCATCAATGCAAAAACAGCATATCATAAAAGAAAAGGAAGAAAAGAATAAAGATAGTCCGTAGAAGCAAGAAAAAGGAAGGCAAGCAATAGGCACGTGCATAAGAAAATGTCTAGCAAAAATAAAACATCATACGTCTTGTTCTTATGTCACAAGTCAACATAATTTACGCATAGTCACAAATCAATATACTGTATAGCTATATGATAATTCACAGGTCATTATGATTTACTTTCAAAATGTGAGGACTTTCGACACCAGTTAACTGAAACGAAGTGCCTATAGCTCTTCGCATGATCCTTCACTACTGCAGCTTATCCTAATAGGTTAAGCTGCAAAGCATAGCTACACCAAACGCAAGGAGAAGTATGCATATAAGCCACAGCAAGAAACTAAGCAATGGCTAATTATTATCATCTTCCTAAGCAAACTGTCAATATTAGCCGCGACGCACGTCAGACCAATCGCAGGACTCTCATCGATGACCATGATGCCCTCAGCATCAGCCCTGTCCATGATTTCCTCAGCGTAAGGATAGTGAGACGTGCGGAAGGCGTTCGCCCCCAGCCACTTGAGCAAATGGAAGTCCTTCACTACGAGCGCTGCGTCGTAGCCTTTGCCGCGGATCTGCAATGCAAGCAGTAACCGTGTCATTGAGGTTAATAATTACAACGCCTGCTTCATCCCAATAATTAGCAGCATTATTATTATCATCATTAGAGTACCTTAACCACCGCAGCAGTAGGAAAAAGCCTTATCGTCTGTTGACAGTGATATGCAGTTATATCTTGGCACGTAAGCTGGCTCTCCAGTTGATGACCAATTTACTAAGTGAGTTATACTCAGGGTTGGCAAAATCCACGTTTTTCGGTCAAGACAAAAAAAACAATATTTTTTATTTGTTTATTCTATTTTAGGATTTTATCCAACATTCAAACGATTTTCTGCTTTGTAAACATGTAGCTAGCTAATCATCAATAATCTTAGTCACTTCATTTCAACTTCCTCTTGTAGAAGAAGGATTTTAAGACAAAAGGGTTAAGAAGAAGCAGTTAGCAGAGTACCAGTACCTGTATTAGCTTTGGCTACATTCAACATGCAATCTGCAGAGATACTTTGATTTAAAATTTCAATATGAAATCCTTTGAAAAGCTTAAAAACACTTAAATTAAGAATACAACTAGACAGAAATAGATAGCTACTAGCTAATTGAAAACAGAGTAATGAGCTAAAGAAAATGAAATAGCTATAGTTTACATGCTTCTCATGAGCTCACTAGCTATCTAATAGCAACTATTACTACTACTTCTAAGTTTCAGTAGCTGCTAGCTTACGAGAATACATCTAGATATGCATCTCTAAATTGAAATAACCCAAATTTACTAAGTTATAGGGTTGTTAATAAACATTAACAATAGTTAGCCCAATCCGTCGTACCGGTAACAGTAGAACGGATTCCTAAATAGAAACACAGTAGCTAACGCATCCTTTCAATTTTGTAAATAAATTTTAACAATTACTAGGAGTAACACTGTTAATTTTTCAACAACAATCCCCCCCCCCCTCCAAAGAAAACTCTCTTTTTTTCGTTGGTTCAACCACGTTTTTTATATTTGGTTTGAACCAGCCAACCCAGGTTCTTCTCGTCTCAATCTTCAACTGTGCGCTATTTCAGGACGGAGAAGGCGCAAAGAAAGAAAGAAAAACTCAAATTACCGTATGTATAAACGAACTTCACCGCAATAGTCGCAGCCAGATGCTTAAACTCTTGCCGTAATACACTGCGATTGCCCAGGGTACATGAAGCCTAGTAACACTTTAACCGAGATAGAGTACACCAGAATATCCCTTTCAGGATCGAGGCAGCTAATTAGTAGCTATTTCCCATTCACGAACCCACGGAATGGTTACGGCATTACTAGCAGCTACCTACTCCGGCCGGGTGTCAACTTTACGGTCATAGTCAGCCGCCACAACTCTAGAAGGTTACTCTGTCTCTATTCCTAGTGGGGAATAGAGGACAGTGGTTCTAACTTCAGGACAGTGGTTGCAGACGAGGTGCTTTCAGATAGGCATAGTGCATACGTCAGAGGAAATGTGTTAGGTTAGACAAGGTTCCAACGTTGAGGCTTCTGAAGAGCGTTAAATTAGACAAGGTGCGTTTGGCTAAATGAACTACCTTGTGGATCATGAGTTTACATTAGGTCAAGGGAAGTGCATCAGTTGAGAAGACGAGCATTCGTCTGCACGAGGCGCGTTAGTGCAGACGAGGTGTCATCGCTGAGACCGGATAATCCGACATGCAGGCGGGATGATTTATGAAAGGTGAAACGAAGAGAGATTATGATCGTGGTAGCATACATACGGCAGTAGGAACGTTAGTCTCTACGTCCTGCTGTCAATACAGATTAAGGGAAATTTATTTTTTAAATTAATTGAATATTGAAGCTCCATATCCTGTACGAAGGCGATTCAACAGAGAAGAAGGGTCATACAGTACATACGTCGATAGAAATGTGGAACAAAGGCACGAGGGTGTTCTCACATCAGATCACAGCGCATGGGAACAGCAACTCGCGGAAAAATAAATATGAACAGAACAGAGTACCGCATTATCAGAAATTGGAAAATAACAATGAAGCAAAGTTTACGAGAAAGACAAACATCCCAAATTTTGAGCTAAGGCTAAGTGACACATGGGCTTCCCTTGATTCGCAACTCCCTAAAACACAGCATGGGGCAAACCTAACCTTACAGCCCATCAAAAGCCTCTCAAGGGGAGTTGTTCAATAGCAAAGAGTAATAGCAACTGGTACACCATGCGTCAACACTCAGCACTGGCATGAAGCTTTGCTCTGTATGGTTAGAAAAAACATTATGGGCTACATTTAAAAATGCACCCACAAAATTTTATAGGAACGACCAACCACTAACTTGAGCCTCCCTAACCACAGCACCTCCTACTATTAAACAATATATAGACCTCTATCCCACATCAGTCACCGCAACTTCAGAATAAGAACTGCATACAGTCGCCATAGAAGGTGGAAATATGTGTAGCTGTGTACCAAATAACAACTTATGAGCGAGGCAACAATCAAGCCACGCGGACATAGAGAAGTGCTGTCACTACAAAAATCTAGCCATAGAAGATACGAGCAACTGCCCGACGAGTTCATAATGTATAAACATAATTCGTGTAACATCAGTTATTTCACAACCATTAAGGCTTCGACAAGTGCCATCTTAGTATTACCACCACAAATGTCATCTCTTCGGACTGGCTGACTGTACAGAGGAGTCTCCCAACAGTGGCTGGTAATTTATATTTTACAGCTGATGGCACAATTAAAGACTCTTAAAAGCGTTGACTGATCAATTGCAATATCCAATACGCTAGCCTATATTCAGCATGTGACTGCTGTAGTAAAAGTGCATGCTGTATATAATTTTCACACTACCTTCAAATGTTCCAATAGTGAAATACATGTAAAAAAGACAAACCATTTCACGGCCTGTGCTAAATGATAACGGGATTCTTAAAGAACCATAACTAAGCACCTTCATTCATTTGTCGGAGTTGTATATTTCTGTCATTGACTGTTAAACAATTGCAAAAAAGTCACGTCTTGGCGAATAAGTAACGCACCCACACTCTGTACAGTGGCCGCTCATAGAAACAGCTTAAATAAATGCAGCAGGTGTTATAATATTGAGTACTTTAGGCCACTGTTTCCACTGCAAGGACGGATCTAACACAGGAAGAAATGAGGGAATAGTGTGTGTCGACAGAAACGTGAAACCCACGTCCGAGGGAAGTTCCGCACAGGAGAAGCAAGTCGGGAAGAAAAAGGAGGAACAAAACAAAGAACTATCAGTAGGAGCATGAAAACCAAAGGAAGAAGAGTGGACACGAAAAACAGACGACCCGAAGGCTAAGCTAAGAATAAGATGACTTTAGGGTAGCCCTGAAGGCGCTGCTCCCCAAACCATACGATGGACAAAGAACTGATGGACAACAGAGAGGAAGGAGGCAAAGATGCAAAACTCACGTCAGCATCCTCGTGTTTGCCACAGCCGCGGATGTAGAGCGGCCTGCCATTCTACCACTGCGGGCACCGCAAGGTCAACTGGAGAGACTCGGGTTGGAAGTGTCCCATGACCAGATGAAGAGGACTGCGACGTCAATGACTTTGGACGCATCTCTTATAAAACACAAGATACTATTCTCGAAAGGGTCTAATCACTCAATATCCTGTACTTACACCATGCACTTAACTCAATGGTTGAGAATAGTAAACTTCAAAACAACCGGAAACACTTTTTCATGCTGACTCAATCTTAACACTTGGCAGAATCACAAAACCAAGGAAACATCGCTTCGACACAAAAGGAACAGACATTGGGAAGCCATTACTCATAAAGAATTATAATACAGGTTTTAGACCTCAGCTTCTCGATGAGAAGAAACTTGGGTTCTCGGAGGTAACTCAACAACAAGAAACTTGGGTCAATGGTCAATATCTGGTTCAACTCCAACGGAGAAATTTATGATTTTGTAGGCTTATTTAGGTCAAATGAGTCATTCTAAAATTTTTATTTTTCAGGAATGACGTTTCCAATGCAAATACTTCGTTTTCGAGATACGTAGTTCCCAATGAGGTTCCCATTGTTTTCCTATCGGAAAAAATAACCACACCTGCGGCACAGTGTAATGGAAAGTCTCTTGTTATAGGTTGGTTAGGTTAGGTCAGGTAAGGTTAGTTAAGGCTAGGTTAAGTAAGGTTAGGTAAAGTTAGCTAAAGTTAGGAGAGCTTCCGAGGCGGTCACCTGTTATTTTTTCCCATAGAAAAACAATGGGAACTTCAAAGTCAAATATCTGAAAAACTGAGCATTTGCGACGGAAACGTCATTCATGAAAAAAGTCTTAAAATGCTTCATATTAATAAAATACGTCAACAAAATCATGACAATATCCGTTGTAGCTAAACCGGACATTGACCGAAACTTGACACCAAATCAAAAAACAATACGCCTCAGACAAGTGCATAAGCACAACGGAAGCGGTGATCCAAACCTCGAGAACAAAAGCCTGAGTACGATCTATTAGCTATAACGGGGAGTGACTAGAGAGTAGGTAGCTCACATAGGAACAGCTTACTCACCCAGAGAGTGTACTGATACCCCGCAACAGCCTCCATGAGGTACGGCCACCACAGCTGAGGCGACGGGACGTCCAGGGAGCCCGAGCAGCCGGTGCCAGTGACCACAGCAGTGCCGTTAGCGTTGTGCAGAGACACGGAGCAGCTGGTGTCTGCGGCGTTCTGCCCCGAGGGGGACTGCGACACGACGCTGTACTCCACATGCGCTGCACATTGTGGCACAGCTCCTTACTCTATTGTACAGCGTTTGGCCACTGGGGACCGAGATCCTATGATGAACTACAAAGTGCACATTATGATAAAGGTACCTAAGCAGGACTATCATGTGAGTAAGAGCATGCACCTAATACAGAAGTTTTCACGGCTACTTGCTAAAATCTCTACTCAATACCACCGCTGGGCAGGATGAAAAAAATAAATAAATAAGCACGTGTGATCCAAGATGTTGACAATAACTGATAAATTTCAACTTTCTCGACTAGTAGCCGCGGAATCAATATTTTCATTCATTTGCATCTTAGATTATTGCAAGACAATCACAAGGTACGTGGTGTTGTTGCCCTTTGTCAACATCAACATGACAATTTTTTTTTTCTTCTCTCTCGCTGGAAAGCTCCTCTGATAACACTCTTCCCAAGTAAGAAACCAGTGCTCTACAGCAGCGCTTTTTACATAAGCACGGTCATAGACTACACAGTATCTCGACTGCTCACTGAAATCGGGCCTCTAGCAAGTGGCACCATCTAAAGCTCCTTACCGTGGCTGTCCATGACACTTCACATTAGCTACTACTGCCTAGATATACTATGTCACTGGTGGTTGCCTACGTTACATCACTTCATGGTTGCCTGTGATAATCACTTCATGGTTGCCTGTGATAATCACTTCATGGTTGCCTGAGTTAAAACACTTTGTTGCGGTGGGACAGGCTTTACCTAAGGATTTCTTCAGTCAAAGGGTCGAAAGGAGAGTGGAACACCTTTGGTTAGATGGTCTCCTTCACCCATTACAACCATCCCGTACTTTCTTCACAGATTTTTCCATTTTTATTACAAACTTGCTTGATCACAAAACAGTAGCTACAATAGTTAAAGTTGATAACACAGCACAAACAAACCACTATCCACATTAACAGACTGATAACCTAACAAACAAACAGAAGCTCAATGTCACAGTTCATGAAAATACTATCACTAACAAATCATGGTGTCAACCATCTGCTCAACCTGATAAGAGAATGAAGGGTGATTGAGAGGAGTGCACTCACATTAGTAATAATTGTTTAACGGTACTCAACATTGTACTGAATTTAGTAGCTAACAGTTATTTTCATTAAGGCATGCTTTCATAATTTATCACAAGAATGGGTAAATTCCCACTGAACAATTTCAACACACAACATTACTAAGAAGCTACTCAGGCCTGGGGACCGCACGGCTCCCATCAACAGATAGGTAGAATCTGCCCCCTGCAGGAAAACTTCACACTACAACAACATATTTGACAGTATGAACAGGGAGCCTTTAGTCAGGGTCCGATACATTCAGGGTTGGCATTAAAATATCTCAAAACAAACAAAATATCCCAACAAACAAAACGTATTCCTTTCTATGTTTGTGCTAGTCGAGGTTGAGTGTGGGCCTAGTGATATACTACAGAGATAACAAACTTCATTACACTGTAGAAGTTTCCTTCTAACTTTTGATACTTTTCCTGTCACTGCAGTAAGTTCTTTTTTACCTGTTTTTGCCCGAAGTCACCCCCCCCCCCATCCGAAGTCCCCGTTTTACAGTAATGGGTTGTGATATTTGGATTTCTTGAGCTCGTTTCTCAAGAATCTAAACGGCGTAATTTATTGGTAAGCAAAGTAGCTAGTTTATAATATTTTTTTAATAGAAGATGAAATACCTAGGTACGTATTGCTCATGTTAACTTCGTCTAAGGTAGCAGGTTGTGTTTTTTTTTACTTTCCTGAGTTCGCTGATCAGGAGTCTAAATGGCAATAACTATAGTGGCTGAAAACAAAGTTATTGGCGATAACTTTGTTTTTGCGGCCACTGCAATATGTATTGCTCAATTCGCAGATACAAGTCACACAAGCTTACATATAAAATATAGAGCAGGAACTGCGACTTTGCGTGCAGTAATCTACGAAAATGCGAGCAATTGCAGAAATTTCAGCATATAACAAGACAGTTAGCAAGATGTGACAGCCATGGACAATATTATGGGGCACACCAGGAAAAATTTGTTTTCGAATAGATTTTGCTTGCGTAGGTGATATCCAAAGATTGCATCATTTCACAATTACATTCCGAATAATAAAGATGAGTTTTTAAAATGACAGTTTTAACTAGATAATTCAGTTGCGGCAGTACATCCCGTGTAAGTTATCTGAGCAAATCTTCCACATTTACTACGGTACCTATCTCTATCCACATCCAGATCCTAAATTTTTGGCAGTTCTGTTGTTTAGCAGATCTGTCACCAAAAATGAAAATTTATGAACGAGAAAGTGCTCAAATTGTTGCATTATTTGAAAAAGGTCATTCTCAAAATGAAATTGCTAAGAAACGAAATGTTAGAGGAATGGTGTCCAAAAAGCTATCACAACGTAGCTACAGCAAAATCATTCAAAAACCATCCAGGAAAAAGCCGAAAATGCTGTACAACATCAAGAGAGGAGGAATTGATGCCGAGAGCAACGCTGGCTGGTATGAGAAACACGCCAAGTATGAATATAGAGCTTAAGGAAGCAACAGGCGAATACAAGTTGGTCTTAAAGGACGCAAGGCTTGGAAAAACCACCGCTGTCTCATGCCAACAGGAAAAAAAGGCTTCTGTTCACAAAAACGTATGAACGTAAAACTGGTGATGATTGGGCCAAAGTGATTTGGTCAGAAGAAAGTAACATTGAGGCGAGTCTCCTGACGTTTCTCCCAAGTCTAAACCAAATGTGCACTGTCACCTTCCACAGTTTTTTGTAAATTTACAGAACTGGTTATGTGAACATTACACTAAAAATCCTTTTTTTTAGGTAAGATATGTTTCCAACACTTGGCGCTGCTTACGGTATATAAGTTGAACGTTTGGTTTGGAGAGGCTTCTAGCCCACAATGCGTTGTACCTACGGTGAAATTTGGGAGAGGCAGCGTTATGGTTTAGGGCTGCATGGCGTCGTCAGGGAATGGAATTTAGTTCACATGCGAGGGCAGAATGAATTCAGCACCAGCATTGGAGAAATTATTCAATTATAACACCTGAAGGCATCATCTTTCAACAAGACCTTAATGTTTCATGTCATACATCAAGAGTTACGAATGGTTTGAGAAGGAGCATGTGAGAGTAATTGATTTGCCCCCTTGTGGCGATGACACATGCTAGTAAAAAAAAAATGCGTACCGTCATCTTTCCGTCCAAATATGTTGATGTGCCAAGTTAAACAGCACACACTTGCAAAGAGTTTTGAATTATACATCCCTAATAGATAGCTATCATGAAATGTCCGAAAGTTAACTAACGGCACCTGCGAAGTAAAGGCAAACTGATGGTAAATATTTATTACACAATTCCCGGCCAATCTCAAAGCTGTGTTTACAAGAGTGGCTACAACATAACGTTCGGACAGAAAGATGACGGTACTCGTTCTTTTGACTAGCGTGTGTCATCGGCATTAGTTCCAGGACGTGAATCCCATCGAGCATCTGCGGTCAGACTAAGGGAAAGAGCTAGGATGTATGAATGTTCCTCAAAACAACAATTAGAAACCAAACTTCAATATGAATGGCTGAAAATTGATGAAGCTACTCGTGGTAATTTAGTCCCTAGCATGCCAAAACGCATAAAAGCTGTATATGTATCATACTTGATACCTACTATCATTCAATGTGTATGGTCTCAATAAAGTAGCTACGTTTCAATTATATTTTTACTTTTTTGTAGGGAGCCTGATATTTTTTATCCATGCGACATACATGAAACAGACAACTTAGCCTATATAACAGCAACAAATGATCTTGTACTTACCAGCTGTCGACTTGCCAGAACCAGCAACTTTGGTAACCACTGTAACATCTTCCACATATGTAAGAGGCGTAGTGTACAGGTACACTGGACGGTCAATGCCAGCATAATTGAAGAAGTCAAAGTTGTACAGCTGCTCAAAATAGCCGGGAGGGTATCTGAAAAAAAAAGATATACCTAATAGCAACAACCAATGGAAGTAGCTACATCATACATAAAATATGCATTTGCAATAAAAAAAATTCCTATGTTTAGACGTATTCTTGCGGTCATAATATAGCCACTAACTACAGTACGGTAACTGTGTGACGACAGGGTTGGGCAGTAGAACGCTCCGTATACTTGAAAAAATAGTTCGAAGAGCTGCACAAGTGCTAGCAATAGTAAGTAGATTAGACACAACTGTCGTGTTACAAGAAAGGGAAAGGAAGGGACGTTTAGGATATCGGCGCAATGTGAAACTCAAGCACAATGTGTAGAGCAGCGGGTTAAACTAATAATATGCTGCGACCTACAGAGAATAGAGGTAGGGAAATCATGCTGACTTTATATATGTGATGCATATCAAACTCATCTTAGACTAGGCATGTGCGTTTGGAATGTGCGTTATAGGGTTGAGTTAAGGTCGTTGGAGTCTATGCACAGGAATTAGTCGAGGCAAACTGAAGGCTTATATATAGCTACATGATAGGTATGAGTTATTGTGATCGATTGAAAAGGTTAGAGCTATACTACTCTATGAAGGGTAAGATGTTGAGTACTGATTTGGTCAAGTATTGGAAGATAGTGTGCTCAGGGAGTGATGCGAGTAGATTGGATAGGCTCTTTGTGCATGCCCCAGATCAGCGCTGGAGAGGTCACACTGCATAAATAGACTCTTGCTTCTCAGGTAGCTACGTGACCGAAATAATTCGCCTTGAGCTAACTGAAACGTTAGTTGAGGCGAAAGTGTTACACGCCGGATGGAAGTTCAACTTCCACTAGCCTCTTGCCCCCGTGGGCGGGTGGCTCTCACCCACTTTAGCCTGTCTGGGGTCAACCATCCGGTGTCCAGGTCTCAGAGACCTTA
>LQNS02278094.1:37522708-37538937 GCA_001587735.2 Parhyale hawaiensis | reverse complement strand
TGCTGGATGGCGTATCACTTCCTGTGGTTGATGACTTGGTAATCTTGGGTGTCAATTTTGACCCAAAGTTGACGTTTGAGCGCCACATTCGTTCGGTTGCCTCACGTGCATCGCATAAATTTGGTCTTATGAGGCGTGCTTGGAGGGTGTTTGGCTCGGTAGAATTGACACGTCGCTGCTTTAATTGCTTTGTCCTTCCTCTTCTGGAGTACTGCTCGATCTGTAGTCTGGGGTTTTGCTGCCGATTGCCATCTGTGTTTGCTTGATAAAGTGGTTCTTCGATGTGCATTCATGCTGGGTGGTGTTGTGCCTTGTGATCTGGCGCATCTTCGCAAAGTTGATGGGGTCTATTTTTTGTATAAAGTCTATAACAGCCCTAGTCATCCACTGTCTGAGTTTCTTCCGGATCCATTTGTTCGGGTGAGGTATACTCGGCGTACTGGTGATCTTCATGAGTTTGCCTTGGAACCGTTACGATGTCGTACGGGCCAGTGTTCCCGTTCGTTTTTTCCCTTCGTGTATGGATGTTTGGAATGGTCTTGATAACTCTGTCTTTGCTGGTGCGAGTATTGGCAGCTTTAAACGATCGTGCACAGAGCTATTCAGTAATCTTAGATCTTCTTTTTTTCATTCTTTTGTTTTCTTTACCCGCTGGGCTGGTTGCGTGGGGGTTTGTTAACCTCATGGAGTTTCTCCGTTCCCACGTCGCTAGTCTCTTGTGATTTATAATGATAATAATAATAATAATTTAATTATATATATATACTTAAATCTTCAACGAAAACATTATCACCTCTCTCACTTTATTCGCGGGTGTTTACAAACAAACGGACCAACCGATCAACTCCAAAATTTAATCATTTATGTCTTTGAGCATTACTAACAAGTCCTGTAAATGTCATAAAGATCAATCCATAACTTGAGATATTGTGCTAACAAGCCTAAAATCATATACAGCGAGAAACACACGAACAAACAGATCATCACAAAAATTCGGTCATTTACTCTTCGTAACTCATGTAAATATCATGAAAGTTCACCCATAACGATTTTGAGTTAATGGCCCTACGAAAAAATAGGCTGACTGACATACAAACAGATGAACGGATTTTCACCAAAATTTAATCATCTGTTGCTGCTAAAATGCCTAACGATACATGTAAATTTCGTAAAGATCCGTTTTTTAAATTTTTGAGTAATCTTGGTGACAGACACAGAGACAAACCAATAGACAGACAAACCCGACAAAAACATTACCTCCTTGGCGGAGGTAATCAATTGAGGAATTGCCTCCACGGTAGCAGCATGCTTACGTTCGCAGCTCTAACTCCTTGTGTTACAGATTTGAGGCAACCCAGGCACGCGAGCTCTTTGGTGATCTAGGTGTGCTGACTCGGCAGTTGTGGGCGTGCAGTGCGCCGTGGTGGTACTTGCCTTCCTCAGAGATAAGGGGGTCACGGGTCATATGAACCTTCCGACAAATTGACGCCATAGTTCTTGATGACCCGTGGTCGACTGCAGCCGCACCTACTCCTCTGGGGCCAGTGGCCTATATCCGAAGCACAAACCAGTGCGTGTGGGTTTCCCAGTTGAGGGTGCAGTCAAAGTTGACTATATCATTACTTTACTCAATTAAGCGGGTCAAAGAAAGCGCACATGCCTGAATCCGGAGAAGTCAAGATTCGAAGGTTTAATTTTGGCCTCAATCGAACGTCCCGTAAAAGCAATGCGATTACGTAAAGCCGACTGTGAGCCCTCGAGAGGAAACTGGTTAGGCCATCAAGGCTATAAGGTTAGGTTTGTGAGGTTTGCCCCGTCGTATCTTGAAAGGGAGCAGCGGCCCCAGGGAAACGCATACGTATGTTACCTTAGCTGTTAGCTAGACCTTCGACACAGCTTTACTCTACGCATTCTGTGTATCTTTCCAATTTGATAAACGTACCGATGATCCTTTTCTCTGTTAATCTTTTCCGACTTACTATATCCATGCGCGTTGATCCTGCACGGGAACCCTCTCTTGTATGGGTTCACCATTTTACCTGGTTATGCTACGTGTCTCTTCCTTTTCCTCTTTTAGACTATGCAAAGTGCGATGGTTTAAGGATTCTTAAGCTAACCTATGCAATGATCTACAATCTAATTCTGCTTGAGCTCCATCCGTCCATGTGTCGGCACGTTACGCTTTTCAGTACTAAACAGGGAAAATTCAACTTGTAGGAAGCTCTGATTTCGCTGAAGGAAGTTCAATCATAGCTGTCTCCTTTTTCGTTTCTTGAAAATTTTTTTAGTCAGTTTCAAAGCAAAGACATGAAGTTCAGTTCACCCGTATCGTATCTACCGCCTTTATTTTATTCACGTCATATTCTGTTCACTCTGCTTGTGGCGGATTTATTTATTTATTTATTTATTGTTTTCCCACCGCAGGCTTGTGGCGGATGGCATTCAAAATAGAGCCAGGTGTATAGCTAAGATGCGGCAAGGGAAAACAAAGCGGGTAGTGTTGGACATCTCGACTCTAAAATATTTTTTGAAGGAAATTCAATATCTTGAGTACAAAGAGTTACACAGCTGTGACTGATGAAATTGGCCGAATCTCTTGTACTTTGTTCTATACCTATAGCATCAATCAAAGTAGAAAAAAGATGGGCTAGTTATCAATATCAACGGGTTCCGTAATGGTGCGAGAATATCGGATACACCGACAAAAAACTGAAACGTGTAAGATTGTGAAGGACTAACTTATCAGTAAACTGTAAGAAAAAGCTTCGAAAAGGGCATTCAAATACATAGAACAATGCAAAAAATACCGTCGTATTTCTATGTCTTCATCAAGACGCAAGTGCAAATTCTTTTCTGGCAGTACAAGTGCATGATTCACAGGTGAAATCAGAATATTAGGAAAGGTTAGAGGAGGTGTAAGGTAGACTGACTGCGGAACGATAGAAAGGGTTAAGCGGCGGACATTACTGTAGTTCAGACGGGGATATTAAGTTAGAAGCGCTACCTCAGCTTAAAAAACTAAGGTAAATGAAACTGAAAACATTAATTAACCGTGGAATTTCCACATGTAACGCTAGTAATACTGCATAATAGCTACATTCTGAGCCGAGTGAAAATTCTATTTTAAGGGTCTAGACTGAGTTAGTGGAAAACGCACTGATAACCGATTTAGGATCATTGCTTGACACTCAATTCAGTGGGTGAAAGCCCGTGCACCTGCATGTATATTTTTAGCGCTGCGTTCTAAGACAGTGCAAGCTGTAGTCACGGTCACGTCTCAATGCCGATGGAACGGACGCAAGTTCTGTGAAGCCGCTCTACAACCCTGCAACGTCACTCGTTGACACATCTAAGGTGACTTCAATTACTGAAGTATAACAAAGTTGGCTTACGCTAAATTTGACAAGTGTGGTTCAGCTTTGACTTTAGAACTTCAAATGGAGTTTCAGACATGAATCTAGAGTCGACCACTGTTAAAACTCCAAAAAATTGATCTTTTTATGTAAAATAAAGTTGTTGGTATGCTGTCTCATACGTAACCGGGTTGCTATCAATGCCTGCAAATGCTGTACAAGAGAGCAAAGCAAAGGCATATGTCTGAAGTTCAGCAATTGTCAAGCCTATAGTGGGCTTAGCTTAGCTAGATCTACCTGTGTCAATCGATGGTACCTTATCAAGGCTGAGAGCTCTTTCTCCAATGGGCGCCGTCACATTGCTTTTCTCCGAATTATTGGTGAAGCGTCCAGAGCAAGAAATGTTGCTGTTGATTTTGCCCGTCACTACTTAACAATTATCACTTCAGCAGTAGAGTTTAGTTGTCATCGAGTGACTCGTTGTAGAGAAGATACTACTTCGTTACGATGCGTCGCATCGCCCTCGGAGGCGTCAGCGCCCGTTGAATAGATAAACTTGGCCTAAAGGCATGACTTGTTGGAAACTTTCGACAGAGATGTAGGCTCCACCATTTTGAACATTGTCGCAACCCAACTCGAATGATTTTGATACAGCTGAAAACTCATTTCAAGGAGCAAAATTGAATTTAGATTTCGGTAGGGCGTACGGTAGCTTCTCCTAATTCGTCCGGTCACGTCCCACAAAAAAAATCCGAATTAGTAGAGAGTCTGAATTAAGAGCAAGTAGTATTAATTTAATAAAGTGGCCACCCCCAAGAAAAAAAGAAAAAAAATGCAGCTGACATGCAGAACTCGTTTTCGTGGGTAACTTAAACAAAGGTTAGGTTGAATTTTACAATTTTATGCTTAGCATTAGGTCGATAGCTATGTATTTAGCTTCATTATAAGTAATTTATTACAGTGGCTAAGTTAAGAAAGTGAAGATATGTATGCATTAACGTATTTCAATACATTTTCTAAACCCCAGTACTAAATCTAGACAGGTAATTCACTAGCAAGCAAAACGAGAATCACAGCAGAATTGAAAAACTCTCTTTTAATTATCTTGAACGTCTTGTTTGTAAAGCTCGTTGCTGCATTCACTGCCGCTTCAAAGCCCCTGGCTATTTGGGGAACTTTTTCGAATTAAAAAAGTAAGCAATTTAATTTTGCAGCGGTTTAAAAGAACTTTGAATGATTTTTTCACATTCTGATTCTCTCTTCACATTTCAGGATGCTACTCGTAGATCTTATACACTGCACCATCCTCATAACCTTCTTTAATCTCGTAGATTTCAATTTGCAAAACTGCTTCGCTTTAGAGGTCTTTTTCACGACTATAGTGAGATGTTCACTCACAGCTTTCTCACTCTCGTTTTTAAACCTTGTATGCGTAAGCAGGTTATAAGGGTTTACATGTGGATTGTCTGCATTATCAAAATTTTCGGCGCAACAAAACCACCTGATTGCAATAGCTACACCGCCACTCAGTTTTCTTGATGAATAAATTCACTAAATAAGCATTTTACGGAATGTTTCATACGCATGCATTCATTTATGAAGGTGTGAGAGGTGAACATAGATTCTTCACTCATAGAAAAACTTACCTACATATTTTTTAGACAGCTGAAATATTTTCTGTGCTATGTTGCTTGTACCTACTGGGTTTTCTGCTGCAAAAGCAACGCTAACTGAAAAAAAAAATCAGACAATATTAAAAAAAAAAAAGCTTTTTAAATGCCATTCTTCAATTTTATGATCACACTGTTTTGTCGAAGTTGTTATTTTTGTCACGTAAAATTATCTGTAAGATCCGAAAATAATTCCATAATGGAGATTTCTGGGAAAAAATAATTTTCATGAGGAATATCCGAATTAGGAGCGGCTATCCGAATAAGGAGAGCTGAGATCCAAAGTTACACTCCGAAGCGGGAGCGGTCCTAATAAGGACGTGCGAATTAGGAGCTACTACTGTACTGCGTTTTCGCTCCATGTGAAAGAAAACTTCGGAAATATGACTGAGTTTGAATGGCATGGGCTCGCTGGACACAAATTAATGCAACATGCTGTATTTTTGTTCGTTGACACACATGTCTTGTTCTAGTTCGTATCTCGCGTATTTTTGCTGATAATAAGAGTTTCACCCACACATGCGCTTAAAAATATGTCCGATTATAATTATTGTGATGGCAGCCGTATTTTAATTAGTATTGAAACATTTTTCACTGTAGTGTACGAAATTTAGTTCACCGTCTTGCAACTTGTGCAGCGGTAGTGGGAAGTTGTTTATACACAGCGTTTTCCGTTCTCTATGATTGAATATTTCTTTCATATATAACGCAATAATTGAGGTAATTCAATAGTAGCTTCTGGACACTATTATCTTTGTTTTGTTTTAATAATATCTAGCGGGATCGGTGGAAATTCAACGGTTAGTACATGTTTATCACCGGCAAACGAAGTGAGAGAGGTGATAATGTTTTCGTTGATAATTTAAGTATATATATAATTGTATATATATAATTGTATATATATATATTTGTTCGTCTTTCTACCCATAAAGTGGTACGAGTAGAGCAATGTTCAGAATTTTTTGTAGGAAGTCGGGGGGGGGGGGGTTACATTCGATGCGACCCATGCTAAAAAACTTGGATTAGCTGGCCATAAAAAATGATGGCGATGATATTTGCTGTCCACCCAAAAACAGGTTGAACGAGTTGAGCTACAGCCTGGTGGGTTGTTCCCGATGTGACCCATGCCAAGAAAGTAGAATTAGCTGGCCATAAAAAATGACGGCGGTGAAATTTGCTCCCACCGCGGGTGACTGTTTTACGTCACGAGGCGCTCTAGTTTCACTTATTTAGTTTAACCTGAGATAGTGCTTCTAATTTGACCCATCGCGTCTAAACTGATATCCGCCTTTAACCCTGTCTATCGTTACGCAGTCTGTCTGCCTTCCACCACATCTAACCTTTCCAAGTACTCTGATATCACCAGTAAATCACGCATTTGTTCTGTCAGTAAAGAATTCGAACTTGTGTCGTCTCATACTGTATAATGCGGCAAATATAATAATTGCGCTTATTCGAATTATTTATTCAACTGTCAATTTATACGAAGCTTAGATCGGTACGTTATGCAGTGATATGTATGTAATATTTGTGTAAGTTTTTGCGAACAATTTCCAGTGACATGAAAATGAAATGAAAGTGCGTCTCCAAAATCAACGGATTGCATTATTAGAAGCCTATATGTTTTTATTGTTAATATTCTGTCTAAGGTTTGAAAAAATTTCTGTAAACTGAAATATATGAGACAACTTAACAAATATTTGGATGCGACTATTCTATTCTTTGCAGCCATTTAATTTAAGAAGTCTTTGCAACAGCTTGATATTGACGTTGGTAGCGCAATTAACTGAACTACACTAGTAGCTGGCATACGATAAGTGATAAATGGAGGCTCATCTGCAAAATATAGCTGTATGAATGCAGGCTGGAAACGAGATTATTTAAATTGTTTTCACCTGACTATGAAATCGCAGTAAATGTATTAGCAGCAGTCTAAAATCTACAATGTATTATAAAACACTACAGTGCCATTCACTATGGTCACGATGTGCAGTGCATAAAAGGTTCAAGTGAAAACGCTGTTTATCTGTGTATTGTATTATTACACCATGTATTACACATGGTCAGTCCAGGGGAATGCCTGAGACGTATTAGCTAGGCATTTTGGCTCAGTTTCCGGAGGAGTCCCAGTTCCGGAATGACATGTTTTACAGCATGTTAGCTTTTTTACATTCGATCGAACATTTTTTTTGGGTTAATACCTTAAATAGTCGTGAAGTTCTGCAGTTGCATACACTTCCAATTACTTTGCACTGCTCTATTTGCTGGTCACTAACTACAGCGACAGCCGGTGTTGCAACTCATGACGTATGGTGCTGCATAAGTAATAATGTAACCTATGTTTGTGGATTGTATCAGTTGCAGGAGTTTTCCCTTGCAGAATTTTCTCTGCTTTGGCAGACTCTGTTTGAGAAATTCTATATACTGTGCGATATTTTCGGTTAGATTTGCATGACCCGTATGCATCGTAAGAAGTTTTAGCGTTTTAATTTGCTGTGGAAATTTTTCTTTATCACACACTTATATGATCAAATAACTGAGAAATTATATCAGGGTTAGATTTTAACTTAATATAAAGACAACCGATTTGACTAATCGATTTCATTATTCCTTCTTTTTCTTTTTGTTTGAGTGTCCAGTTCCAGCTTGCCGTTGTTTACCAAGAACTAACAGAAATTTTTTCAACATTTTGTAGAAGACAAGGAGAGATATGTGCAACATCAAGAGCAGGTCCAAGTGCAGCACTTCAATCCACGAGAGATCCCGCTCAGGCGAGCGGAGATGCACCGCACCCTTGTGCCTGATGACATACTCGGTCCAGTACACGGCCGTGTCCACGGGGCTGTTAGGGCGGTCCCTCATGATTGCAGATATCGCTTGGGCATTTTCTCTGTAGCTGTAAAAAAACGATAAAAATAAGCTGATGGGTGTCAGCTATGTATTTTCATGCTACTACCGGGCTTTTGCCAAAGCCCGGACCTGTTTTGTATTTCAAAGTGTGAAACTCATTTCAAAGACTTGATGAAATTTATTTACAATGACTCATTCCTAAACCATTTCAGATAATATTTTAACTGGTAACAATGCTCATTTTTATACATTGTTGGTAATGGAAACAAAAAGAATAAAGATAGCAGCTCTCCTTCGCGCGGATCACCAGAAGGCCGACATTGTAGGTTGCAAGATGTCAGTTTATCAAAGGTGAAACGGGTCGAAAACCGGCTCAAGAATAATGAAAGCCTCTAAGATCAATCACGTTCAAGCAGACCACTAGTTATTCAGCGGAAGAATGTTCGAAGAGCCTTTGAAAATGATCCAAAACTCAAAATGACTGAATTTGCGAAGAAGAAGAAGATTTCTGTGTCAACCGTGTCAAGAGCTGTAAAGAGTGAAGGTGGAAAGAGCTTAAAGCGTCAGAAAAGACCGCTGCTAANTGGCGTTGTGGCCTCCAATGGAGAAAAGATGCCTCCAGTGTGGTTCAAGGGCGGTTACAGGTTGACAGGGGCTGAATACAGGGATATCATGGCCACAAAAGTTCTTCCTTGGATCAGAAAAATCGTCAAAGATGGAGATTACGTATTTCAGCAAGATGGTGCACCAGCGCACACGTCGAAAACCGTCCAAAACTGGATGAGCCACAACACGACTTTCTGGCCCAAAAACTTCTGGCTCCCACAGTCGCCTGGTCTCAATCCTCTGGACTACAGCGTGTGGCCGCAGATTGAGAGTAAAGCATGGAAAGATCGCCATAACAACATTGAGGAGATGAAAGCCTCTGTGAACCGCACTTGGGCCCGAATGAGAAAGGACTACTTCCGTAATGTAAAAACTTCCGACCACGATTAGGGCGTGTCATTGCTGCCAATGGAGGTCCTATTGAATAGCAATGTTGTTTAGATCATAATAAACTATTATATTACAAATCTTGTTTATTTCATTATAAACAAAGCTTTTACGAACTTTGGATGGCAAATTAGTAAAACAGGTCAGGACTTTTGCAAAGTAAAGGTAAATTTTTACAAAAAAAAAAGTACCATGCTCCCCAGCTATTTCACTAATGAATATAAATAGTAGTCTATTAGAGAAGTGCAGTGCTATCCATATATATCAGTCGGAAATGCATAGTTTTTGAGATATATGACTTTAAAGTTTCCATTGTTTTTCTCTGGGAGAAAATAACCAGCGTCATTACCGGCTTGTTGGTGACCCCAAAGGAGCCTAACTGAATTTACTTGACCTAACCTAACTCAACCTAACCTAACCTAACCTTACCTAATCTAACCCAACCTAACCTAATCCAACCTAACCTAACCCGACCGATGTCAACCTAACCGAAGCTAACCTGATCCAACCTAACTTAACCATACCAAATCTTACCCGATACCATATTTCGTAACTATTTTCAACCTAACCTAACCCAACCTAACCTAACCCAAACAAACCTAGCTGAACCTAATCTAACCTCAAAAAAGCTATGAAAAGAGGTATTCCATTACACGGCGCCATTGTAATTATTTTTTCCTATAGAACAACAATAGGAACTTTAAAATCAGATATCTAAAAACCTATGTATTTCCGACTGATACCTATATATGGGATATCTTATAACGTGAATTAATCACTACATGTACTGTAATTGACATTTGCAACCGATGTATTAATTGTTCAACAAATACGTAATTTTTTCCCCATAGCGTCTCCCAATATTGCCCGCACTTGTCCGCAGTCCGTCAAAAAGTGAATCCCCTTCCTATCCAATCTGCCATAAATTTCAGCAATTTATCATTGCCCATTGAGAGATTTCTGTCAGTGAAGAGTTTACTGCTATTATCACAAAGCAAACTATTTCACTGCATGTACAACTAAATGACGTTGAGGTTACGCTATCTGGCTAGCAACCGAGTAAGATTTCGACATCGATCGATCTCACCGGAGAAGAAAATGCAAACGATAATTTTCCATTCATCACTTCTGACAGGAGCTTTTAGAGAAAATTGGGTATAGCGCACTCATAAAAACATAATACTATCGAGTGTTAATGTATTGTACATGTTGTCTTGAGAACTTGAAAAACAAGAGCTGTTGCACTGCACTGATTACTTAATGTAAGTCTGAAACAAGCATGCAGATAATACATATCAAACCTGGGATTTTCCACGAGTTCGACTATGGTGTCGTAGAGCAGCTGCTCTGTAAGGTCAGACCAAGCCAGTGTCTGAGCAACTCCAGCGTTGACCAGCATACGGCCATTCTGTGGTTGATCAATGAATATCGGCAAGCCCAGAACAGGAGTTCCATGGTGAAGCGCCTCTTGCGAGCTCAGCATTCCACAGTGAGATATGAAAACCTTCACATTCGGATGAGCTACAAAAACATATGCATTTGTGAACAAGGGAGTATTTACTTACGATTTTTTACGGGTAGGGAAATTGTTTAGCTTAACTACACCCAACATGCGGGTAACTGGATCGAAAAGCTTTTTTTCGGCAAGCAGGTATCTTTTAGCCATTAACCTACGAAAACAGAAACTTTATTTTAACCTCTGCAGCCCCCTCGAAAACGCTTCACGGGGACGGGTATCCTAAACGATCGCAAACTAGTTCAGAGACTCTGATTTAGAAACATTCCTCTCCAAAGCGACGTCAAACTTTTACTATTATTCCAAACGCTACACTATTCACTATCATCGACAGAAATTCAATGATTAATACATATGTATTGATCGCTACACTATTCACTATCATCGACAGAAATTCAATGATTAATACATATGTATTGATCAATCGTTCCCCCTATGCCGACGCAGTAAAAGTACGTATGCAGTGTTAGGGCTGCTCTACAAAATATCCACTTCGACTTCGTATGCAACGATGATGCAATGTTTTCGGATGCCCTGAACACGGCAAAACAGGCCAATTTGCAGAAATGTGGACAACTTCAGACCAAGGAGGTTCTGATAGAGTGGAGTGCACCCTCTCTATTTATCCTACGGGAGCGTTGCGAGTAAACTTTCCCCTTAAACTGGCTGAGTGGCTTATCCAATCGGAGAGCGGCATTGCCTCACGCAGCCTACATAGGAAGGGATCCTGAGCTCAAATTCTTCCATTTAACCATTGACGAAATTCCCAGCGGATGGAAGTATGTAAAGGAAACTTGTATCCTGTATACCATCTGATGATGAAAGTAACAGGGTGAGAATTGGGTTATAAATCTTCTGACACGATTGTCTTTGCAAAAATATTGAAGAACTGCCTGTCTGTATCTTCCTTAATTATATGTGCTGACCACTGCCACTTCAGCCACTTTAAGGACTCCAGACGCCAGCTTCGATCACGTGACAAAGCCATGTGTTTACTCGCTCAAAGAGTGCTTGGGCTTGCTCCTTCCATTAGAAGCTCATTGCTTCAAACTATAGGATGTGATTTTTTCTGAGTCTCCGTACTCCCGCTTCAGAATTAGGCGTTCAGACTACACAGCATTGCACGCATACCTGCGAGGCTATACAACAACAATATATCACTGTAAATAGCTAGTTGAAGACTGTACATACACCACAGCCCAAGGAGCTTCTATAGAGAAGGAGGGAGCCCTGCGGCCCAAATACAGATTCGCCAGTGAGTCAACCAGATTTCTTATGGCTGTGAGATCTCATTGGTGGATGTCACGGGGAGCAGTGCGTTTCACGAGGGAGCAGCAGACAAACCGAGAAACTGATATGCGATTGGTGCATACGCGACTGGCTGCNATAAGAGACTCTTTACTGATATGCGATTGGTGCATCCGATGACTGGCTGACAGCCATAAGAGACTCTTGAGCTTCAACGAGCTAGGCTACTGGCTCCCTCCTTCTCTATACAAGCTCCTTGCCACAGCCTAAATTAACTATGTATATACCAAATCAAAAGCGACTAGATAATACATTGCAGGAAAGCCATTATACATTAGGTGCATTGGTATCTACTTTACACACCCAGAACGTCTTGCTGAGGCATCCATGTCTGGACGAGCATGTTGTCGGGCTTATTCTCTGGTTGTTCCTCAAACTTCCAAAGGACTTTGTAAGGCAGCTTTGCAAAGACTGAGAAGAAAATCTTTTTGTATTTTTCTGGCATAGTGGTACTGCGGGCCACCGAACCGAGGCTCATGTACACCACAGGAGTTGTGCCGGAGATGAAGTTGGACAGTTCCTGCATGCGAATAATCAATGAAAGGAGGACTATTGCACGAGTCGAAATAATAGTGTTATCTTTATTAAGAACCCATTTACCTTCGCGGCCATAGCTTCACATACGTAGGTATATGATTGGAAGAATATGTCAAACAACATCTGAAATCAGTACTACTATGGTTTTCACTGACCGTGTTAATAATTCTTTAACAAATTGTCTGATCACTATGGTATTTCAGCACAAAGCATATTGCCACCCCTACCTAATTTATGGCCCACATACCATATTGCTATGCCTTCCCTGCCATGTGAAACCCCTCAGAAAATGATTCACACCATCGAACAAAACACTCCTGATACCTCTACCAGAATTTCAAAAATGAACAATAACTGATGGGACTCATTTATCTACATGTTTTTTATTGCCTATTGGTCGAAATCATCCTTCAGGATAAGTTTCTTAATTACTCGCACAAGCGAACTAATGAGAAATACACTGATATCCCTCAGTGGCACCAGCTCCTACTCGCTGAACTGTTCTTACTTTTGGCAATGGTTTCGGTGACCCTATGTGCATGCCGCCAATTTCCACCTGCCCAGGAAGCAGTGGGGTGGGGAAGGACATGCTGAAGTGAGAGTTGATCAGAGTCAGGCTCGTGTTGCGCTTGATTTCCGGGAGCGGGGGCAAATCAGGGAAGATTTTTGTGATCTGCAATATTAAGAAAACGGCGTTTATGTTCATCTCAAATTAGCTACAGTTCACACACCGTTTGATTTTGCAAAATATTCTCTTTACGTCACCATAAAAGCGTGCATGGCCTCGAATTTTTAGTTTATTATTTCTTTAGCTGATAAGCTAACTGTGGTGTGGCTTACATGAGGTGTAAATAAAATCAAATATAAGTTCGTTGACACTGAACCTCTACACCAATCTGGCAATGTTAGTATTTTTTTAAGAGAAGCAAGTCTCTTTAGAATCACTACAGTTCTCAATCAATTAATTTTGAATCTATTCCAAGAAGCTGAGTGCCCACTGAAATATGATGCATTAGAAACCCTTTCTATATAATTATGCCTCAGTTCATGACTGCCAGATGAAACAACTATAGTGGGTTACGCCCCTAAATAAGAGAAGCGAGTGTGTGACTTCATTTAATGAGATCGCAAGGCATGTTTAGTATTTTTATCTCCGCCTCGGAGGTTATGTTTACATGGTAGTTTGTCTCTTTGTCACCAAGTTAACCGAAAAAGTTATGGAAGGATCTCGATGAAATTGATAGGAAATGTTCGGTAAGTTAGGAGGAATAGATTATTAAATTTTGGGCGAAAATCGCTTCAACCGTTTGTTTGTTTGCTTGTCAGTTTGTTTCTAGTTGTTAAGGTATCAATTTTTGTAGATTTAAACTGTTCATAGCCTATTAAGGAGCGATAGAAAGTTCACCATTGGAACTTGCTATGGTATAAAAATTGCTGTAGCCGCTAAGATTTTCAACAATTTTTCGTATAGTTAAATTTTGAGCAAGCTGAAGCCGCGCCGCGGCAGCATAAACACTTAGGTTGAGTTGGCTCTAGGCTGCTAGGGCCAACGAAAGTCGTAAAAAAAGCACCGGTGTTAACGAAATAAATAAAGCGACTGAATGTACACGTGCTGGTAGATGGGTCCACTTTTGGAAGGACCCGTTCTACAGTTTCGTCGATTGGAATCAAGTAGCCATTGCATTAACAAATAACAAGTGGTTGGCGCAGGATACATCTGGTTGATGGTAGAATTGATTATGATTATCAGTGTAAGTGCATGCTGTCGGCCAGTTCAAGTTCACAGGGACTATAAACAATTTTCAAATATTCAAAGAAGTTCGCTTTCTGTAGCACCTATTAGCTTACTAAGGAGTTTGATATTCGAGTATACAATTTTCTCGCAGAGTTAAAAACAGTCTATATAATAAAGCAGTGTTCTTTCCGTGCAGTATTGCAGACTTCACCGAGAATGAAGCGATTAGGTAATTATTAGTTCTATAAGGATTACTCGTCGAGCGATCGTAGCGTGTTCGCGTCATAAACTTTTATCGCAATGTCGTCATTGTAGAAATTCTAGCATTTAATGAGGTAATAGCATGTGAGCATATTCTCCATATACCATACTGTATGGTACATAGGAAGGTCAACCCAGTAAAACTGAGCAAGAGATTTTATTAAGTAGAAATTTTGAAACTAGTGCACACTGGTCAGCTATATGTTCACTTGATCACACAGCATGCTGTCCCAGCCAGCTGTTAAGGTGATGCGGTAATTTTTTTTTACGAAAGATTGTCTAACTCCGTGCTAAATATAATTGGCAGACACAGGCATAGGTGAATGCAGTGTACGTTAACTCTAGAGGCGAGCCGGTGTAGCATACTGGTTGATCATGTAAGAATAATTCAAATACCAGTGAATAATAGATATGTCTACGTAAGCCTTCATCCAGAATCCCTTAGCCACGAATAATATTTTTACTTCTGTAGGACATGTTTATATTATATATACTTACGTACTCTGAAACGGAAGACACCGTACTTCTCCTGAACTTGTAGGGCATGACTATGGAGTAGAAAAAGTTTTTTAAGCGCTCTAACATTGAGAACGGCTGTAAAAGCTTCACGAATGGGGCCGACACATAGGCAGGATTTTGCAGATTACCGACTGCGGCACTTAGGGAGGGGTCCAAGGCATGGGTGCATACAGTGATGAACGTCCGATTGTGAACAAACGGGTACATCAGCTGTGGACACAAAAAATAATTAGAACATAACCTTGCTATATGGTGAAAAAAGTATTTTGTTTTTAAACTAGTAACACCAGCTGTTAGAGTCATGACTGGATGCCGTGTATATATACATATTATTTTTTTTACAAAATATCGCTTAGCTCTTTGCTAAGTATAATTGGCAAGAACAGACATAGGTGTATGTAATGGACGGTCATTCTAGAGGCGAAAATTATTGAGTGACTTGAGTGCAGATGAGGTGTTTGATTCAGGAGGTGAATCAGGGAACACCAAGCATATTGGGAAGTAGAATTTTTGTGGACAATTTTTTACGCATCCTTTTATATAGACTGTATTCAGTAAAATTCAACCACAAGCGGCGACGGCTTAGTGATGAAATGCTTATTCATTTAAAGCTGGGAAGATTATAATAATAATACTTATTATCATCACTAACACAGCTCCGGAACTGTGAAAAAAAAGAGGGAAACGAAGCATCAAACTTACATCATTGTAAAGATAGTTCATTACAATCAAGTCGAATTCCTGCCTCCGGTTGTAGAGATCGTTTACCACAGGGTCGTCATATAACTCTGGAGCCATTTTCGATATTGTCCCATATAAACTTTGAAACATCCCGTCTGGATCAGCCAGCATGTTGAAGGTGTCTTTCTTCTCGAACTTGAAGTGATCCAAGCCGTGCTGTAGGTAGCGAATTTTCGGATTGTCATCTGGAGGCGGGTGGTTGAGCAGCATTGTTACCTGTTGTGAACGCAGTACAGCATTACGCTACACTTTGAATAATTGGATGTACATGTATGTGTCTCACTGGGAAGAATTTGGATGCCAATAGATTTTTTGCTTAATTTGGTGTGTCATCTCAACAGACACTGTAGCCAGAACTAGTTATTTTGACTTAAACTCGGTTTTATACTACCACGCTTTTTTGCGGCTGTAATTTACAATAATGTCTCTTCAGTTGCAAAAAATTTACCGATTTTAGTTGCATCTTGGTGCATCATCGGCCATGTCTTAAAATCGAAACACGTAATAAACTGCACCATCAATGTGTCAAGGCATCATGAGACCATCCTATATGCATCATGAAACACTTAAACTTTACAGAAACCGCGATTTGCGCTTGGCGATCTAGATGAATCACATATCCGCAAAGGAAGCTAAATTTATTAGGATGGTACTTATATTTTCGATCCATTGTAATATAAATCTGCACCTGATAAAAAACAGAGCTGGAGCTGCGCTTCGACAGAGTAGACGTCCGTCAGACGACC
>LQNS02278094.1:37498513-37517519 GCA_001587735.2 Parhyale hawaiensis | reverse complement strand
TCATCAGTTGCAGGGCTCCGATATAAGGAGAATAAAAATAATTATTCTGTCGGCCACACACCCTTACAACGATGATCTCATGACAAGCGCATTCGTGCACTGACTGCCGGTAAGCACAGAATCCACTCCGGAAATAGACGGCCATTCCACGGAATCCAGGCTCCGAACCCCACAGCCTTCGAAAAGGCTGTGCAGAGAATCTGGTGGGCTGACTGAGATGTGCCCCATGCCAAAAAAACTAGAATTAGATGGCCATAAAAATGACAGTGCAGTATTTTGTTTTCTGTCCACTCAAAAGAATCAGAAGGAGTTGAATAATAATAATACTTTTTTTTCTTCAACCAGTCAGGTGGGATGTCAGTGATGTGAAAAATAGCAAAATTTTTGAGTTAGCTGGCCGTCAAAAATGACGGTGTCGAATATGTAGCGCCACCCAGAAAGAGGCACAAGGAGTTAAGCAATGTTTATAACTTTTTGTAAGGAGTCTGGTGCGTTACCTTAGATGTGAACAATGAAAAAAAAAAAATTAGAATTAGCTGGCTATCAAAAATGACGGCGATGAATTTTGTTTTCTGTCTACCCAGTTGAACAATAATAATATTTTTTCAGTAGATGTGAAAAATAGCAAAAAATTTGAATTAGCTGGCCATGAAAAATGACGGCGGATCAACGGATTAGCCTTCAACAAACTCTAATCTGTCTGTATTTAGGATACTCGACTTGAAATTAATTTAATTACCTCCGCCAAGGAGGTTATGCTTTCGTCGGGTTTGTCTGTTATGCTATTTGTCTGTCATCAAGATATCGTAAAAGTTATGGACGGATTTGGATGAAATTTACAGGGATTGTCAAGTATGTTAGGAGGAACAGATGAAAAATTTTTGGTGAAGATCCGTTCATCCGTTTGTTTGTCTGCCTCACTTTTGTCAATGCCATAACTCAAAATGTTATGGACGGATATTCATGAAATTTACATGAGTTGTTAGGTTAATTACGAAGAGTAAATGACCAAATTTTTGTGGTGATCTGTAAGTTTTTTCGTGTTTTGTTGCTGTGTTGATTTTGCGCTTGTTAGCGCAATAGCTCGAAAAGTTTTGAATGGAACTTTATGAAATTTACAGGAGTTGTAAGTAGTGTTAAAAGCAATAAATGATTAAATTTTGGTGCAGATCGGTTGGTTCGTTCGTAAGCCCAATAACAAAATTCTTGCCGTCATTTCAGACGACTAGGCCTTCTAATACGATATAATTACTAGTCAGCTGATTGCAGCAGAGATTTCTAGGATATTAATAATTGCATTTTTATCTAAATTAAAACAAATTCGATGAAATAATTATGTTGAACAGTAAATAGCTGCCTCAAAATAAAATAAATAAGAAATAATTAATAAATTATCATGTACCACTCCTTAAACTTAAACGTACTTCTTTTGAGCAGGGAAAGGACAGATATTTGGATCTTGGCAATGGATCAAAATTCCTTTTCGTAGAGGGACAATGACCCAAGAGTAGATAGTGTACAATGGCTGAAGACCCAAGAGTAAGTAGTGCACAATGGCCGAAGACCCAGAGTAGGTAGTGCACAATGGCCGAAGACCCAAGAGTAGGTAATACACAGTGGCCGAAGACCCAAGAGTAGGTAGTGCACAGTGGCCGAAGACCCAAGAGTAGGTAGTGCACAGTGGCCGAGGACCCAAGAGTAGGTAGTGCACAGTGGCCCAACAGTCGCAGCTGGAACGACACATGTCCACATCTGCTCATTATTCACACCAGAAGGTACAGTAATATCAACCATCAACACTGACTAACCTTGTGTCCTCGTTCAGCGAGAGCAGTTGCTAGAGGCATGAAGACATTGCGATGGCTTTTGGACGAGAGGGGGAGCAGCATGAGGATGTTGTAGGATCTCTCCGGAGGAGGCAGGGAGCCGCCAACTGAAGCTATCACCGCTGCTGCACAGCACACCAGCAGCAGCCGCACGGCCAACATGGTCTAGAAATAATAGGTTCTTTTGATCTCATAGCTAATGCAAAGCTAATATAGTAGCATAAGACATGGTAGCGCATGTATGAACGAGTATTTGCATTATGGAGATAGTTCACCGTAAGTTGCCACTCCCGATCGTCACGCAGTTCAGCAACGAAGCCTTCACGCGAAGTCGGGTGGCGAACATGACATCACTCAAGTACCTCGTCCAAAGAACACTAAAGTGTAGTGTATGCTCTCGTCTTCTGGTGCGATTAAAAATTCCATTGAACAAAGAACACAATACGCTTCTCTGACTTGTTACCTCCGCCAAGGAGGTTATATATGTTTTCGTCGTGTTTTCCTGTGTGTCTGTCTCTTTGTCTGTCTGTCACCAAGATAACTCAAAAAATTCTTAACCGATTTAGACGACATCTACAGGGATTGTTAGGTATGTTGGGAAGAACAGATGATTAACTTTTGGTGAAGATTTGTCTATCCGTTTGTTTGTTTCTTTGTCTGCCTCATTTTTCTCAATGCCAGAACTCAAAAAGTTATGGATGGATTTTTATGAAATTAGAACAAGTTGTTAGGTATATAACAAAGAGTAAATGACCAAATTTTGGCAATTATCCGTTTGTTCGTTCGTTTATCACTGTTTTTAATTTTATGCTTGTTTGTACAATAACTCAAAAAACAATGAATGGATATTTATGAAATTCATAGAGGTTGTTAGTAATATTGAAAGACATAAATGATTAGATTTTGGTGCAGATCAGTTTGTCCGTTTGTATGTTTGACTCATGTTTGTCATAACGTTTGTTAGCAGTATAACTCAAAAAGTTATGAACGGATCCTCAAGAAAATAGCACAAGCTGTTATTACTATTAAATGACACAAATGATTAGATTTTGGAGTTTATACAAAGAATATTATGGTTTCAGAGCCAATTTGAATTTTTGCTACCGTTGCCTCGCTTGGCGGAGCTATGCGCTCTCAGAGTGCTCTAGTTATGAATGAAAAACCTTTGAAACGTATTGCGACGCTTACAGAATAGAGACAAAAGAGTGAAAATTAGGAAAATAATACAGTATATTCAAGCGAACTGGAGCATTCCGAGAGTGCACAAATAAACAAAAATACATATGTATATATTTCTCCGTGTATAAGGTATTCATACAATAATACTATTACAGTACTTGTCCAGTAAAGTAGTTTAATGCATGATAACAATGAGCCTAACCGATCAGTTTGCAGATTTATAGCCTTATTATACTATGCAATCTACAGTCTGTAGAAAGCTATATGAAAGAAAGAAAATACATTCAACCCCCCTCCCATCCGACGGGAGGCTTCATGGCTTAATACTATTATATCGGTATACCTCCGACAAGCATGGCAACGTTAACGAAAAAAATCAAATTGTCCTGAAACCAGGATTGCCTATTTTATAATGACGAAAATTAGGTAATTTGTGTCTCTTGACCGTAATAACAGTTGCTGTAAATTTCTTGAAAATCCGTCTGTGACTTTTTTAGTTATACAAACACTAAAAACAGCATTAGTCAAACTAACAAACTGTCGACTCGATCATCACTTTCATAAATATCCATTCATAACTTTTTGAGTTATGTTCTGATGAACATTTGAGAAACATTAGTTAAGCACTCAAACGGACATATCTAGCATCAGCAAAATTTGGTCAATTTGTGCCTTTTCACTTTTGTAACAACTCCTGCAAATTGTAATAACATCCATCCATAACGCCCTGAGTTATATTCTGACAAACATTAATCAAACGGATGAACTGATCATCACCGAAATAGATCATTTGTGGCTTTTTACATTTTTAAGAACTCCTGCAAATTTCTTGAAGGTTTGTTCATAACTTTTTGAGTTGTGTTAGCGAAAAAGCTATAGATGAACAAACAAGTGAAACTAAAAGATCAACAAACAAATTTGGTCACTTGCTCCAAGTAACATCTGCAACAATTACTGCAAATTTCATCAAGATCCCTCAATAACGTATTGAGTTATGTTAAAAAAAGCAAGACAAAAAAAAAAAGTTGAACGAAGCTTCACCAAACGTGAATCATCTGGTTCTCTCAACATGCCTAACAATTCCTGCAAATTTCGTAAAAATCTGTCATAAACGTTTTCAGTTATCTCGGTGGCATACTGACAAACAGACTAACAAACAAACAGACAAGCTAAAAAAAATTACCACTTTAGCAAAGGCAACAATGCATCAATTAACTAAACCCGATATTAATGAGAACGTGGGACTCATTCCATCTTCCGGTTCCTTTGTGTACTTTTTCATTGCAAACATACACAAGATAATAATACTTTGCTTGTTTACACGTGGCAATGCGCGTATAACCTACACAATTATTACTAACATTTCATTGAGCTCTCCATAACGTGCGAGCTTCAGCTTCCTAATATATTTCTGCAGTTCATATTGTAAAAAAGCTCCTCCCTCACAAGGGAGGGGTGCATTCAGCGACAGATTTTTCTAAATAATTTAAATGGCGGTGCCATATGGTACAGCTCGACATAGGCTAAAAGATAAACTTGAATGGATCTGAATTTATCTTATGTGATTCAGAAATTAACGTTTATTCGAGAGTTTTAGCTTTTCGTCAGGCAAAACTTTTTCATTCAGAATTTACATGCGGCGGACAGAGGCTGTGACTGACAGTGACTGCCCAGTTATCGTCTAACCAAGACTTAAACAAAAGCCCGTGATAACAGCACTTTGTACGCAATTGATTAAAGAAAATACTACCTTGCAGCTGCCGGTGAATAAAACCAGGCACTTCAGTTTAATTAGCCATCAGACATTGCTTCATTATTATTATTTTTTTCAAAGAAATATGATTCAGCTCTATTGGCTAGTAAGAAACACAATACCTTCCGTAGTCACCTTACATAACCAACAAGCAAATTAAAATAGGAAGCACAACATTATATACTACAAGACTATCGAAGTTTTTCAGCACGTCACTTTATTGTAAAAATATTGAATTTATGAGGCGCTTTCAGATTATGGTAGTCTTTTATTTAGATGCAGGCATTAATTGCACTAGTAGATCACTGCAAACTTAATGCCAATTGTCTCTTATGTTATTTTTACTATTATTCTTATGTTAGTTCTAAGCATGAAAACCTCAGGATACTCTGTCCTAACCTTGTTGGACACAGTCTCCATATGAGAAATATATGAGTTTGTTTGTTGTTGTTTGTTTGTTTATAAACCACAATTATGAGTCAAACATACTGGCACGGGCCAGATATAACAATGGGTTTAGCCCACAGCACGGTAACTAAATAATCCAAAATACTAACTTGAACACAGGTTCTTGCAAATCAAGGGCGTCAGAAGTTCTCAACCTCAAGGCTCTTGCTCACACCCAGTTAAACTTACAACTCACTACCCCGGCGCCGCAAGTGCGTCTAAACCGTCGGACGCCTGCGATGCTGCGTCTGCCTGTGGAGCCCTGCTCACCATACAAGTGTTGCTACGTACGTTGGATTGTCCTTGAACTTGGCTATTTAACTTGTCCTTCAAGTCTGCTGCGGCTGTCGCTTCAGCTCCTCTTGGTATGGATACTGTGCTACTTACAGGCAGATTAAAGGATATCACGATTATTGTATGTGGATAAATTCGTGAATAATACAGTCGTTTTACTGCAGACTTACAGTACTGCATTGTACAAACTCTAATGAGGTCATGAGGGTTAGAAATCTAAAACTGCGAGTGTGAGAGCAGTTGGTATACTGGGTCATTGCAGCAAAAAATAGCGTCAACAATCGAACATAGGCATGGAGTTCAGTACAAAAGATTACCTCGCAAATGCTTCACTTTTCTCTGCCTTCTCCAGGAATTCGTAAACCTGTTGATTGTGGCGTCTCCCACGATAAAAGATGCTGTGCGGCTACTGCATGAGAGCTAACTGAGCAGTTGCTGTGTCGGTATTGAAGTAGCTTTAGAGCCTTATCGGTGATAACAGGAGCATGCAGTGGTCGTGGCTGCCCTCTCCTTATAATGATAAACTGAATGACTATCATCAACAGGAAAAACAAGAAAGTATAAGATCGACGTATGAAGGCATAAGGTGCATGACGCCCATCGAACAGTGCGAGGATGATAGTAGTTATATAACAAGAACAGTTATACAGTACGGATATTCGTCCTGGCACTATAGGGAATACATCTGATGCAGAATGCAGCGTTTGTGGAAGAAGGAGAAGCTATAAAATTACCGGAGAGAATGATAAGTGAAGAACATAAATTTGAGGTCTATGATAACGAGCAGTTTAGATAATATAATTATTAGTAAAAATATATTCACTAGCCTATAAATCTACATAGTATTTTTGAATTTACACAATATAATCTCCTGGCTCAAGATCCTTGCTTTTCCAGTAAATATTGTTGATGTTTTTTTTTTTTTTTTTTTTACAAAGTGCGTTACGTATTACGTTGATCAAAAATATTAAACTTTCAATTTTGCTCTAAATGTAAAGCACATTAATTTAGCTTATAAAAAGATTTTAGAGTTTGAAAACTTTTCATAAAGAGTATAGAGTGCGTGTTTGCTTGGGCCCCAAAACCAAGCCTACGAGGCACGCATCGATCGAAATTTCACGTACATGCACTGAATTCGACTCCCTGAATTGAGTTGCAGGCGCTGATTCTCAATAGGTTACCGTTGAGACGTTAAGAAAGTTGGCAGGAGCTCAATCTTGCGCCGCTAACTGAACTCTTCAGCAGGCACAACGTAATCGCGTTGCTGCTAACACTTGCAACACGTTTCAAGGTGACAAAGCCAAAGCTTCTATCTGAAACTTCGGACAAGTCTAGGCTCCAAGGTTTAATTTCGGGGCCCAATCCATCACTCCTGCAGTGGTCCTTCCGGGAAAATAAAACAACACTTCGCTCGCAACAAATAGTTTCACTACTTTACCACAAGTCACGCAAAAAGAATTGAAGCTGGCACACGAGATTTTCTCCCCCCCTAACCGCTCTGTGCATAAGAATTACCAACGAATTATAAGTGTAAATTACTAGTTCACTTGTAAAAATATGTAACAGCTGTGGTTACTTGAAAAGCTTATTTAAACAGATGAGTAAATGGAAAATGACAATGAATGGCTGTTATTCAATGAGTAAAACAAAGGTCTCTGTGTGCTTATCAATTACCTAGTTTAGCATCTTCTTAATTATTTACCTTTTCTTCTACCAAAACTCAAATCCTTTGCACAGTCTGACGGTAAATATTTTTACACCGTTTCACGGTGTCACCCTTCACTTTTATATGGGAGAAATTAAGAAAATTAAAGCATTATAACTAGGTAAAAACGTTATGCGCCGACTTAAAATGTGTATAACATTAATAATGGATGTAAGAAAACCGATTTAATGTCAAGAAAAACTGAAAAATCAATCGAGCCCCTCTCGTAAACATTTACCCACTTTATTTCATCTTTCGCCACAAAAGAGTGATATACCTACGTTTTGAAAGAAAATGTTCCATTTCCTAGCCAGGGATAAAAAAAAGAACATTCAACCTTGTACCTAAGTTCTTACTCTTCTCCGTCTTTTTCTAAAGAATCTACTGCATTAATTTCCATAGTTTTTCTACTGTACTCACATCCACATACAATTTAGATTCTGAGATACGGAATGAGAAACATTTAAATTTAAAAATGTACAGACGGTATCTGAATTAAGGTTTGCTTTACTATCTTTTTAAAAGATTAGGAGCTTGGCGAATAAATGTTTGGAATAAATGTTCGCACTGAAATTTTGAAAATCGGGTTCGCTATTCGAAGGTTAGGAACCCAAAACTGGCGAAGATTCGGATTTGGATTCAGATCTTCCCCCTCCCTATAAAAAAAATGCGCGATCCCACTTCTGGTACTCACTGTCGCACACAATTGCTTGTCTGTAGATTGTTGCTTAAGCTACGATGTTAGTACCTGTCCTACGCTCCTAGCCTTGATAAATAATTTATCATTGAATATGAAGTTCATGGAGTTATCGTTCGCAATCGTCCAAGATGTGGTACCCAATAAAAGGTAAGGGTAGAGTACTAGTTCAGTTATTTATTTTTTTAAGTTACTTTAACCACGCGTCGGACATGACTACGTAAACAGTAAACACTGGGCGGACACGAGACGCATAGTGTCTAATAAGGTTTCTTTTATTTTGTCAAGAAATTGCATGATTTTTTAAGATTAATGCAGGGACTTCAGCTTTAAAATAACGTTACAAGAAAGAAAATAGCTCGTTTCTGCAATGACTTGATGTTTTCTAGGCAAGTTTTATAAGAAAATTCCCTCCTAATTGCACTAGAGTACTGATGTAATGGTGAGGTTAAAAAGTAACTACGTATCTCAGAAAAAAAACTGGCGTCAGAAGACATTGACCTATACACTCGGAAACTTGTATTCAGCACATCAATATCGACGACATATAGTGGTCTGAAGTTTTCGGCTTTGAGTGGCGAGTAATAGTAAAAATACCATATTTTTCTGCACTACAAACTGTACCTACAGGACTACGTTTTCTTGGCCCTTAGAGGCAAATGACGCAAATTTTTATTTGCGTCATAGTGGTTGCGTCAGCGTCATTTTATACTTTTGCGTCATTGCGTCAAGCGACGATGATATGCTCGTTGTGTCGTCGACGCAACTATTGACGCAAGAGCCCAGCACTGCATATGCAGCATATCATGCATGTATGTGAAGGACAGTGTGTGCTGCTCAGATAAATTAGAACAGGGAGCACTCATTTTTTATGAGAATGTGAGTTGCCTGTTGCAGCGTTTTTCGCAGAAGTGTATTACGAGTACAAACAAACGAAAGGTTACCACAAATTCCTCGCAGTCATTTTTTCCCAGCTTGGGTACACTGGTGGAAATGATCAAACTTGGAAGTACGTATAATTCAGATGAACAGGCCGGCAATTTTAGATGTCAGCTGTAGCCAATGAACAATTTTTTTGTGGTGCTATTAATTTAAATTCATTCCGACGGCTGCAGGAGATTACGATCAATTGCCATAGGCAATAAACAAGTAAACATGTGTACAGTTGACTCTTGTATTTTCTGAGGCCGAACTGTGAAATTCACTTTGAGCAATGCTTTACATTCAAATCGTATCCTATATCAACTGTAAACATGGGGCTCAACTGAAGTTAAATTCTCGTGCCTACTTCACCCGGTCGTAAGTTGGAAAAAGTATTCCCCTAATTTTGCGGGGAAAATTATTGCAACCCAAATATTTATAAAGTCCCGTAATTGTAACAAATTTAGTGTAATATTTTTGCGAAGCTTTTCCTGACGTTTCCCGACGGATCTGTTAGTTTCTTGAAAAAATGGTTCACAGTTTTACAAAATATTATTCAAATTCCAAACTATTAAAGGGATATTGATGGCAGTACATATGCGAGGATAGTCCTAGGTGAAAAATTCACAGATTTTCTTGAACACAGTGTAGAGCTGGGGAGATCCTGGGGTGCTGTCTGCTGCTGATACGTAAATTCTACGCACTTGCTGTTAATCCCAATATTAGCTTGGTAGAATATGGGGAAACGTGTAGATTCATCGTCTTGTAAATTCGCAGCTAGGTAAATTTATCCCCTGGTCGAGATGGGATATTCCTAATTGCGCCTCCTGGCCGACTAGCACCACTGTGCGGATCGCCTTTTGGCGGAAACGTGGTTAAACTAATCCTTTCATAACAATAATAATTCACTTGATGAAGACCATCTTCTTATGAGATATAAATATATGGTTTGAAATTTACAGGCTTGTACTGCAGGTCGGGCTGTATGGTACTGTCATACCTAGTGGATAATATTCTATGTAATAGTACTTAGTCAATCAAGTGAAATAGTGTTAAGCCATGCAGATATCTCATCTAGAAGAAATTACTGCATTTACCTTACTTCTATGTAATAAGCTGTAGCAGAAAACACGATTATTATATTGCTCCTCGTGTGGGGGTAATCGTTAGCTAGTACTATTGGGGTGCCAGTTCAGTTAACTACTTTGGTCTGTGATAGCACTGAGCCTTTTGATTAGGTTGTAAATTCATAGCTGTGATATTATTAGGAAATGAATGTACATGAAATTTTTTTTAATATAAGCTGTAATATAATAATTCAAGAACACCTCCCGCCCGTGGAGAATTATATGATCCATAAATAAATAAATAGTAGATTAAAGGCCTGGAAAGTTCATCGTGGATTTAAAAGCATGAAAATATTGATATGATCCCTCGTGATGAACTTTCAAGATGTATTTAGCAGGTAATTAGTATACCAGTCTCTTTGATAAAGTTACTAGGTGCGATATTTACCGGTGATGAATGTTCTCGGTAATGAATATGCTGACTGACTTTTCTATCTAGGAATTTGCACGGGAGAATTTACAGTGCACCTTATATTATACGCTTTACAAATTACACATACTTATGTTGACTTGGGAGGACAACGTATCATAGTGTGTCGCTATGAGTATCACCGTGAGTCATCCCTTCTAGACGTTTAACGCAACGTTATTCTCTGAGTATTCAAATTTGGGATCTTGGGCCATTTACATATACTGTATGTACCAAAGTAAATTGTAACAGATCAGATATATTCTACGATCAACTGCAAAGAGTTCGTACTATCCAGCTCAGCAGAAGTGGTCCTTTTGCTAGGATAGCAAATCAAACAAAGCGAAAGCTTGCACTGAAGACAACGTTGTCAAAAAGTAAAAAGGAGACGGAAACAGAAAACATTAAATAATATTTACATGTGTTTTTGCAAAATATAGTGAAATGTACAATAAAAACAACATTGCAATTTGTTGCTGATTAAGACCCACATTTAATGTACTGTTATTTAGGAAGTAACCAGACCAAAATTTCCGTTTAGCAATCACCACAACAGTCAACTCTAACGAACACTTACAAGAGCAGTAAACGCTATTCGGCACTGAAGCAGACGTTTGCAGCCAGTTCAAAAAATAAATAGTATCAATTTAATGAAATAGAGCCATATTTTATCGCGTTTAGACCAGAAATGCAGCGCTAATTTTTTTTTACGTGGTCTATGCATAGTTAGCTCAAAGAGGCCGGGGTGTTAGTCCCGATGTCTTTTTGGGAATGGGCCTCTTGGTTCGTCTTCTGCCGCCTATCTAATCTAATCTAATCTAGTTAAAAATGTTTATTTTCATTCATAAACTTGGTAGTTTCAAAGGTAAAGTCAACTTGATCGCACCCTCAACTGGAAAACCCTCACGCACTGGTTCGTGCTGCAGATATGGGCCCACTGGCCCCAGAGGAGCAAGTGCGGCTGCAGCAGACCACAGGTCGTCAAAAACTATGGTGTCATTTGACGCAAGGTTCAATGACCCGCACCCTATCCCCTCATCACTCAGGAAGGTATGAGCCCCCACGGTCGCTGTGCATACCTACCACTGCCGAATCAGCACACCTAGATCAGCAAAGAGCTCGCATGAATGAGTTGGCCTCGAACCTGCGATACAGGAGGTGTGAGTTCAGCTCGTAAGCTTGCTGTTATCGTGGGTATAAAGCGTGACAAATAGTATAATTTTGTCTACTTAATGATACTTGCAAATGTGGGTGCCTCGTTTTGCTGGCATGCTCATCCAGGAATCCCTCTCTCTATCCATTAACTTGAACCCCGTCTTAGCAATACAATCAGATTCTATATACTACTACTTGTGACAAGATAAACATTATATGCCTGTAGTCTGCTTTGGACCTACATTTTTTTAGTCTTTCGTGTTACTGTGTTCGGTTTATCTTAGACAGTGTTTAGTTGCTAGGTGACTACGTACGTCCACATATTTCAATGTCTTTATTTTTATTTCTAAATTTGAACTGCCGGACCTGAACTCAGCAATATTTTCATTTATATGATTATTTTATTAACTCTTCTATTACTTTTAAATTTTTAATCAAGATGACACACCTAGTATTAACCAAGGACGCAGTCAGTACTTGTTTTATCTTGAGAGCAAACCATTCTTAAATTTTCCCCTTAATGGTTTGCAAAATTTCAATGCCAATTGCAACAAGGTATTATTCTTTCTTCTTCTTTGATTTCCCAGTCGCATCTTGTTTCTTCTTGAAAGTACAGGACAGAAGTTTTCCCAGCAATTTGTAGAATACTACGAGAGTAATGTGCACTATCAAGAGCAAGTCCAAGTGCAGCACTTCAATCCAGGAGAGATCCCGCTCAGGCGAGCGGAGATGCACCGCACCCTTGTGCCTGATGACGTACTCGGTCCAGTACACAGCCGTGTCCACGGGGCTGTTGGGGCGGTCCCTCATGGCGGCCGATATTGCTTTAGCCTTCCGTTCGTATCTGAAACAAAAGCGGCTTTGGGAGCTCTCAAGAGTCATCTTCTTCCTCCAGCTACCAAAACAGTACTGGTTTAGCACTGCCATTTATCACTAGTCCAACTGAAGTGAACTGATTGCAGTGTGCTCAAAGAAGATGGGGCTACAAAATATGAGTTTTTATTATTGCATTTAAGAGGTCATATGTCTACTAGAACGTTAATTTTTCTGGCATCACCATTTTCATTTCGTAAAAAATTAAGTGAAACTTTTTATATATATATATATATAGAGGGATTTTTCCGAATCTCGGTGATATGTTTTCGTCAGATCAGAGATAAAGCAAAGTCAGAAGTGACCTCATTTTACACTCTTTTTTATAATTACCGCATATTAATACTGATGTTAAATGTTCAAATCAGTGGAAATGAGTTCGAAAGTTATGGTGTGTTGTCACAGTTACTCGAGGTAACATCGTATTAGGGTGGTAGGTATGTATTTTTTACTGTATGAACATAGCCTACAAAATGTACATCTTGAAGTCATCTTCACACAACCTTCGCCAATATATTATTATTGCTTCTGCTAATTTTTACAAAAAACATGAAAACCCATTTTAAATTTTGGAGATACTTCCAGGAACCGGATTATATCCTATCTCACGTCCAACGATGAGTATATTAATTCATTATCATTGGCTATGACTTTCTCTCCTAAGAGAATCTACCAAAAATTCCATTAATTGTATTCATCATTTGCTACAAAAAAGAATACACTCTGAAATATTTTTTTAGTCAGTCCCACGGCATATTATAACTCGTGACGTTACTGACTTCACATTTGTCTTATGCAGTGCTATTGATAGTTTGCCTTTGTCAACTCATACATCAATGTTAAAGCTGATTGCCGTTTCCGGGAAAGATAATAGAAAGGCGGAATCTCTTGCTCTTCTACCTCTCAAGCGCGAGCAACAACGAAGCACGGGAAGTGAACAACTGACCCTGTCACCGACACATGCACTTTACATTAAATGCTACCGTTTAAGCAAAATAAACCAGCAGCTGTCAGTATATACTGCAGTAGCGCCTCTGCGAGGACATACTTGGGATTTTCAATAAGTTCAATGATGGTATCGCGCAGAAGCTGCTCCGTAAGGTCGGGCCAAAAAAGCGTTCGGGCGACTCCAGAGCTGACCAGCATGCGGCCGTTCTGGGGCTGTTCAGCGAATATCGGCAGGCCCAGAACAGGGGTTCCGTGGTGCAGCGCTTCTTGTGTGCTCAGCATTCCACAGTGAGATATGAACACCTTCACGTTCGGGTGAGCTGCAATAAACAAAAGTGAAAGAGAATTGGTTAGAGGCAGTAGCAAGCGTATGTCGACATTTGATACATCAGTAACTATTATTTTATGTAATTCTTTTCTACCTTGTCATAGTGCCTGTTGCTGGCAAATGTGTACATATTTACCGCTGTTTCCTGCTACAACGACTTCCAAATACTTGTAGGAGTCATTCTCTTATAGAATGAATACGAGACCCTTAACTCATTCCTTTCATGAGGAATTTATTAGCTTACGAAGGAAGAAATACACAGAATTAGTGGAAAGGTATGCACCCAATGTACTAGTACATTGGGTTCTAATAAGCTTAGAACCATTTGAAAAGCTGAGAAAATACTCGATGACACGGATGGACTTTAATTTCTTCTAATTAAAGTTTACTCGCTGGTGAAGATTTAGGATTGAATGACAAATAATTTCCATCTCATGAATTTAGTTACCCAGTCGGAAATAATAGTTGTGATTATAGTAGAACAACTATGATTATGGTCGAGATCTTTGGATGTTTATTATAGAAATATCCTCCACATTCAACCATTTATGGGGTGCAGTATGATAAAGATATGTCACAACCTTCGACCATATTGCCAGCTATAATTCCCAACCATACATACCCAATTACAACCATTAAGGTTTTAGCTGCGCAACCATGATCTACCAGAGTGAACCGTAAGAAACACCATTGATGACCAAAATCGACTGTGTTCAGCGAATGATACAACTATATTCTACCAAGATAAACTTTTTCAACCCTTGACATATTATGCACTGCATGCCAGCTTTGTTTGCTGATGATTAGTTGCTTATACGAAAAAAAAAAATAGTTTAATTCATACGTGCGTGTTAGACTTGCAGCTCAGAATGGTCAGAGGCTCTAAGCTTCCGAACGATGCTAGAGCAGGAGCCTGAACCAATCTATGCAGTTAACGCACGTTTATATGCAACTTCTTTAACTCTAAGCCGATATAGAGCTCTACTACACTGTTCAGAGGAAGTTACAAATCGCTTGATGAATTTTGGGCGCACCCATAGTCAGGGTACGTGAGGCTAAATATATCATGAAATTTGACATCGTTTTACATAAAGCTAATATGAATAATTTCTTGATAAAACTTTACAGATATAAACTAAATTGACCTAGAAATAGACGGCAATATTTGATCAAAGATTGCACTACTGTTTAACAAGGGATACAACAACAAAAAAAAAAGAAGATGGGTGACTACGCTTAAGTCGCAAAGCGTTTATAAAATTGAGAAATAATAGATAAAAAATAACGTCAAGACAATTAGCATCCATTCATACCCTGCAATTTTTTGCAATTTATCGATGGGACAGAAAAACTGAAAATGGGCACAATTTTCGCACTTTAATATGAATTTTTAGATGTTTCGCATTCAAACTTATAGTCATGCAATATTATTTTAGTCTGTTATGTTGGGAATTCTAGCCATGTTATAATCCTTGGCAATCCGTACATATTCTTCCCCAAATAATAGGAGGAATTCCACTTATGCTCGTATTTACGGAAATCCGTTGATAACCTACCATGGTTATACTCTAGCAAATACTCTACCATATATAGTCTTCAAACATCCATGTACTACCATCTACCAAATATAGTGTTCAAACATCCATGTACTGCAACCGACCTTCGTATCCTGACAAACCTTAAACAACAAATATTGCCACAAGCAATATCGACTTAAGTATACAAAAATCAACGCTATGTTTTGGTCGACATATCTACCATATTGTAGTATCATCCATATTCGACTTTAATCTCCCATACAGCACTATATACTATTATAATCACAACCATTATTTCCGACAGGGTAGAACTTCCCGCTTTACACAAGTAGCCGAGATGCTTACCCGCTGATCAAAAATTTAAGACCAATTCACACACAAGTCTAATTGTATGAAAATTTGTGGATTTCACCTCAATCAGAGGTTGTCACTGACGGTGTAAATATTGTAGTTATTGTAGTTGAGAGAACTACATAAATCAGAGCAGTTACTCTATTTAGTATAGAAGCATTATTAGGCCTCTACTGATGGTAAGCAGCTCTTCAAGATGTTGCATCCATATATATATATAAAGCTTTTCAAGTTGTCCGCCGCCTACTGCATATATTGACTCAACTAGAATTGGGTTCTGATATCAAATTGTTTTCTTGAAATGGCATAAATATTTCGTAGAAATCGTTGAAAATCAGTTCAAATAAAAAATTTTTTACCCATGACGTGCATTTCTCAGCTACAAAGAGTTTTCACCATGCAGAAGATGCATCGCTTATGTCTTCATACTCCAGCTTTATGTGCTTCGTAATTATTCAACACTGTGGGATTGGAGCAGTCTTCGTTTGCAGCTACGTTTCTATGTTACCTTTTAACAATTATACTGTGTGCTTTCGCCAATTGTTGGATTTGTTACTATTATACTACAAACTCTACCATACCGATGTGCCAACCTATTCACGTCGACAGGTTGTAGACTGTCTCCCTTAATTGATACATTTGTGTGTGTGTGTAGGTGTGTGTGTGTGTGTGTGTGTGTGTGTGTATATAATACACCGTGCAGTAATTGGGGTCTACGCAAAGAACCGTAGTTAAAGGTTGACGAAACATTTGCTTGAACTAATATGTCATTTATACTTTCGGATACTCCGGTACCCCTATCATAGTTACATCTCCGTGTGATAACTTCTATAAATTTTGCAAAATCTCAAGAACCCAATTTACAAACTTTGAGCTTCCCACCTGATGAACTGAAGAACAGCGAAAAGCGCGTCGTGGGTAGCAAAATTTCTTAAACTGCTTCCCAACGATTTTCTATTATACAACAAATACATCAGTTTATTACAAAGAAATCAGCAGAACTTGCTTGATCGTTCAATGTCGGTCGGAATTTATGAATCTAAGATCAGAGCATTGGTCTGAAATTGTAAAATTTTCTTACTTTATTGGATGGTCACTATTGAATGATTTCTGATACTACTGTAATTTGGAGATTATAAGAGTACATGTGTTCTAAATGATGTTGACTTATTCTCACCGTCAGCTGCTTCCCGGTTTCACCTATGTATGCCATCATCAAAAACAATGGCTCAGGGATTGCCCTCTTGAATTCAAGCCCATATTTTGTAGTAGATATATTAATGGCACTTACCTGTTGATTAAAGATAATTATCACTTAGCAAAAGTCCTAGATTACGGAAATAACAAGTATCCTAACATTAAATTTATATCCAAAGTTGAAAGCAATGGGCTTTAAATTTTTTATATATTAGCATTAACATTTGCAATTGTATTTTTGAGACAACTGTGTTTAGAAAGAAGGCATTCACAAATGTGGGACTGAGATTCGACTCTTTCCTCCGCATTAGATATAAGATTAATCTGATAGCTTGCTTGATCGTTCGCGCATTTTGCATTTGCTAAAACTTCGGATATATTTTGCTGTACCTAACCCACCCCGTCTGAATTAACGTCCGCCGCTTATCCTCGTCGTTCGTTACGCAGTCCATCTACCATATATCTCGTCTAGCCTTTCCTAGTTTTTCGATTTCACCACTGAATTACGCATTTGTTCTGTAAGCAAAGAATTCGCACTCGTGTCTTGATAAGGACAGAGAAAAAGACGGTACATCTTGTAATTTTCTCTTATGCATTTACACACCTTTTCTAAGCTCTGTTTCCCACAGTTTACGTATAATTTAGCCCTCCATAAGGTTACACGTTTCATTTTTTTGTCGTAGCATCCGATTTTTTTCCATTTTAAAACCCGTGGATACTGACCAGGATCACTCACAAGAAGGTAATCTTCTGTTTTCGAGGTGTCATTGTATTTGTTCAGACAAGCGCACTGTAATGGCGGATGCTTTCCCAGTAGCACATTCGCTTCAAAAACAACTTGAGAGAAGAGATGCCCCATAATACCCGTTCTGTTCACCCGTGGCATATACTGGCTACGAAACTCGCCATCTGAGAAAAGTCATCTGCTACCAGCAGAGCGAAAGTGGTAGATAGCCTAGATATGATACGGGTGAAATGATTCACATTTGAAGACAAATCTCTAATTTCTTCTATCTATTATTGAGGAGCGTAACACGCGAAGGTAGGAACAACACTATTAATATTATAGAAGATACTAATTATGATGGTAAAGAATTTAAATTATATTAATGATAACCATAACTTCAAGTTAATTTTTGAATGACGTGGAAATAATCCGAGGTTTCGCACCCCTCTGAAGCTCGTCTCGAGCACCCCCGGTTAGGAACCTCTGTTCTATACCTTTTTCACTTCAAATAAGAATAAGTCAAGTTCAGATTTTAAAAAAATAAATTTCAAGTTATAATACATCAATTTCAAACTAAAATAAGTCAATTTCAAATTGAAATAAATCAATTTCAAATTAAGATAAATGAATTTCCAATGGAAAAATATCAATTTCAAACTAAAAATAAGTCAAATTCAAATTAAAACATTAAAACTAACTATAGTTAACTAGGATTAAGGAGCTTTCCGAACGTTAACTAATGAGGTTTATCAAGGATTACCGAGAGGAAGCTAGGTTTAACGAGGGTAAACTAGGGTTAACTAACATCAACTAAGGTTATCAGGGGTGAAATAGGATTATCGAAGGTTAACGAGGGATATCTGAGGTTAACGAAGATTATCGAGGGTTAACGAGGGCTAACAAGGGTAAGCTAGGGTTAGCGAGGGTTAACTAAATTTGACTAGGGTTATCGAGGGTGAAATAGGATTATCGAAGGTTAACGAGGGTTAACTAATGTTAACTAGAACAAGGTAACAACGGTTACCTAGGGTTAATTAGGGTTAACTTGATTTGACTTGGGTTATCTTGTGTTAACTTGGGTTAACTGGATCAATAAATGATTTGAATGCTTTTCTATTAGACCATTATCTACCATCTACGGCAATTTATAAAACTTCTACCCTCTGCAGAGACTTCAACATTAACCTATTGAATAATCTAAGCATATTATCAAGTGAACATTTCATACACGTCATCAATTCTTATGGCTATTTTCCTGCAATTAATAAGCCTACCGGATATTCTGCCGCAAATCCTATATCTAGACATTCGCTATTAGATCATATTTGGTTAAATTTTTACACCGGTGAAAGATGTTCTTCTAGAGTCTTGTGTAATGGTAGCTAGTACCATTCCTCCTGCCTACCCCCCCCCCCCCGTCTACCAACCTACCATATGTCACCGGCGTTTCTCGAGCACAAAGAGAAACAACCCCCCCCCCCCCCCCCCCCCCCCCCCCCCCCCCCCCCCCCCCCCCCCCCCCCCCCCCCCC
>LQNS02278094.1:37436854-37447622 GCA_001587735.2 Parhyale hawaiensis | reverse complement strand
CTGTGGGGATAACTCGTTGTTAGCCACCCCGCTGGTCACGGACTGCAGCATCACCTCTGCACAAGATGGGCGGCGTGCGTAACGTCGCCTGGACCTCGTCCGAAGTATCATCAAAGGCATCAAAGGCAAAGGCATTATTTCCAACTGGGTATAGAAAATCTCACTTTACATTAGTAGCCGAGATGCTTACCCGCTGATCAAAAATTTAAGACCAAGTCACACACAAGTCTAATTGTATGAAAATCCGTGGATTCCACCTCAATCAGAGCTTGTCACTCACGGTGTAAAGGTGTAAAATATTGTAGTTATTGTAGTTGCGATAACTAAATCAGAACAGTTACTCTATATAGTATAGAAGCATTATTAGGCCTCTCCTGATGGTAAGCAGCTACTCAAAATGAAGCATCCATATAAAGCTTTTCAAGTTGTCCACCGCCTGCTGCATATATTGACTCAACTTGACGTGGGTTTTGATATCAATTTTTTTTTTAAATGGCATAAATATTTTGTAGAAATCATTGAGAATCAGTTCAAGAAATATTTTTTACCCATGACGCGCGTTTCTCTGCTACAAAGAGTTTTTACCTGAGGATGCATCGCTTATGTCCTCGTACTCCAGCTTTGTGTGCTTCATAATTATTCAACATTGAGGGATTGGAGCAGTCTTCGTTTGCAATTGCGTTTCTATGTTACCTTTTAACAGTTATACAGTGTGCTTTTGCCAATTGTGGGATTTGTTACTACTACAAACTCTACCATACCGATGTGCCAACCTATTCACGTCGACATGTTGTAGACTTTCACCCTAATTGATACATCTGTGCGTGTATATACACCATGCAGTAATTGGAGTCTATTCAGAGAACCATAGTTAAAGTTTGACGAAACATTTGCTTGAACTAATATGTCATTTATACTTTCGGATACTCCGGTATCATAGTTACACCTCCGTGTGATAATCTCTATAAATTTCGCAAAATCTCAAGAACCAAATTTACAAACTTTGAGCTTCCCACCTGATGAACTGAAGAACAGCGAAAAGCGCGTCGTGGGTAACAAAATTTCTTCAACTGCTTCACAACGATTTTCTATTATACAACAAATAGCTACATCACTTTACCTTAAAGAAATCAGCAGAACTTGCTCAATCGTTCAATGTCGGTCGGAATTTATGAATCTATAAATATATTGTAATATGCGCAAGTCAATATCAGAGCATTGATCTGAAATTGTAAAATTTTCCTACTTTATTGTATGGTCACTATTGAATGATTTCTGATACTACTGTAATTTGGAGATTATAAGAGTACGTGTGTTCTAAATGATGTTGACTTATTCTCACCGTCAGTTGCTTCCTGGTTTCACCTATGTATGCCATCATCAAAAACAATGGCTCAAGGATTGCCCTCTTGAATTCAAGCCCATATTTTGTCGTAGATATATTAATGGCACTTACCTATTGTTTAGAGATAATTCTCATGTAGCAAAAGTCTTAAGATTACGGAAATAACAAGTATCCTAACATTAAATTCATTTCTAAAATTGAAATGGGCTCTTAAATTTCTTATATATTATCAGTAACAATTGCAATTGTACTTTTGAGACAACTGTATTTAGAAAGAAAGCATTCACAAATTTGGGACTGAGATTCGTCTCTTTCCTCCCCATTAGATATAAGATTAATCTGATAGCTTGCTTGATCGTTCGCGCATTTCGTATTTGCTAAAACTTCGGATATATATTGCTGTACCTAACCCACTCCGTCTGAATTAACGTCCGCCGCTTATCTTCGTCGTTCGTTACCCAGTCCATCAACTTTATATTTCGTCTAACCTTTCCTAGTAGTTCGATTTCACCACTGAATTACGCATTTGTTCTGTCAGCAAAGAATTGGCACTTGTGTCTTGATAAGAACAGAGAAAAAGACGGTACATCTTGCAATTTCCTCTTATGCATTTGCACAGCTTTTCTAAGCTCTGTTTCCCTCATTTTACGTATATATATAATTTAACCCTCATAAGGTTACACGTTTCAATTTTTTTGTCGTAGCATCCGATTTTTTTTCCATTTTAGAACCCGTGGATACTGATCAGTATCACTCGCAAAAAGGTAATCTTCTGTTCTCGAGGTGTCATTGTATTTGTTCAGACAATTGCACTGTAATGGCGGATGCTTTCCCAGCAGCACATTCGCTTAAAAAAAAAGTTCAGAGAAGAGATGCCCCATAATACCCGTTCTGTTCACCCGTGACATTTACTGGCTACGAAACTCGCCCTCTGAGAAAAGTCATCTGCTACCAGCAGAGTGAAAGCGGTAGATAGCCTAGATATGATACGGGTGAAATGATTCACATTTGGAGACAAATCTCTAATTTCTTCTATCTATTATTGAAGAGCGTAACACGCGAAGGTAGGAACAAAACCATTAATATTATAGAAGATAATAATTATGACGGTAAAGAATTTAAATTATATTAATGTGAACCGTAACTTCAAGTTAATTTTTGAATGACGAGGAAATAATATGAGGTTTCGCACCCTTTTGAAGCTCGTCTCGAGCACCCCCGGTTAGGAACCCCTGCTCTGTACCGTTTTCACTTCAAATGAGAATAAGTCAAGTTCAACTTAAAATAAGTCAAGTTCAAATTAAAATAAGTCAAGTTCAGATTTAAAAAAAAATAAATTTCAAGTTATAATATATCAATTTCAAACTGAAATAATTCAATTTCAAATTAAAATAAATCAATTTCAAATTAAGATAAATGAATTTCGAATTTAAATATATCAATTTCAAATTAAAAATAAGTCAAGTTCAAATTAAAACATTAAAACTAACTATAGTTGACTAAGATTAAGGAGCTTTCCGAATGTTAGCTAAGGAGGTTTATCAAGGATTACCGAGGGGAAGCTAGGTTTAACGAGGGTAAACTATGGTTAACTAACTTTAACTAAAGTTATCAGGGGTGAAATAGGATTATCTAAGGTTAGCGATGGATAACTGATATTAACGAGGATTATCGAGGGTTAACGAGGGCTAACGAGGGTAAGCTAGGGTTAACGAGGGTTAACTAAATTTGACTAGAGTTATCGAGGGTGAAATAGGATTATTGAAGGTTAACGAGGGTCAACTAATGTTAACTAGAACAAGGTAACAAGGGTTATTTAGGGTTAATTACGGTTAACTTGGGTTATCTTGGGTTAACTGGATCAATAAATGATTTGAATGCGTTTCTATTAGACCATTATCTACCATCAAAGGCAATTTATAAAATTTCTATCCTCTGCAGAGACGTCAACATTAACCTATTGAATAATCTAAGCATATCATCAAATGAAGATTTCATACACGTCATCAATTCTTATGGCTATTTTCCGGCAATTAATAAGCCTACCGGAAATCCTACATCTAAACATTCGATGCTAGATGGTATTTGGTTAAATTTTTAACCAGATGCAAAATGTTCTTCTAGAGTCTTGATGGTTGACCTCTCTGGCCACTAACCAATTATGCTCATACTTTCCTGTAACACAGCAACCTATTGCCCTAAGAACATCTCAAGGCCGATCAATGTTGCTTAGTTCCAATGACGTTTTGTCAGCAAAATGCAGCAAGCAAGCTTTGCTCAAGTATACAGTTACTCCAATGCTGACCTTGCAATGAGGGTATTGCATGATCTCAATTGCTCTATTTATTTTGAATGTTTCCTATTAAAAAAGACTAAGAATAAAGTGAAAAATAGCCAGCTGAAATGGTTTTCTAGGGACTTAATATTTGTCATAAAAAAGATGTATCGATTGTATAATTAATACAAACGAGATATAATAAAAAAATCGTATTCGGTATATAGAAATGTACCAAATCGACTTATCCGCAAATAGAAATAATATTATTACAAAGAGAGGATTTATGAATCCAGTAATTCGTCTCGGAAATTGTGGAAAGTTCTAAATGAGGTCTTAACTAGAAAGACTTCCTCTAAAAACATCTCACTCAGCTTAAACGGGAATGCGCTGACAGATACTGAATCAGCTAACCTCTTCAACAATTATTTCACTTCTATTGCAACGACTCTGGTACAAGACTTACCTCAACGAGCTGCGAATTTTTCCATTGGCACTAATTATGTCCATGATACTTGTGTCTTGAGGCCGACTGTTGCCCATGAAATAATATAAATATTAAAATCATTCAGCAGCAAACGTTGCAGCCGTGACGAAATCCAACTTTTTCTTCCCATGAGAGTCATTAATTGTATAGTTGATCCACTCTGCTATATTTTCCACTTGTGTTTTGTTACTGGTATTCACCCCAATGTACTAAAGCATGCTCGGGTTATACCAATATTGAAATCTGGGAATCCAAATGATGTAGCAAGTTTCAGACCAATATCAACGCTGTCAACGTTCAACAAAATGCTCGAAAAATTAACTCACTTCAGATTAAACGAGTTCCTTGCGACTCAGAATGTAATTTCCAGCCAACAATTTGGTTTTCGTGCAAAATCGAATACTACATTAGCAATATTTCATCTAGTGCCTGATTTATTAAATTGTTTTCACGATATATCACTGGGGTTTGCCTCTTTTTAGACATGCGGAAAGCTTTTGATGCTGGAATGAGTGTCTCAGTTTCGATATCTTGGTTTGATTCTTGATGATGAACGGAACTTCAAAGCCAACATTGAAGAGTTAGGCCGAAAGCTCAGTACAGTTCATGTTATAATATATGCCGGGTCTAATTATGTCAATCGTGATTCGTTGAAACAAATTTATCATTCATTAGATTATTCACTGTTAATTCAAAATATTATCCTCTGAGGTGCAGCCCCTTATTGTTACATTCGTAAACTAGAAGTTATGAAAGTAATATACTAAGGTGAATACTTCGTGTTAAACGCGACCGAAATAATATACCGTAGATGACTCGTAGTGATTTGTACCGCGATTTACAAATGTTTCAATTTTAAGAAGTATATAACTATTCGCTGCTTACATTTTCCGTTCGCTCATACATAGCCATTCTCTTATCTTTCAGCAATATTACGGCTCACTCGTACCCCAACAAAACTACGAGATGAGACGCTCCATTCTCAATCTTCCAAATGTGCGTGTCCATTTAGAGAAACGGTCAACTATTTTTCAAACGGTTCTACGGTTAATCGAATTGCAACGCATCTATTAGATCCTCTATCTAATAACGCATTAAAAAAACGGTATTAGATTAGATAGGCGATAGTAGACGAAACAATAGGAACATTCCCAAACGGACACCGGAACCTACGCCCCGGCCCTCTATGAGCTATTGCCATTGTGTTAGTAGGACATATAGGCCTGGAGAAAAGAAGAAGAAAAGAGAGAGAAAAAAAGGGGAAGAATCCCAGCCACAGAGACGATCATGAATACACGCAAGCACGGTCAAGAGCCGCTGATATGAGGAGCTTAGAGATGTCAGGCAGTGTATTGGAGCTGGAAGACGGATCAAGGTGACCTAGAAAGCTCTGGCCGTCAAGAGCTTGCAACTCCTGGAGGAGGAGTACTTAGCTATGGAGGATGTCTCTCCCAATGTTGACTGACTCCGCACTATCAACGTCGGAGAGGAGCCTATTCCAAATGCTTACTATGAAATACGGAAAGAACTCCTGACTTAAGGTCGTTCTTCGAACTTTATGCTTGAGTTTTTGACCGTTGTTTCGCAAGTGATCATTGAGGTCTCTTTCAATGAGCCCCGTTGTAGGTACGTCGTTGAAGCCACTCAAATACATGAATGTTTCTATTAGTTGCCCCCTGAGTCGCCTTTGCTCGAGAGAGATCAGACCCAGTTCTTTTAGACGACATTCATACGGCTTATTTCGCAACTGAGGTATCAATTTCGTTGCTCTGCGTTGGACTCTTTCCATGTTATCGATATCTTTACACAGATGAGGCGACCAGAATTGAACAGAAAATTCTAAGTGTGGCCGCATTAATGCCTTGTACGAGGGAATGATGATGTCCTCGGACTCGTATTCAAAATTTCTGGTGATGAATCCCAGTACTCTGCTTGCCATTTTCACACTCATGTCAGCTTGCTGACTGTGTTGTAGTTTGTTTGTAAAAGTGATTCCCAAGTCACGTTGTGGGTGACAGCAGCCATTACCGTCCCGTTCATTTTCAATGGGGTTGAAGGGTTCACAAGCCCTATGTGCATTACTGAGCATTTGTCGACATTAAAGCTCATGTGCATAGTTGTGCTCCATTCCACGAGGTGGTCAAGGTCCTGTTGGAGCTCTGCTCCTTTCGTGACAGGATGACATAGTTTAGTATCATCTGCAAATTTACTGATTTTACTACGGATGTTAAGATCGAGATCGTAGATGTAAATTGAAAACAGAAGTGGGCCAAGCACCACGCTACCTTTTGGAACCCCTGATGATACCTGAGTCCAGGCGCTCGTCTCTCCTTCAAGCTTGACTCGCTGTTGCCGACCCGTAAGCCATGTCCGGATCCATCGGAGATTGTCTCCCTGGATGCCGTGGGCTTCCAATTTTTTCAATAGGCGTTAATGGGGGACTTTGTCGAAAGCCTTTTGGAAGTCTAGATACACAAGGTCTACTCAAGGTATAAAGATTATGTCATGCTATGGCACAAGACTAATTACTACTTGTTGCCCAAAAAGTTTCACAACTTTTCTATGGGTTATGCAGATATATTGCCGTATGTATATTGTAATCAAGTTTTCAGTATTGTAATGTATATCTGTGGGTAATAAACCTATATAACCTATAAAACGTGGGTTAACTTGGGTTATCTTAGGTTAACTTAAGTTAACTTACGTTAAATAGGGGTTACTTGTGTTAACTTGGGTTAACTTGTTTAACATGGGTTAGCTTGCGTTAGCTTGGGTTAAATTGGCCTTTATTGGGTTAACTTCGGTTATCCTGCGTTAACTTGGGTTATCTTGGATTTACTTGGATTAACTTAGGTTACTTTGGGTTAACTTGGTTCATCTTCAGGTAACTTGGGTTAACTTGGTTTATATCATGTTAACTTGGGTTAAAACTGGGTAACCCTCGTTAACAACCTTTGCTAAGCAAATTTAACCTTAATATACGTTTGTTAACTCTAGTTAACCTTTATTTACCTTTTAAACAATATTTAATCCTTGGGTAACCCTTTTTAACCCTAATTTACCCTAGTTAACCCTGGAAATCTAGTTATTCCTTGTTAACTCTAGTTAACCCTTGGTAATTCTGGGTATTCCTGTTTAATTCTGGTAAACTGCAGTCAACCTTCGCTAACTTTCGTTAACCCTATTTAACCCTCGTTAACCCAAGTTTTCTTTAATAAACCAAAGTTAACCCCAAGTCAACCCTAGTTAACCCCAAGATAACCCAAGAAAACCCGCGCCAAGTTACCCCAAGTTAATCCTAGGTAACCTTTGTTAACTTCAGTCAACCTTCGTTAACCATAATTAACTCTAGTTAACCTTCGATAATCCTATTTCATCCTCGATGACCCTAATTAAATGTAGTTAACCCTAGCTTACCCTCGTTAGCCATCGATAATCTTCGTTAACCTCAGTTATCCCTCGTTAACCTTCGATAATCCTAATTCACCCTTGATAATCTTAGTTAAAATTAGTTAACCCTAGTTTGCCCCCGTTAACCGTAGCTTGCCCTCGGTAACCCTTGAAAATCCTCTAACCTTAGTCAACCCTTGGTAAGCTTCCTTGACCCTAGTTAACCATAGTTAGTTTTAATGTATTGATTTGAAATTGACTTATTTTAATATGAAGTTGATTTATTTTAATTTGAACTTGACTTATTTTAATTGAAAGTGAAAAAGGTATAGACCGATTGATTTTCTGTCTCCTGTTTAGGTGTTTCAATGTCCTGCCATTGCCATCTGATTGCCTTCTTTGTTTTGCTATATCATGATCATCATGCATGATATTGTACCAGTTCTACTAGCTAAGAAAAAGAAAACCTCCACCTGTTGGAGAAATAAAGGATATATTATTATTCTTGTAAGGTTAATCGAAACAAAGCAGTATGCCGGCTTTTTAAAAATGGTAAATAAGTCCAAGAAGATATCGGTATGAAGGGCACTTGCTCCAAAGTAAGCTTCAGCATTACCTGTGCAGACCTCTATGTACCTTGCTTGTCTGTACATACTTAGTAGTAGTACTTAGAGTTTTTTCTTCAAGTAGCAATGCCTTGCTTCTCACTACTTGGATTAGATATTATAAGTTTGTATATAAGATGCAATTAATTAGGATCTTAACGACGTTCCTTCACCACTTTGCACTGTAGCCACAACCTATATACTCGGCATTAAAGTTAACCCTTGCAACGGAGTACGGTATCGAACTCAATAAAAACTCACGCACGCAATTTAATATAGTACAGGATTTTCAGACAAGACTTGAAGGTATGTAACGCAAATATGCGATAATTTCCAAAACAAACAACGACCGTCGTCGCCCGGTGAGAAAAACGGTGAAGTGAAACATGAAGCCCGAGAGAAAAGTGGATAATTATCTCCGCCGAAGAGGTTATCTTTTCGACGAATTTATGTGTTTGTTTGTCTGTTCACTAGTATGTCTGTTTAATTGTCTGTCTCTCACCTAGAAAACTCAAAAGGTTATGGAACGGTCCCAACGGAGTTTACAAAATTGTTAATTAGATATGTAAGGAGCAAGAGATGATTAACAGTTGATAGAGAACCGTTCATCCGATTGTTTGTATGAATGAAATTTGCAGGAATTGCTACGATTGTTGAAAGACATAAATGATCAAATTTTGGGGACGATCAGTGAGTTTATGTGTTACATTAATATTTGTCAGATCGTAACTCAATAAAAATTACCGACAGAACTTAAAAAATTTTATACGCTATTACTGCTGTTAAAAGTAGTAGTAAAACATTACCATCGCATCATGGACACAGTGTCTATATCGCACCGAACTATTCCTGTGGTAAAACTCATGCTCGTGCGCCACTAGGACGCGAAGTACGTCCCGTTTTCAAATTATGATTGATTTTTGTCTCGGCTTTTCTGCCAGTAGGTCTACCATTATAAGCGAACTCAGATGAGTTCTAAGTGGTCAGTGCACTACTGACAGGAGAAGGCGCGAGTTGTGCATCTCGAATCCCCGGGCACAGCTGAACGCTTTCGCTCAGCTTCGCCGCACAGGGGAAAGAAACGAAAAGAGAAGAAGACAGAAAAAAAGAAACGCCCAAGCAGACGGTCGCTTTCTCGGTCCTCAGCAAGAGAAGAAGGTAGAAGTCTAGCGGTATGGGTCGGCCATCTCGATCAGTAGCCCACCTCACGAAAAAGAAGGGGAAGTATTGAGAGCCTGCCTAACAATACAAAACTAACCTCGTCAGCAGGAGCTGCGGCAAGCTGCAACATCTCCTGCGGAAAACGTTAGGCCCCAGGCTCGTAAAGCCCAAATATATTCTAACAGTGAAAAGGCCTACCAAAATATACCCGTGAGGTCTACTGTTAATTGGCACAAATGACCAGATTCTCTAGCTGATAGAAGAAATAAATCAGAGTTTCAGCATCATTTAAAATCTTCATTAATGTTGCTCTACTTGCCGGAGGTGTACATTCCCAAAGTGTCCTAGTTTGTGAGGCATTAGAGAGGTTTGTTTACACACACATACCAGTACATACATAGAACGTCTTGCTGAGGCATCCACTTCTGGACAAGCATGTTGTCTGGTTTATGCTCTGGCTGCTCCTCAAACTTCCAAAGGACTTTATAAGGAAGCTTTGCAAAGACTGAGAAGAAAATCTTCTTGTATTTGTCTGGCATGGCGCTGCTGCGGGCCACCGAACCAAGGCTCATGTACACCACAGGAGTTGTGCCGGCGATGAAGTTAGACAGTTCCTGCGTGTAAAGAAATTTCTTTTAGATATTTTAAAGCAAAAAATGTCAGTCATATTTTACGGGTAACTAGAGCACTCTAAGAACGCATACCTGTGCCATGCAAGGCAACGGTAATGAAAAATTCAAATTGTCTCTCAAACCATGATTTTCTTTGTATAAACCTTAAGATCTAATCATATGCGCCTTTTGATAGTATTAACTGTTTCTGTAATTTTCTTGAAGATTAGTTCTTAACATCTTGAATTATGCTGCTAACAAACATTGTTACGAGCTTATCTTATTTCATGGGTAGCTCGTGACCTCCTAGCTAAGGATCAGGGGGTATGTATGTTTTTTTGCAGGATTTCCAAGTGAACGCCACTTCCTTGTCTTCAATTATATTTTAGTAACACAGTACAACGATGGGACTTGATACAAATTTTAATCCCGGCCACAAACTGCGGCCAGGCGGCCAAAACACGGCCGGCCTCCTCCACTGTCAACGCCAAGGAGGCCGCCAATCTTTGTTTCACCAGCCAGTCCGGCAGTACTGCACAAGGACTATTGTATTTACGAACCTTATCAATATCTAGCAAACATCTTGAATAGTTCGCTTCTTACAACTGTGAATACATGTCACCATCTTACATTATTTGTATTCCAAACGTCTGCTACTTTGCTTTATAATGATAATCTAATACTAAGAATGACCGTCGTGTGTTTATTAAATATATATATAAATATATATATGGTTGGTGTCACGCTCTTAACGAAATAGATAGGCGGAAATTAGTTCAGGTTGGAGGCTCTGGTGCTCCTCTCAAGCTCCATTGAAAGTGATAGGCAGAAAATAGGCCGGGTTGCAGAAGATGGCAAACGTATCTTAAGCAGGGACAGATGAAATTCCAACAA
>LQNS02278094.1:37377020-37399972 GCA_001587735.2 Parhyale hawaiensis | reverse complement strand
AGAGCCAAAAAGGCACATTTGAAAAACTTGGACTAGAAACGAGGCATCGTCTTTTCTCATCTACAATCTCTGACATACTGGTTTGATTTTATTTATCTTCGAAAGTATATTCGTTCAACTAACTTAGCTAAAATTGTTTCCACAAAGCGAAGTCAAGCGAAAAAACTATTTCACCTCGGACTAGAGGATCAACCGGAACATCTGGACCCAGATGCATTAATATTTAACTATTCAAGTCGTCCTTTAACCAAAACTGAAAAGGAAGTTTTATCAAAGGGCCTGAAGTTCAGCATTCCTCTAAAGAAAATAAATTACCTTCAATACTTTCTTTCTTTTGAAAAAAAAATAATGAAGTTGTTCCATAAATGTATTTAACTCTGAATTGGCCGTTATTTTGTATGTTTGTGTCTTATTTACGCACCAAAGTTTAATATGTATTGGCTGTTTTCAATGAAAAGATTTTATCGCCGTCCAATTAAAATCGAATGATTTCAATAAGTTACTTTTACTACCAAAGACGTTGCCATGACGTGCCCCATATTCCGTAAAAATATTCCATAAATTTGTTCACAGAACGTTAAGAAATTGATATTTTCATTACCATACTAGTATATATATGTTGCGCGCGTTTGGTGGATTTGCGCGATCGATCGATCGCGCAAATCCACCAATGCGCACAACATATATATCCCGGTCACACTACCGTCGTTCACGACCAATTTGTGTGCGTGTTTGTGTACGCAGATCGTGTGCATGGGAGCGGCGTTAAAGTTGGCGCGCCGCGCTGCTCGCTGTATCGCTGATTAAGTTAGAAACTAACCTAACCAAGTCTCACCCAAGAGCCCAAAATTGACACACCCGAAATTGAAAAATTAGGTGGTTAGGAAAACCAGACCTACCCTCACCTAACCTACCCGAAGTTATGCAGGGCTCTTTTCCAACTTACCCGAAATTAGTTCGGGTTTTCCGACAATTCGGCCTAAAAGGTGGGGTCATTGGGTACGTGTCATTTTTTGGTTAGCGTGACCGTTAGGTTAGGTAACGTTAGGTTAGGCTTCGTTAGCTTAGCCTAGGTAGTGTTTATTTTAGTGGTGGCGCGCGCAGGAAAGCTTACGTGAACGCAAAGTGGTCGTGAACGACGGTAGTGCAGCCCGGTCAGAGAGTAGAGGATTGCAATCAATAATTAAAGAATTTACTTATAATATGACTTCACTTTAATGAAATCCTTAACTTCTGCCAACCTTCTAAGCACTGCTGGAGGTTCATGGGGTGTCAAAGTCAACATCCCATGTTGTGTACTTTTACCAGCAACATTAGTTTAGGAAAATTCTGAACATTACTGCACGTTGGAGTACTTGGCCCTCTTTCCTTACAGCCAGTTGTTATAGAAACGCACCGAGCCGAATGAACATAAGCATATTGTTCACAAGAAATTCTAGAGTCTAAAATGTGCATGTACTCACAGAGTCCAAAAGCAACCAGGATATGAACTGCTAAGCGGGTCTGCTTGACCAAACTATAGCACACTGAGAGCTCAACTAAATTGTGGCCACTTCGCAGTATATCGCCTCATCATCCGAGTTGATAACGATAACGTATGAAGGACGACTCGAAACTGTATAGCTTTTGTTATGCATTACTATGAAACACTAGTCAAGACCGTTAATATATATTTTCTAACTGGAACAACTGTTCGCGCAGGTATCTATAATATTACCTGCGTTGTTCCTACCTTCGTGTGGTAGCTCATCAATAATACATAGAAGGAAATTTGAGATTTGACTTCAGATGTGAATCATTTCACCCGTATCATATCTACCTACCGCTTTTCATTTTTTACAACATTCTATTCGCTCTGCTGGTAGCGGATGACTTTTCTAATAGGGCGAGTTTCGTAGCCAGTATACGCCACGGGTGAACAGAACGGGTATTATTGGGCATTTCTTATCTAAAGTTTTCTTTTTTAGCGAATGTGCTGCTGGTAAAGCATCCGCCATTACAGTGCTATGTCTGAGCAAATTCAATGATAGCTCGTAAACAGAAGATTACCGATTGGCCGAATCTGTTTTTTTTACAAAGTTATAGCAGAACAAAGCAGGAAAATGATGAGCTACTGATCAGTATCCACGGGTTCCAAAATGGAAATAACCGCATGGACCGACAAAAAATTGAAACGTGTAACCTTATGTGGGGCTAAATCATACATAAACTGTGGGAAACAGAGCTTAGAAAAGGTTGTAAATGCATAAGAGAACATTGCAAGATGTGCCGTCGTTTATCTATGTCTCTATCAAGACACAAGTGCAAATTCTTTGCTGATAGAACAAATGCCTAATTCAGTGATGAAATCAAAATACTAGGAAAGGTTAGACGAGATATGCGGTAGATGGACTGCGCAACGAACGACAAGGATAAGCGGCGGAAATTAGTTCAGAAGAGGTGGGTTAGGATACGATCGAGCGCTACCTCAGGTTAAATAAGGTGAGTGAAAACATTCACTAAACGAGGAATTTCCACGGCTGCAGCTAGTCATATTATAATTCTGCTTGTTCCTCTCTACGTTCCTTCCTTTCTTCCTTAGTTCCTCCGTCCGTATGGCTGTTACACTCTTAGTTTTAGATTGGAGAAAATTACTATGCTTTGCATACCATCTCAGTGTCAAGTTTGTTTTTTCATTTTCTGCTGCTACTGCTCGTAAGTCTTAGTAGCATTATAATTGTTGTTTGGCCTGGAACATATTTTAGCTCTTCGTATGCGTGATATGACCTGATATATTAAAAAAAAAGATTATTTCCCTTTAATTAATTTTCACAGGATTCAGCTATTTGTTGCTCTTCTTGCGTTAGCGTCGTAGCATAAGATCATAGAAATTCCACAGGGCTGGAGCTATGTTCAGGATGATGGTATCCTGTAGACGACTTTATGATGTAAGCGCAATAGTAACGAGTCGGTCGCCATTTTTTCTGCGAAAACAAAATAGAAATCATGCCTGTCAATGTTTATCCGCGTATGAAAATGGAAATCAGGAATTCTGAGAATTTATCTCACCGCAGCTGCATTCATATATCGCAAACTTTTGCCAAGAAACGCGGTGCAAACAGAAAGGAGACTGGCAATCTGACACTAAGAATGACCGTCGTGTGTTAATATATTTATTTTCTTGAGATGGCATAAATGTAGATTTCGATTAGAAGCAGTTAAAGAAATTTTGATACCCGCGACGCGCGTTTCGCTGTTCTCCAGCTCATCAGGTGGGAGGGTCAAAGCTGGGAAATTTAGTTCTTGAAATCTTGCGAAATTTAGAGAGGTTACCATAGGAAGGTGTAACTATGATACCGGCTGTTCCAAAACTGTAAATAAAATTTCCAATCAAGCAAATGTTTCGTCAATTCTCAATTACAGTCCGCTGCGTAGACTCCGATTACTGCAATTGTTGGATTTGTATTTACTACGAAGACTGCCATGCTCATGTGCTAGCCTTTTATCTACGACAGGTTATGAACTGTCGCCCTCGGTACATCTGTGCGTCTGCCACGTGCAGTAATTGGAGTCTACGCAGCGGACTGTAGTTGAGAATTGACGAAGCATTTGCTTGATTGGAAATTTCATTTATACTTTTAGAACAGCCGGTATCATAGTTACACTTTTCTATGGTAACCTCTCTAAATTTCGCAAGATTTCAAGAACTAAATTTCCCAGCTTTGACCCTCCCACCTGATGAGCTAGAGAACAGCGAAACGCGCGTCGTGGGTATCAAACTTTCTTTAACTGCTTCTAATCGAAATCTGCATATATGTATTTGGGGTAGTTTGGAAGCAGCTTTTCAGCTATGCAAGTTTTATTGAAGGCAACAGAGAACTCAGTGTTAATAATACATTTATTAACCCTTTCCAGGTCTCGAAAACATTTTACACAATCGTCATTACCGATGCTGTGCAGTAGCTCTCCAATGTTGACCTCAACGTTTCGGCTACCTCTGTAGTCATCTTCAGGAGGAGATGGTAGTGCTGTTGGAGGTGGTGCGGTACCTTCCATGCTTGAGGTAGAGAGCTCATGATGATACTGCTGGCCTTCGCAAACATAGCCAGCACGAATTTGCTGAAAGAGACCGAAACGGCTGACCAGTTCAAACAGCGAAGACCCCTCGATCGAACTAACAAATGGAAGTGCATGAAGATGTCCGGCCAGTACCTCGAAGCTGTTCAGGAAAAAATCGTACCAGACTCTTGAAACTGGCTTCGGAGGGGTGAGCTGAAACGGGAAACAGAAGGCACCATCCTGGCAGTTCAAGGGCAAGCCCTCAGAACCAGGTACATCCAAAACAAGAACGACAAGAGAAACGTCCCTACTACCTGTAGAATTTGCAGGAGCTCGGATGAAACCAATTTCAAACCATCAACCACGTGATAAGCGAATTGGGAGTGTTGGCACAAAAGGAGTACAAGCGCAGGCACGTTAAAGTTGCCCGACACCTTCACTGGACCCTCCTTCGGATCCATAGCTTCCCGGTCAGTGAGAGGTGGTACGAGCACGAACCCGCGCCTGTGGTTGAAAATGAAGCCGTGCAGATCTACTGGGACAAGAGAATGAAAACCGACCAAGTACTTCACGCCAACCGACCGGACATCGTCGTAAAAGACCTACAGGAGAAGTCGGCCAAACTGATCGACATTTCAATCCCCTTCGACTCCGGAATCGAATAAAAGGAAGCGGAGAAGAAGGAAAAGTACTGTGACCTTGCCATCGAACTCCAGAGACTGTGTCAGATGAAGGTGGACGTCGCTCCAGTGGTCATCGGAGCTCTGGAGGCAATGTTCAAGAATCTCAAGACTGCCCTGTGAGAGCTGAAGTGCGGCCATCTCCATCCAGGAACCCTGCAGAAAAGCGCTCTGCTTGGAACAGCGCACATCATTCGCAAAGTGCTCTGAGCCTTAGGTTGCGGATGCGAACCGGCGCCGGAGAGTAGAGCTGAACATCGCTCAACCGATCCATGTTGGGTCGCGAAATCCTCTCAATAATAATAATAGGGACTCTTCCTTGAGACGCAGCATACTACTTTGTACTGCCGATAAAGTCTAAAACTTGCCTCCTGGCTTCTATGAATACTGTGCCAGAAGCGGTTTTCTGATACAACGGCCAACTTATTAGGTATCTATATGATCTAAAGGGTCATTGAGGACCGCGTTGAAACCCAGTAATGAGTAGAACTGTGACAACATACTTTTTGAGATATACTCTATGTTCTTTCTACAATATGCTTTATATGCTCTTAAATATGCGTTATTTGCTCTTCAAACATGCTAATTGTTCTCTATATGTTTTTAAAATATTCTGCATATTCTTAATGTTCGGTAGGTAAAAACACTCTATTGAACAATTTGTATTTCCCCAAACAAAAAACACAACAAATCAACTATGTATTTTAGAAAACAAAAAGTTAACCAATTGAAAGGTAGTCCAATAGGATCCTACATCGAACATATAATTTAGTGAATGTAGCCAACCTAGCGTTCATCACGTTTTATAATCATGTACTGCTTTAAGTTGTCAAACATAAAACTACGCCCCTTGTCAGCTAACACAGTTTTGAACTCAGAGTATACCCATTAAATTGCTGTATGAAATCATTTTCAATTTCTTTCTTGTGTCCTGTTAGAAGGGTGCTTATTTCACGCAGAATTCAGAAGCCTCCATTCATTTCCAAAACAGAATTTAGCTTATCGATATATCTCCTATTGTAGAGTGACTTAAGTCTGTTCTTCACTGCTTCTATCGAATTTAGGTATAGCAGATTCTAGTGAGAGTCCCCGTGTTTCTAGCTTTTCGATAGTCGTGGATAGAATGTCAAAATTAGATGCAATAAAAGACAGGCTTATCTTCACTTCACAGTTGTCCAAGAGATTTTTGCATTCTACTATGCTTTGCGCCTATGCTTCATTAAGTGCTACTACCGCTTCAGTTACCTTCTCAAGATGAGTTGAGTAATACCTTCCTGCATCCAAACGAGTACCCCATCTGGTAACTACAGGTGAAGGTGGAAGGGGACTGCCCGGGGAAATTTCTCTAAATTTCTTCACTCTCGAGAGTGCTTTAAGGAATACACTTTTAGCAGAACTGATAAGTCGGTTGACATCCGGGTAATTGTAACGTACCAGTTCAGCCACCCTGTGCAAGCCATGTGCTAAACATGTTATGTGTACCATTTTTGGAAAAAGCACGTGCAATCCCTGCATTGCCTTTCACATAAAAGGGGCTGCATCAGTTACGATGATCAAAACATTCTTGTACGGGACCTGAGTCAGCCATAGAACACTCAGAGAATCGTTGACAAAAGCAGCTATAGTGGAATGGTTCACAGATTCCAACTGTGCCATGTTTTTCAGGTAACACTTAGTTCGTTTCTCTTCCCCTCCTAAAATCCCAAACACAACACAAGCAACATACCTCCACTAGCAATCAGATGTCTCGTCGATAGAAATCCAGAGTTTCTTTCCATCAACTTTTTTTCTGAGAAACTCAACAGTTTGTTTTTTATATGTCTGCGACATAGTATTTTCTCAGAGTAGTAGTATATGACAATGTTTTTCCTGATATTTTCTCCAAGAATGATGAAAATCGTTGGGAATTCAACTTGTTCAGAGGGATATCTGCCCCTATCAAGATTTCGCACAGATGTTTATTGAAGGTTTTACCTTTATTTGAAGCTGCAGGGTGGCTGCTGATGTTGAACCTCATCCTCATTAGAATAATTTGGTGCTGCAGGAATTTCTCTCCTCTCAAACCTGACTTTATTTTCTCTGGGTTTCTTAGTTTTCAAATGCTGCAGCACTGAAGATATTTTCAAATAAGGAACCTTTATACCACAAAATTTACATTCTACAACTCCATCTTTCATAAACAAGCTCGATTTACGAGATAATTAAGCAAACTCTTATCGGAGTATGCTGCAGTTGCACGCACATTAGAATCATAATCATAGGCAAATCAAAATGTGCCTCAGTATGTATTTTTGTTCAGTTTGTTAGTAGTGACCTGTGGCGAGATAAAACCAAGCCTTTTGCACTCACTGTTATAAATTAAACCGCCTAATTGTTTTGGTCATACTGCTTCAGCTTTACTGCTGAATTAAAACAATTACTATTCATAACTAAAACTGAACTAGAATGCCTCGTGGCGTAAGACCATCACCCACAGTGGGATCACTGGGGGCAAATTCAATGGAGTCATTTTTGATGGCAGCTAAACCTAGTGTCTCATATGGATGCTGTGCCTCGTGGCATACTACACTCTACCGCGGTGGAGACAAATTCAACGCCATCAATTTTTACGGCCAGCTAGGTCTAGCTTCTTTTGGCATGGGTCACATCTATGTCAACCCACTAAACTCCCCATAAAAAATTATGAACATTGCTTAACTCTTTGGACCACTTTTTGGGCGGACAGAGAAATAAAAAAAAAATCTATATACAACTAGAACGCCTCTCGGCGTAAGACCATCTCCCGTGGTTGAAGCAAATTACGTCGCTGTCATTTTTGATGGCCATATCGTCCTAGTTTTTTGGCGTGAGTCGCATCGAGGACAGCCCACTAGACTCCTTGCAAAAATCATGGATATAGCTCAACTCCATCTATATACCTTTTTTGGGGAGAGAACAAATTTCATCACCGTCATTTTTTATGGCCAGCTAATCCTAGTCTTCTGGAATGTCACATCGATGGCAACCCGCAAGACTCCCTGCAAGAAATTATGAACATTGCTCAACTCCTTCGACCAATTATTAGGTGGATAGGAAAATATATAAATTTATATATTTACAAATATGTAAACTTAAATCTTCAACGAAAACATTATCACCTATCTGACATCGTTCACATTTTTAGTGAGATGCGATTAGTCATAATATTTTGGACTTGAACAAAGTAGAGGTTTTTGAAAACGCTGAAGACTTTTGACATGTGATTATAAAACAATCAGACTTTGTCTACTTAGCCTACTTGTATAATTTTTATTGTTGAATTTTGTGGAATGTTCGTATAGTCTTGCCTGCCACTGTATATCACAGCTTCCTGAACTTGGTTGTTCAACTGTCGTTTTTGGTTAAGTTATTCAGCAGTGCTAACTTTATTGAGCAATCAGGTGGAAGAATCCTTTCACTACTACTACTACTACTTGAAAATATTCCCGATCTATTTTCGGTGGCCAGCGATGTCGGAATTGCAGACTATAATTTGTGGCCTAAAATAATGGCATTTGATGGTCCATTTACTCGCTGAAAGATGTGATGGCTACTGTTGAACCAGAATATTTTGTAAACTTATAATTGACCAGATTCTGATATTTCCCTCTGAACTTTATCTGTGCATTGTTTACGGATCCGAGTATTCAGGAAAATTTAGTTTGTCATATTTCTGATCTCAAGATAGGTTAACTAGTACTATAAAAATTACGTACTCTTAATTCTAACGCATATATTTATTGCCACTTTCAATTTAGTTATTACCGAAGGAATAAAAATTTTAAGTGTAAGATCTCATATTTATTGAAACATTACAGTCAACATAATACCCAATCAAATTTTTAGTTAAACATACTCAGTAACTGTTCACTGAGTGGTAATTATTCTAAATAGTAATTTTATTACTGTTAACTATCAACAAAAATGGAAAACTTGCAATGGACTTGGTGTTGTGCTAGTGTAGAATATGCCTTACATTAATAGAGAAGTGTTAGCCTAGATTACATTAACTAACAATTGTTTGGGATAGGTTCAGCTCAGCTAGAACTCTATAATGCAATATATTCTTCTTCTTGTGGTGCCATACGCATGTCCTTGCTCTCGTCTGCACGTTACGCTTGAAGTATTAGATCGGGAACATTGAACTTGCAAGAAGCTTATATTTTGGCTGGAAGGAATTTCAACCGTAGCTGTACTTTTTTCACTTCTTGAAAAAAAAAAATCAGTCAGTTTCGAAGAGGAGACATGAAGTTCATTTTGCTCGTATCATACATAGTGAAATTCACATGTTATATTACTGACCTTGCTGGTGTCTCACGACAATCCAAATGTGACGTAATTTCGTAACCAGCATACGGTATGAAGCGAGCTGTTCTAAACTGCTTCATTCTAAAGTAGTTTTTTTTTAGTGAACACGCAATACTGAAGGTGATTTCACACGTCATTCATTTAAACGCGTTCGCTTAAACTGGCGGACGCGGCGCGTTCACTTGGCGGTAGCAAGTGTGGCGAATGCGCGAGAATGAAGAATGAAGCATATCAGTTTTCTCAACGCGCTGCATCACAAGTTTAGTGAACAAAACCTATAAACGATAAATTTATCTTCAGTAGCGCTCACAAAATCCCGAACAAATTGACAAAAACGTCTTTTGTCGTAACTTTTATGATCAGAATTACTACAATCCCGCATAACAAGAGAAAACCTAAAAATGCAAGCACGCAAACTCCGCTATGTTTGATTAAAATAAAAAAACAGCCGATTGTTTTACGATTATTGATAGCACTTCTGTCCATTCATCAGGCTGTAAATGTTCTAGGAATGGGCCGTTTCGCTTGAAATCTGGCTAAAAACTTATGGGATAGAAATATGACTTCCAGCTCCCACAGACCAAAATATCAGTAAAAATTTAAAGAAACGTTGTCATAACTGAACGTGACGGTCAGCGTCATTCATTTGATTGAATGGCGCTTCTACGTGTAGACTTGTGCGAATAATGTTGACCCACAGATCGTGTTCGTTCACCTGATCGAATTTGTTTAAATGAATGGCGCACGAACTCAGCTGAAAAGAACTAAAATGAGCTCTCAAAATATGGTGGGTTACGTCAACAAGAAGCAGTTACTGAAGAAATTTGCCAAGTCTGCTTTGAGTTTTATCCAGTCATCGCATCAAGTAGAACAGAAAATTATGGACTACTAGAATAGCCACGGGTCCTGCAATAGCATTGAAAACATCAGATACACCAATCAGAAATGCTAATATTAAGATTGCCAAAGGCTGAATGTCTGCAGACGATGAGAAATACAGCTTGGAAAAGGCGTATAAATTTTTGCCGTATATGATGAAATATGTACTATGGAAGCAGTGCCTCTGCAGTGAGACTGCTGTAACTATGATATTTACCGTCTCTATCGAGATACAAGTACAAATCCTCTGCTGGAGACACATTTGAGAGATCTGCAGGTGATATCAGAGTACGAAGATGGGTTACAATCAGTTGTTTTAGCATGGATTGTGCTCAGCCTGCTGCACATGAGAGTCCGTCCATAGTAAAGTTTATCGGTCTTAATTGGAAGAAATGTTTTCGTGAATGTGGCAACAGTTTAATCTACTCTTATTTACCGATTCAAACTATTACATTGCAAATTGAAATTCAATACAAATGATGAGAGATATACAAAACTGAGCAAGAGACACTCGCTGTAGTGGATTAACTGCCGTGAAAGACAGATTTTAAACAGGTTTTGAATACCATAATATAAGACCAGTCGAAGCTGCACCCACACCAGCATCATAGGAAAGCTAGGGAGAAACGTTTCGATGTTTCGACTGTAGTGGGCAGCGGACTTTAGGTCGGATGGAGTTGATCGGGATTAAGCGACGGGAGTTATTTCGATGGAGTGTCGGTACGGTTAGAGGAGCTGCGTTAGGTTAAACTAAATTAAAATTTCTAATATCGTACCTTTGGGTTGCTATATTTTGGACAGTGAAAACATTAACTAACCTTGGGCTTTCTATTGGTCCCGCTAGTAGGTACATAACGTAACTTATCGGTACACATATTATATCTAAATTTCAAATAACCCGTATACTATTTCGACACCCTAGGGCCGCCGCCCCATTGAAGCAACAAGCGACGCAATGCGATTTTTCCGGGAGTCAAGTTGCAGCAATGCACGGGTGTCGCGAGGCATCGCAGTTGCGGCGGTGGCGGCAGCAGACTGCTGTACCCTCCGTTACATTTTGTCGTGAAACAAATTTGTCGCGTAGCGCGTCGCTTGTCTCGCCGGTGGGGTCGCGGCCTTAGTGTTTAGGGCAAACAAAGCTCGATATGCATAACCCTAAATGTCTAGCCAATGAACCAGGAAATAACTTTAAAATTTCCTTCGCCGTTAAGCAGTTACAATGTAATGACATAGTTTTTTGTATTTTTTGCTTTTATGTCTTCAAATTCTCTAAAGCCCGCTGCACACGAAAGTCAAAAAACAAGAAAATTTCACTTTCCTGGAACAAAAGTTTGTGCAACCGTGACTACATCTTAACGTGCTTGAACATCGCAATAAAATGTACGTTATTGCGAGCTCAGACTCACTCGAAATTAAGAGATGTTTGAAACTGCGCAGTTCGCACTGGCCGACAAAGAATTTTTGCAATGCCAACTTAGAGTTTAAACCATTTTTGGACAGTAGAAATCTGGCCAAGCCAAAGTTGTGTCCCGTAGCGACAAAATCAGATAAGTAAGGAGAAACGTTCCCCTGTTTCAACTCTCGTCTGCAGCGGGCTTCGCGTTTTCGGAAGGAATATAATTCCAATAGACATGTTTCTACAGGAATGCCACGCACAGCTCGTGCGAGATCAGAAGGCGCCTTCTTGTTTTGTGGCAGTCGGACTGAGGCCCGGTCCGTAAATTGATAGTTTCATGCGATTCCTGTTTTTTTAAAGTAGATGATACGTGCTGATCAAATTATATTGAACTAGAGCATTCTGAGAGAGTATACCTCCGCCAAGCAAGGCACCGGTAACGAGAAATTCCAATTAGTACTGAAACCATGATTTCCATTGTATCAACCCCAAATTCTAATCATTTGGGCCTTTTGATAATAGTATCTTCTGCAATTTCTCTAAGACGCTCATAACTTTTCGAGTGATGCTGCTAACAAAGATTCTGACACACATTAGTCAAACACATAAACAGACCAACCGATCATCACTAAAGTTTAATCATTTATGTCTTTTTACATTATTAATAATTCCGGTAAATTCCATGAAAATCCATTCGTAACTTTTTCAGTTATTTTGTTAACAAGCACAAAATTAAACACACAGATGAACAAACGAGCCAATAAAAAATCATCACGAAAATTTGGTCATACATTCTTCGTGATATACCTAACAACTCATGTGAATTTCATAAAAATCCGCTAATAACTGTTTGAGTTATCTTTGTGACAGACAAAGAGGCAGGAAAACAAAAAGAAAGATATACACGGCAAAAACATAACCTTATTGGGGGAGGTAACTCGAATTGTTAGACATGCATTGGCATTACAGTTCATTATGTTGCTATACTGAAACAGCAATGCATTAGTGACATCTTTCCTAAGTAATACAATTTGACAGCATGTATTGTCTAGATCTTGTACAGTAATTTATCTTCGTATGAAACTGACATCAGACAAAAATATCTCCCTGCCACTATAACTTTACAAATTTGACGTGTTATTAATAAACGATATAAAAATGTTTCCCTGTGCTGGTTCTAAATCGGCTGATTCTAAATCAATCTCTTTTGTTCTTGGACTTTTTCGGTCGCGCTTGGCTACCTCCACGAATTCGTTTGAATAGGTTGTACAAAATGTAGAGGGCGCTATGGAACAGTGCAATCAAGTCCAAGTGCAGCACTTCAATCCACGAGAGATCCCGCTCAGGCGAGCGGAGATGCACCGCACCCTTGTGCCTGATGACATACTCGGTCCAGTACACGGCCTTCTCAACAGGACCAGGGTGCTGATCCTTCATTGCATGAGATATCTGCCGCGCCTTCTCTCCATATCTGTGCAATATAATATAAAAGGTTTAGTTACAGTTGCTTCCACCAAGAAAGATACCTAAATGAATTTTAGTTTTTATCTCCGTGACACGTTCTCCTCGATAGGTAGCGAGCTCGTAATTCGTCGATACTCGACACTTGAGGCTAGACCGACCTCTAACTATAGCTTTAGTCACCGCTTGAAATATAATAATGGTGTATTATTATCATTCTCATTATATGGAACTATCAGTGTTGTTGTAGCAACACAATACACTGATTATTCGTAAGTATTATTTTCACTCTAAGACAAAACGGATTCATAATTGTCACCAAGTGCACTCCTCTTATTTATGTTTAAAATTTATTTAGAAAGGAGACACGTCTTAAATTTTAGCAGAAAAACTTAAAGCTTACTTTTCTTCATAGGGTTCCCATATTTTGAATAGCGCTGTACCTACAAAAATTTATTCTTTCTCCATGAGAACGATATGACAAAATCGGGTAATCGAATGTAGGATGCAATGGATGCAGCAACTATAGGAAAACGTAATTTAAAAATCCACCTGGTCGTTTAATATTATCCATTATTTATAATGCAGAGGCAGGCATAAATGACCAAATCGTGTATCGGTACCTTAAATTCACACCGGACACCTATCAACTTTTTTGAAAGATGTATAAAAATATTCTTAGGGCGGCTGCACTTGTTCGATACACAGGCTTAATTCTACAGGATTATATACCAATGGAGTTGTTACCTCGGATTTTTGATGAGCTCGTTGATAGTCTCAGTAAGGATTGTGTCGTTGAGGTCAAGCCAGGAAACTCTTCTGGCAGCACCAACATTCTGCAAGATGTCAGCGTTCTTGGGCTGATCACCAAATATCGGCAGTGCCAGCACTGGCGTTCCGAAGTGCATCGCTTCTTGCAGGCCCAGCAGGCCGCCGTGGGAGATGAACACCTTCACGTTGGGGTGAGCTATGAGAAATAAATATACATTATTTTCACTTATTTCCGTATCGCATTACGAGCACAGAAATGAATCCTAGTTTGTCAAAATCGTTACGGACGAAGAAGAGCTTTACTTGTGGTGAGATACAAGCGCGCAATAAACTAGAACGCCTCGCGGCGTAAGACCATCACCCGCGGGGGGGGGGGCAGATTCAACGCCATTATTTTCTATGGCCAGCTTACTCTAAAGTTTTGGCATTTTTCACATGTAGGTCTACCCACTTGACTCCGTGCAAAAATCTATGAACCCTGCTCAAATCCTTCTCCATTTTTTTTGAGTGGACAGAAAAAAAGATATCTATAAATATATCTATCACCAACGAAAACATTATCACCATGGTTCGCTTCGTTCGGGGGTGATAATTACATTTTCCACCATAAGTAAAATTGCGGCAAAACAATAAAACTAAAAATCGTTAAGACCGTTGGAGGAGTTGAGCAGCTTCATAATCGAGAGTAGTAGAAAAGCGACAAATCGTATTATATTTTCATAAGAAGAATTGAAACGGACAAAACGTAATTTCTAGGCGAGGGTACCTTGAATGGAGCCATCGCCTAACAACAACTCACCACTAACCAAAAATTTTTTACCCGAAATTTAAAAAAGGGTGGTTAGAAAAACCAGACCTGCCCTCCCCTAACCTACCCAAAGTTATTGAAAGTTTTAATCCAACTTACCCGAAATTAGTTCAGGTTTTCCGACAATACGGCCTAAAAAGAATTCAAAAGGACAAAAACGGATAAAACGTAATTTCTAGTCGAGGGTAAAGTACTCGTTGGCGACGCTCCATCCATGGTTGCCAGAGCATTTCACTCAACGCAGTTCTTAACCTTACGTATTACTTACTTATTTGACCTAACTGATAAACACTCTTTGAATCTACGCAATATACCACAAGCGATGGGCATGAAATTAACAGAAGAGCAGTTTTAAGAGACCTCGGAGTGAGAATGCAAAACGATGCTACGCTCGAAGAACATATTGCAAGAATTGTCGCTATGGGAAAAAGATGGAGTGGATGGGTTTTAGGAACTTTCTCGTCACGTGAAGTGGATGTAATGCTCACACTACACTGTAAAATTTTTTTTACATGAAATGACAGAAAGCGTCCGGCAGCCCATTCGCCGGATACTTTTCAACTTTCTGTTTAATCGTACCAGGAAGTATTTAGAGGTTCCGTCAATAAGCGGATGCTTTTCTGTACCAGAAAGAAAAACAACTTCCCGGTAGAATACAGATTGTGAAATTTCATTCCGTTGTTTGTGGTTCTTTTGAAAAACCAAGGTGCCTGGGTGGGATTCGAACCCACACTCTTTAAACTTTGAAGGTAGCGCTCTAGCCAATCAAGCTATCAAAGCTCTGCCTACCCTGTGGTTAAAAGAGGGTCATGTGTATCCAGCACACAATTTATTGGCAAAGTTATGAACGGATCTTCACGAAACTGCAGAAACAGTTCATAACTATTGAAAGGCACGAATGATTAGAGTTTGGTGTTGATACAAAGAAAATCATGGTTTCAGAACCAATTTGAATTTTTCGTTACAGTTGCCTTGCTTGGCGGAGGTATGCGCACTCAGAGTGTTCTCTATAGTTGGTATTGTAAACTCTCTAACAGATAATGGCTCGGGAAGTTCAAGCAAATTGGATAAACACTCTAACTTAGAACTTCTAGACCTGGAATCTGACGGACACGAGGAAAACTTTCCGGCAGCGCTCCTGTCAAGAGACACTTCCCGGTGATACAACAGAAACAATGCATTAATCTCCGTAATTAAACGGAACGTAATATTCTTTCTGTGAACAATGTGAAGTACAGGCTCTTCCAGCGCAACGACGGACACTTTAGGTGGATTTATAAAACGGAGGAAACTACAGACATTTTTCTAGTTTCTACCCGTTGAAACGCTGTATTTTTTTTCCACTGTATGAAAACAATTAATTCTTCCGAGAATAGAATACTGTACTCCACTTTGGATACCAAGTACAAGAAAAAACTAGAACAACTTGAAGACATCCAACGATCGTTCATGTGCACGACCAGAATTCGAGGCATGCAGGAGTACGATTACCACAAACGACTCAGCGCAGATTCGAACGATTTACAATCATATATGTTTGGAAAATTCTGGAACGTATCACTGTGAATGTGAATGAGAGGATTGTCGCCAGACACTCGGAAAGAACTGGAAGGACCTGTGATATCCGTATATCCGTATCCCACGCAGAAATGGTGAAAAATCCGTAGCCACAAAAATTCTAATATAATAACTTCACCGTACGGGGAGCAATATTGTTTAACGAAATACCTCGGCATACTTGAAACGCCACTGATATCAAAATTGTAGAGTTCAAAAATTTGCTGGATTCTCAGTTAAGAAGAATATCAGATAGAGCACAGGTCAGCGATTTCGTGCACTGTAGAGATAATTCGCTGCTTGGCTCTCTTTGGTCGCTAATTGCGGCACCACAGAAGACACTCGATCAGCAGAGTGACTCCACACACATGGGGTGGCGTGAACACCGTCATCTAGACTTCTTCAGAAGACCCTCAAGGTACTCAAGGTACCTAATCTAACTCTAAATTAATCTAACCTAGCCCGTCGCTAACCAAGTCTAGCTTAAAATACCTATAATATCCAAAACTATCATAATAGTCATCAACTAAACTCACCCATACCCAGGAAGCAAAGAGCGTAACGGGAGGACTCACGAAAAATTAGCACCAAAAAGTGATGTCATCATTGACGAATCTATGGCTGAGAAGCCTAGAATTGTTTTAACTAATTTAGCAGAAAAAAATCGTCTAAAATTGCGAAATTCACCTCTAGCGCATAAATAAATTAAGAGAACATATACTAACTTAGCAATTCTCTATAGAAAATTGCAGTGCATGCTGGTGGGAATTTTCACAGCACTAGAGCCGAATTTGGTCTCTTTTGGCCACTTAATTTAACTCCTTTTTCTTAATTAAAGCCTTATTTACACGTCATATTCAGTTCACAGTGCTCTTCACAGAACATATTTATTCCTTACTAACAAATATAAGGACCATTATAGCCAATTCTTTACGCGAGAGAAACCACAGTAACAGCCTATTGTTCGAACTTTCTGCACTTGGCGACAACATTTTATGACATTTTGCAGCTCAAGTAGCTGGCCAGTCATGAGCGGGAGATTGAATGAAATAAATAAAAATATACGGTGATAAGTTCAAGCAAACATATCTCTGCCTGGCGCCTGAGGTCACACACTCAAATACTTCGATTCGTCGATGTGATGTCAATTTGCTACTTGCGGTCACAGCTAAGTTTTATTTTAGTCGTATTGAGTCCTCCCGCTGCATTCTTTACTTCCTGCCCATACCTAATCATTTAACATAACCATTCCTATGAGAGTCTAAAGGTTCTAAAGGTTACATCATATTGAAACGAGTGAATGTCTGACTTTCATGGATGATTCTAAGTATTATGCAACCCACAAAGTCTTGCGTTTTCCTGTTAAAGAATTCACTAAAAACGTTAGAACTTTTTGGTCACATAAGAATTATGCTAAGGTGTGTAGCATCTTTCCACGGAGCGAGTTATTGCATTTGCAGGAAAGTAGACGCTTTAGAATCCCTTCAAAATCGCGATTTTAATTATCACACGCGAACGAAGTGAGAGAGGTGATACTTTTTGTTTTTGTTGAAGGTATAAGTATAAACTAGACGACCCGTGACCCATTTTGTCGTCATCAAGATCGTCTTTGCTTTCGCGAAAAAAGCAGGTGTTATTTAGCTGGCCATAGACCACCCGCTATTCGGTCGTCCACTCCTGGCTGTACGGCTCACTATCAACAGATTCTTTGCTTCTTAAACGAATATTCAACACCCAGGCTGCAAGCATCGTCAATTTATAAATAAGTCACATATTCCACTTGTATTTCCCTAGCCATTTCGAATTTAACGTGCCCATTCATGCAGAAAAGCTTAGGAACTACCACACCACAGATGCAATCGAAGCAGATCTTCAACTTTAGAATTTCTGTCTATAAAAGAGACACAAGTAAAGAGTCAGCTAAGCTACTGATACTGGCCACGAATAAAATTTCAATTTTTTCCTGCACTGAACGTAGTTATAAAGGGGTCGGTATCCACGTTACCACGCTCCATAAATATCCGCCCCGATCTGACTCCTGAACGATGACATCGATTGTATGGCGGACTATGAAACTTGCTGGGGCATACATCCATGCATGTGCACCATTGGGGCTTGAATTTTTCCCCATCTTAAAGCGAAGAAGCTGAGTCAAACAAGACACAAGTAAATAAATAAGTAAGGAGGCGAAGAAAGTTCACAGTCTTTAGTATGATATAGATAGATATTTGTATGCCTGTCCACCCAATAAGTGGTCGACGGAGTTGAGCATTGTTCATATTTTTATCTAGGGAGTTTGGGGGTTGACCTAGATGTGACCCACGCCAAAAAACTAAAACTAGCTGACCAAAAAAAGACGGCATTCAATTTTCTCAACCGCAGCGAATTTGCCTCCACCGCGGCAGATCGTCTGGAGAACGGGGCGTTCTATTTTTTTCCTATGTTACTATTGAAGAGCTAATCTATGGGAAAGAATAGGGCTGTGCTTTAGCTTCGTTCATCAAAATGTCTTCTTTGAATTTGCCCCAACCGCGGGTGATGGTCTTACGCCACCGAGGCGTTCTTATTAAATATTTCCTCATTAAGGGGACCTTTAGAACCTTGTTGTGTAATAAAAATCCCTGCATTTAACTGATACACTTGCATACATATATTCATAATATGTATATATGTAAACCGTTATACATATACTTCAAAAAGCCCAATGACAATCAATCTACATTCGTAACGCTCTACTAAACTAAAGATTTTGACATTATTCTCTTTCTAATGTACTACTACTGAAATTACCAAGAATGTCCTGCTGCGGCATCCACTTCTGAACGAACACGTTGCTCGGTTTGTTCTTCGGTTCCTCTTCAAACTTCCAGAGAACTTTGTAGGGGAGTTTGGAGAAGACTCTGAAGAACACCTGCTTGTACTCGTCCGGCATCAGGCTGCTCTTGGCCACAGAGCCAAGGCTCATGTAAACCACGGGAGTCGTGCCGGAGAGGAAGTCAGACAAAGCCTGCGAGGTAAAAATACTTGCAAATGTAAGTAGAAAGGTAGCTATTTCTTTACAAGACATAACGTGACGTCCTAAATTTTGGTAACTTCAGCTACACTTTCAGTAAACTCGAACAAAAAGCATCGTAAAAGGATAGAGCTGTTGCAATTGAAGAAAATAGAAAACACAGCAATTAAAGCCGCGACGTATCAACTCTAAAGTGCCAAGTACCCTCCAGGCCAAGTACCTCACTCGTAACGGTAACGACTGCTCTTTCATTTCAAATTTTAAACTAAATTAATAAAGGGATCAAATAACGGCCGAAGCTTCTGAGGCCGCCTTAATCCAAAATCTTTTCTTTTCCGCCCAAACTAACATCACGTCTCCAAACTCGGCATATCTACAACTATAAGTCGTACTTGCATGACAGTCTCTTTGGCTAAGTTTTTTCCCATTTTGTCCTCTGTCCTTAGTCATCTCAATGAGTCATCTAACTCAGTGTTGTCCAAACTGGGGTCCTCGTACCCCTGGGGATACGCAACGTAGTTCATGAGGGTACGTGAACATCAGCCTCAGAGCTCATGTTAAGTTGTGTAAGTAATTTTATTGCATATTAATAGTAAGTCGTTTTTATTCGAGGAAGAAATTTGAATTTCTTGACCAACACCTCTGTAATGCAGTCTATTCATAGTACACTCTACATGTAACTCTCGACTTTTACGCGTCTCAACTTTTATGCTCTCGATTTTACGAACGTAATTTTGAGGACCTATCTCAAATTTTACAAAATGTGTTCCTTACTCTCGAATATTACGATTCACACAGTATATTAAACGTTATCGATGAGTAATGTATTATTTAGCATTATTTATTGTTTTTAACACTAATTTATTGAGTATTGAGTAATTAAGAGACAGGTTATCACTTGCCTTTGTATATGTTTCCTTTATACTGTTGCAAATCAAAAAAATTCTTCCATGTAAACTTAGAATAGGCCATGCTTGAAATAGAGGTTTCTTTGTACGTCATAGTGGCCCAATTGTTGCAATTGTAATATTTATGATGCTAGATTTAGCAATGTTTTCGGTGATTTAACATTATAAATTTGGTTTTCGCATCTATAAGGAAAAAGAGCATCAAAACAGAAATCGGAATATATAGCTGTTTTCTGATTTTTTTTTTTTTTTTAACTTCAATGTAGAAATTTCAAGCAAATTCATCCCTTTTTGTTTCAAAAATCACAAATCCTATAATTCACGTCCGGTGGAAGTTTGTAGCCATGCAGCTTGTCTAATGTTGCCATGGGTGTGATCATGTTCAGTAATGTATTGTTTACATACCTATACAATGTATTGTGTTTTGTAGTAAAAGGATTCTTCCTCCTCATAGTACAATAAAGCTAACACGGCAGAATTTCTTAACCAAAAACGAAAGTTGAGATACAAAGTTGTGAAAACTGTAGGGAGCTGTAATATACAGTGACAGGTGAGATTATACTAATGTTCTACAAAACTGAACAATAAAAATTACACAACTCATAAATTCTTTACAAAGTATGAAAAATTGTTTGATAATCGCATGTAAAAAACGCCATCAGCGTTTTCGAAAACCTCAACTTTGTTTCAGTCCAAAATATTCTAACTAATCGCGTCTCCCTAGAAGTGTGATATTGCTTAAATGAAGAAAATAAGTCGCTCAGTTTGTTACCTTAATAGTTTTTTTTATCAAAAAACGCTAACACAGACGCTGTGAAGAATTTTGCAGGTAATAAACCCACCTACTGGAAAAATTACGGTTTGCCAGTAATTTGATAGACGTGTAGCAGTGAAACAAACTATTACTCAGAAGCTTAATTAATACAAAAATTGAAACCAACAAAATGATTCTATCGGTGTTTTGTCATGTGATCACAAAATGTCAAGAAAAAAATTAGCGCTGTAAAAATATCAAAATGTCCTGGAAAGTTCTCATCAACGAATGAAAACATTGAATCAATATTACCCTGAAACAAATCTACAGATTTAAATGTGCTGCATAAATCCTTGCGTTATAAAATTTCATTGAAATATAATTTAAAACGTAATTTTTGTCGTAAAATATTGCTGTAGTATAATTTTCTGCTGCGTAAAGGGATTTAGAATTTCCAAGCATTTTTTCGAGAATCTAGCTGGAAAACCCAGATTTCATTTGGCAACACTATATGTGACTTTATCTCGATTTATACGAACGCAGGAAGCAAAGAGCGTAAAGGGAGGACTCACGTAAAATTAGCACCAAAAAGTGACGTCATCATCGACGAATCTATGGCTGAGCAGTCTAGAATTACTTTAACTAATTTAACCAGAAAAATCGTCTTAAATTGCGAAATTCATCTCTACCGTATAAATAAATTAAGAGAATATATACTAATTTAGCAATTCTCTATAGAAAATTGCAGTGCATGCTGGTGGAAACTTTCACAGCACTAGCGCCGAATTTGGTCCCTTTGGCGACCTGATTTAACTTCTTTTTTTTAATTAAAGCCTGATTTACACTTCATATTCAGTTCACAGTGCTCTTCACAGAAGATTTTATTCCTTACGAACAAATATGAGCACCATTATAACCAATTTTGTACTCAAGAGAAACCACAGTAACAGTTAACCTATTGCTCGAACTTTCCGTACTTGGCGACAACATTTTACGGTATTTTGCAGCTTAAGTAGCTGGCCAGTCATGAGCGGGAGATTGAATGAAATAAGTAAAAAAAAATACGGTAATATTTATAAGAAAACAACATACGAAGGCCTGAGGTCCCACACTCTAATACATCGACTCGTCCATGTGATGTAAACTGGCTACGTGCGGTCACGGCTAAGTTTTATTTTAGTCTTATTGAGTCCTCCCGTTGCATTCCTTGCTTCCTGATACGAACGTATCTCTACTCTAGTACTACAATTTCATCCGGCCCCCATCTCTCGTAAAAGTCGAGAGTTACATGTACTCCTTGCACGATTATCCTATATAAAATAGAGTTTGGTAAGCTACGTAACAGTAGGACAAAGTGATAAAGGATACAGTAGGCAGCACTGATCTACAGTATGTTACCTTTGACTAAGCAAATACAATTTCTTAAATCTTTTTTTCAAGATAAGTGTCGAACTTTGAAACATCAATATTAACTAAAAGTATGGCTGTGTTGCAAATATAAACAGCACTTGTAAAATAAATATTTAGAAATTTGCTTAGTTTATCATACAATTTGCTTATTTGCGAGTATTATACTGCTACCTCCGATTATGCAACAAGTTAATAAAAACATCACAAGCAAGAAATAATTACAAATGAAGAGGAATATTTTTATTACTCGTCGAAAACCTAGAAATTAAAACCAAAACAATTCAATAAACACTGAAATAAGTGTTCAGTAGTGGTGAACAAAACAAGTTAATTTTGATCATGGCACCTCCATTTTTCATGATTTTTTTAAGGCGATTATCAACAGACTTTGTCAGGTTTGATATTTCAGATGGTGGAATAGAATCTGCAGATATTTTTACTGCATTCTACAGGCTTACTTAGCTCGAAAACTGCCTACCACCTTCATAGTTTTTTTTTTTTATCATTACCCGGAGGTTCTCAATGGGGTTTAAATCGGGGATATTCACTGGGCAAGTCATAATCCTTTTGATTTAAATCCTCCATCCGTAAGCCAGTTAGCAGCGTACCGTGCTCAGCGTGAAGGAACGTTATCGTGCTGAAATACCAATTTCGATCTGCATGCGATAGTCTGCTCATCAAGCCATGGAATCAAGTTGGCTTCAAAAAACTGGCAGTAACTTTCTGCATTCAGTTTAACTTCTTCTGCCACTTCAAATGGACCAATAAGGGTGTCACCTACTATCCCGGCGTAAAACATTACACCTTCACCACCTTGCTCACACTTAAGCCGTGTCTGTTGAGGTCGGTCATGGAGGACCCATCCAGACGCCCATCCATCTGGACCATCAAGAGTGGCTCTGCATTCGTCAGTGAATATGACATTGGAGAAACCAGTTTTCATGTTCTCTT
>LQNS02278094.1:37321645-37334256 GCA_001587735.2 Parhyale hawaiensis | reverse complement strand
TCGTGCAGCTGGAGCTAAGCAGATACAACTCGTATCCTGTATACCAACTTATGATGAAAACAGTAAAACGAGGAATGTGACGTCATCATTGAGCCGCTATTTTCTTGCAAAAATAATGAAGAATTGCCAGTCTGTGTTCCTTAGTCTGTGATGGCCGCCGTAACGTTTTCCTCTATATGTATTTTAGTAAGAAAAGTACAATCAATGAAGAAGTGTGAAGAAGAAGAAGACGCAAATCAAAGAAGAGAAGATTCCGCACCGGCCTATATTAGCAAGTATATATAGTGATGATTATGAGGTGAATTTTTTCACGCGCAGGTCCACAATCGCATCAAACAAAGCAGAATAATGATGAGCTGTTGATCAGTACCCACGGGTCCGAAAATAGTGAGAAAAATCGAATACGCCGACAAAAAATTGAAATGAGTAAGATTAGGAAGGGTTAAATTATCTGTAAGCTGTGGGAAAGAGAGCTTAGAAAAGGTGTTCAAATACATTGGAGAACAATACAAGGTGCACCGTCATGTTTCTATTGTTATCAAGACCCAATTAAGTGCGAATTTTTTGCTGGCGGAATAAATTCGTGATTAATTTTAGAGGTCAAACAAATATACTACGAAAGGTTAGGCGAGATGTAAGGTAAACGGACTGCATAAGGAAAGACAGGAGTAAGCGACGGACTTCAGCTCAGACGGGTTGGATTAAGTTAGAGGCACTACCTCAGGTTAAAGTATGGTAAGTGAAAACATTTACCAACCGTAGAATATCCACGGGTACCATAGAGCACAGCTACCTAAATAGGAGGACAACTGTCCCAATAGGAATTAAACTACTCCTTAAATTGGAAGGACAACTATCCTCTGGGAAAACAATAACCCCTAGGAGGACAACAACCCCTGGGAAGTTAACTACCCCCCCCCCCCGAGGGCAACAACCGATTTGCAATAATAGTCACGATAAAATTAGATGTGCAACTAATCACATTGAAATCCAACAAGCATACGGGTAAAAGGAAATTTCCCAAACACTCAAAATAAAGTTGGTAAACCGTGAATATTTTCACGGATCCAGCTAGTCATATTATAATTCTGCTCGTTTCTCCCTACGTTCCTTCCTTTCTTCCTTAGTTCCTCCGTCAGTATGGCCGTTGCACTCTTAGTTTTAGATTGGAAAAAATTAAGATGCGTTCGTTGCATACCATCTCAGTAGAGAAGTGTCAAGTTGTTTTTTTTTTCATCTTCCGCTGCTACTGCTCGTAAGTCTGAGCAGCATTATAATTGTTGTTTCGCTTGGAACATATTTTAGCGCTTCGTATGCGTGATATGAGCTGATATATTAAAAGACAATAGTTTATTTCCCTTTAATTTTCACAGGTTTCAGCTATTTGTTGCTCTTCTAGCGTTACCGTCGTAGCATAAGATCCTAGAAATTTCACAGGGCTGGAGCTATATTCAGGATTTTTCTGCGAAAACAAAATAGAAATCATGCCTGTCTATGTTCATCCGCTTATGAAAATGAAAATCAGGAATTCTGGGAATTTTATCTAACCGGAGCTGCATTCATAGATCGCAAACTTTTGCCAAGAAACCTGACTTTATTTTCTCTGTGCTTCTTAGTCTTCAAATGCTACAGCACTGAAGATTTCTTTTGAATAATGAACCTTTATACCACAAAATATATATTCAACAACTCCATCAGCCTCTTCAAAATCTTTGTATTCAGCGATTAATCTTGCGACGAATTGATCATTCTTAACTTTAGGCATACCTATACTCTTTACAGGCTTTGACTGTAACACTTTTCTTTTTAAATTATATATCTGGAAATAAAAGGAAATTTATATTAGTTTCATAATAAATAAGCATAAAAAGAATATATGCTCTATTTGAAAAGCATATTAATATATAGTTTTAACGCCAAATACTTTACGCGTATGTTTTATGCTTCAAGCATAATGTCCCTGCCCTATAGTTATATTGAATCCTCCTGTTACACTCTTTGCTTCCTCGGCTGAACGGTCGGTATGTCGGCTCTGGTGTATGCTCTTTCGTCTTAAATAAACAAGCTAGATATGCGAGCTAATTTAGTGGAAGATTCACCAAGCAAACTCTTATCGGAGTATGCTACAGTTGCACAGACATTAGAAGCATAATCATAGGCAGTTCAAAAATGTGCCTCAGTATGTATTTTTGTTCGGTTTGTTAGTAGTGACCTGTGGCGAGATTTAACCAAGCCCTTTGCACTCAGTCTTATAAATTAAACTGCCTAATTGTTTTGGTCTTAGTGCTTCAGCTCTACTGTTGAATTAGAGCAATTACTATTGATAACTAAAACTAAACTAGAATGCCTCATGGCGTAAGACCATCACCCGCAGTGGGATTACTGGGGACAAATTCAATGAAGTCATTTTTGATGGCAGCTTAACCTAGTGTCTCATATGGATGCTGTGCCCCACATAGGGAAAAAATACCACCTAGTGGCGTACTAGTAGCTACAGTCTACCGCGGTGGAGGCAAATTCAACGCCATCAATTTTTACGGCTATCTAGGCCTGGCTTCTTTTGGCATGGGTCACATCTAGCCTCATCTAGGTATCCCCGCCAAACTAATTGCATAAAATTGTGAACATTGCTCAAGTCCTATCTGTTTTTGGGTGGACAGATAAATACATCTATACATATATTATATACAAGTATATCTATATACTTAAATCTTCAACGAAAACAATATCACCTTTCACTTCGTTCGCGGGTGAAAATGGAACGTCTCGTGGAGTAAGACATTCTGCCGCGGTGGAGGCAAATTCAATGCAGTCATTTTTTGATAACCAGCTAGGCCTAGTTTTTTGGTATGGGTCACATCTATGTCAACCCACGAAACTCCCTACAAAAAAATATGAACATTGCTTAACTCTTTCGACCACTTTTTGGGTAGACAGACAAGTAAAAAAATCTACATACAAGTAGAACGCCTCTTGGCGTAAGACTATCCCGCGGTTGGAGCAAATTACGTCGCCGCCATTTTTTATGGCCATATAGTCCTAGTTTTTTGGCGTGAGTCACATCGAGGACAGCCCACCAGACTCCCTGCAAAAATCATGGATATAGCTCAACTCCGTCTACCTTGTTTTAGGTGGAGAACAAATTTCATCAAAGTCATTCTTTATGGCCAGCTAATCCTAGTTTTCTAGCATGTCACATCGATGGCAACCCGCCAGACTCGCTGCAAAAAATTATGAACATGCCTCAACTCCTTCGACCAATTATTGGGTGGATAGGCAAATATATAAATTTATTCATTTACAAATATGTACACTTAAATCGTCAATGAAAACAAGATCACCTCTCTGACATCGTTCACATTTCTAGTGAGATGCGATTAGTCATAATATTTTGGACTTGAACCAAGTAGAGGTTTTTGAAAACGCTGATGACTTTTGACATGTGATTATAAAACAATCAGACTTTGTAAAGAGTTTATTACTTGTGTAATTTGTATTGTTCAATTTTGTGGAATGTTCGTATAGTCTTGCCTGCCACTGTATATCACAGCTTCCTACAGTTTCCCGAAGTTGCGATTCAACTGTCGTTTTTGATTAAGATATTCCGCAGTGCTAACTTTATTGTGAATCAGGTGGAAGAATCCTTTCACTACTACTACTTGAAAATATTACCGATCGATTTTTGGTGGCCAGCGATGGCGGAATTGCATACTATAGTTTGAGGCCTAAAATAATGGCAATTGCTAGCATTTGCTGGTCGATTTACTCGCTGAGAGATGTGATGGCAACTACTGAACCAGAATATTTTGTAAACTTTTAATTGATCAGATGCTGACATTTCCCTCTGAACTTTATCTGCGCACTGTTTACCAATCGGGGTATTCAGGAAAATTTAGTTTGTCATGTTTCTGATCTCAAGATAAGTTAACTAGTACTTTAAAAATTACGTACTCTTAGTTCTAACGCATTTATTTACTACCACTTTCAATTCAGTTATAACCGAAGGAATAAAAGTTTTAAGTGTAAAATCTCATATTCATTGAAACATTACAGTCAACATAATACCCAATGAAATGTTTAATTGAACATACTCAGTAACTGTTCACTGAGTGGCAATTATTCTAGTTAGTAATTAAATTACTGTTAACTATAAACTAACATGGAAAACTTACAATGGACTTGGTGCTGTGCTAGTGTAGAATATGCCTTACATTAATAGAGAAGTGTTAGCATAGGTTACATTAATTAACAATTGTGTGGGATAGGTTCAGCTCAACTAGAACTCTATAATACAGTATTCTTCTGCTTGTGGTGCTATACGCACGTCTTTGCTCTCGTCTGCACGTTATACGCTTAAAGTATTAGATCGGGAACATAGAACTTGCAAGAAGCTTATATTTTGGCTGGAAGGAATTTCAACCTCAGCTGCACTTTTTCACTTCTTGAAAATGTCAGTAAGTTTCGAAGAGAAGTCATGAAGTTCATTTTGCTCGTATCATACATGTTGAAATTCGCATGTTATAATATTGACCTTGCTGGTGTCTCAAGATAATCCAAATGTGACGTAATTTCGTAACCAACGTACGGTATGAAGAGAGCTGTTCAAAACTGCTTCATTCTAAAGTATTTTTTTTTTTAAGTGAACACGCAAAACCGACGGTGATTTCACACGTCATTCATCCACACGCGTTCACAGGCGTTCGCTTCAACTGGCGGACGCGGCGCGTACACTTGGTGGTAGCAAGTGTGGCGAACGCGCGAGATGGAAGGATGAAACATGTCCGTCTCTCAACGCGCTGCATCACAAGTTCAGTGAACAAAACCTATAAATGCATTTATCTTCAGTAGCGCTCACAAATCACGAACAAATTGATAAAAACGTCTCTTGCCGTATCTTTTATGATCAGAATCACTACAATACCGCATAACAAGAGAGAACCTGAAAATGTAAGCACACAAACAACGTCACTTTGGTTTAGAATAAAAAACAGCCGATTGTTTTACGGTTATTTCACTCCTGTCCATTCATCCGGCTATAAATGTTCTAGAAATAGGCTGTTTCACTTGAAATCTGGCTGTAAATTTATGGGATAGAAATATGACTTCCCAGCTCCCACAGACCAAAATATCAGTAAAAATTTAAAGAAACGTTGTCTTAACTGAACGTGACGGTCAGCGTCATTCATTTGATTGACTGACGCTTCTACGTGTCGACTTGTGCGATTAATGTTGACCCACAGATCGTGTTCGTTCACCTGATCGAATTTGTTTAAATGAATGACGCACGAACTCAGCTTAAAAGAAATAAAATGAGCTCTCAAAATATGGTGAGTTACGTCAACAAGAAGCAGTTACTGAAGATATTTGCCAAGTCTGCTTTGAGTTTTATCCAGTCATTGCATCAACTAGAACCGAAAATTATGGACTACTAAATAGAATATCCACGGGTCTTGCTCTATCCAATAAGCAGGCTTCTACAGTTAACAGTGCGTGCGTGATGAGAGGGCCCCTTCTTGTTTTGTGGCTGCCGGACTGAGGCTGTTTTTTTTAACGTAGAAGATACGTGCGGATCAAATTATATTGAACTAGAGCATTCTGAGAGAGCATACCTCCGCCAAGCAAGGCACCGGTAACGAAATCTTCAAATTGGTACTGAAACCCTGATTTTCATTGTATCAACCACAAAATCTAATCATTGGGCCTTGATAATCGTATCTTCTGCAATTTCTTTACGTCGCTCATAACTTTTTGAGTGAAGCTGCTAACAAAGATTCTGACACACATTAGTCAAACACATAAACAGACCAACCGATCATCCCTAAAATTTAATCATTTATGTCTTTTTACATTAATAATATTTCCGGTAAATTTCATGAAAATCCATTCGTAACTTTTTGAGTTATTTTGTTAACAAGCATAAAATTAAACACACAGATGATGAAACGAGCGAACAAACAAATCATCACGAAAATTTGCTCATACACTCTTCTTGATATACCTAACAACTCATGTGAATTTCATAAGTATCCGCCAATAACTGTTTGAGTTATCTTTGTGACAGACAAAGAGACAGGAATACAGAGAGACAGATATAGCCTACACTGCAAAAACATAACCTTCTTGGAGGAGGTAACTCGAATTGTTAGACATGCATTGGCATTACAGTTCATTATGTTGCTATACTGAAACAGCAATGCATTAGTGACATCTTTCCGCAGTAATACAATTTGACAGCATGTATCGTCTAGATCTTGTACAGTAATTTATCTTCGTATGAAACTGACTTCAGACAAAAATATCTCCCTGCCATTATAACTTTACAAATTTGACGTGTTATGAACAAACGATATAAAAATGTTTCCCTGTGCTGGTTCTAAATCGGCTGATTCTAAATCAATCTCTTTTGTTCTTGGACTTTTTCGGTCGAGCTTGGCTACCTCCACGAATTCGTTTGAATAGGTTGTACAAAATGTAGAGGGCGCTATGGAACAGTGCAATCAAGTCCAGGTGCAGCACTTCAATCCACGAGAGATCCCGCTCAGGCGAGCGGAGATGCACCGCACCCTTGTGCCTGATGACATACTCGGTCCAGTACACGGCCTTCTCAACAGGACCAGGGTGCTGATCCTTCATTGCATCAGATATCTGCCGCGCCTTCTCTCCATATCTGTGCAATATAATATAAAAGGTTTAGTTACAGTTGCTTCCAGCAAGAAAGATACCTAAATGGATTCTAGTTTCCATCTCCGTGACACTTTCACCGCAATAGGTAGCTAGCTCGTACTACGTCTATACTTAACACTTGAGGCTAGACCGACCTCTAACTAGCTTTAGTCACCGCTTGAAATATAATAATGGCGCGTTACTGCTATTATTTTGAACTATCAATGTAGGTATAGCAAAGCAATACACTGATTAGTCGTGAGTATGTTTTATTTTCACCCTAAGACAAAACGGATTCATAATTGTCACCAAGTGCACTCCTCTTATTCATGTTTAAAATTATTTAGAACGAAGACAAATTTTAGCAGAAAAAACTTAAAGCTTACTTTCCTTCCTAGGGTTCCCATATTTTGCACAGCGCTATACCTACGAGAATTTATTCTTTCTTCATAGGAACGATATGACAAAATCGGGTTCTCGAATATAGGATGCAATGGATGCAGCAACTATAGGAAAACGTAATTTAAAAATCCACCTGGCCGTTTAGTATTATCCATTATTTATAATGCAGAGGCAGGCATAAATGACCAAATCGTGTATCGATACCTTAAATTCACACCGGACACCTATCAACTTTTTTGAAAGATGTATAAAAATTATTTAGGGCGGCTGCACTTGTTCGATACGCAGGCTTAATTCTACAGGATTATATACCAACGGAGTTGCTACCTCGGATTTTTGATGAGCTCGTTGATAGTCTCAGTAAGGATTGTGTCGTTGAGGTCAAGCCAGGAAACTCTTCTGGCAGCACCAACATTCTGCAAGATGTCCGCGTTCTTGGGTTGATCACCGAATATCGGCAGCGCCAGCACTGGCGTTCCGAAGTGCATCGCTTCTTGCAGGCCCAGCAGGCCGCCGTGGGAGATGAACACCTTCACGTTTGGGTGAGCTATGAGAAATAAATATACATTATTTTCACTTATTTCCGTACGGCATTATGAGCACAGAAATGAATCCTAGTTTGTCAAAATCGCTACCGACGAAGAAGAACTTTACTTGTGGTGAGATACAAACGCGCAATAAACTAGAACGCCTCGTGGCGTAAAATAATCACCCGCGGGTGGGGGGACGGGCAAATTCAACGCCATCATTTTCTATGACCAGCTGACTCTAAAATTTTGGCATTTTTCACATGTAAGTCTACCCACTTGGCTCAGTGCAAAAACCTATGAACCCTGCTCAAATCCTTCTCCATTTTTTTGAGTGGACAGAAAAAATATATCTATACTTGAAACTTCAACGAAAACATCACCATGGTTCGCTTCGTTCGGGGGTGATAATTACATTTTCCACCCCAAGTAAAATGGCGGCAACACAATAAAACTAAAAATCGTTAAGACCGTTGGAGGAGATGAGCAGCTTCATAATCGAGTGTACTAGAAAAGCGAGAAATCGTATTATATTTTCATAAGCATCACATTACGGGTATCACGATCATCCCGTCAGTTTGTACATGTTTGTTAAGCCCTCTTCCAGGATTGTTAGTTATCCTGTTCGCCATGAAAATTCCGTTTTTCCAACGAAAGAGTTTGCTCATTTACTTAAAGGAATAAACGACATGGCCAGAACTTTTGAACTGGTTTATCAACAATGCTGCCAAAGCTCTCAGAAAAGGGAACAGTACAAAGGTATTGTGGATCACTGTTGCTGGTTTTTCGAGATATTATTATTAAGAAACACTAGACTAGCGACGTGGGAACGGAGGAAACTCCATAAGGTTAACAACCCCCCACGCAACCAGCTCAGCAAGCGACAAAAAAAGAGAAGATCAGAGATCACAGAACAGCTCTATTTACAGATTGTTTAAAGCTGCCAATATCCGCACCAGCAAAGACAGGACCATCAAGACCATTCCAAACATCCACACATGATGGAAAAAGCGAACGAGAATACTGGCCTGTAATACATCGAACCGGTTCCGTGGCAAACTCATGAAGAGCACCAGTACGCCTAGTATACCTCTCCCGAGCAAGTGGCTCCGGAAGAAAAACCGCCAGTGGATGACTTGGGCAATTATACATATATTTCATAGAAGAAGCAGACGCCACCAACTCTGCAATGATGAGCCAAATAACAATGTACAACACCATCCAGTATGAACGCACAACGACGAACCATTCTGTCAAGCAAACTCAGATGACAATCGGCAGTAGAACCCCAGACTAAGGATCACTATTTCATAAAGGGGGAGGACACAGCAATTAAAGCCGCGACGTGTCAACTCTACCGTGCCAAGTACCCTCCAGGCACGTTCCATAAGACCGATTTTCTCCGATACTCGTGAGGCAACCGAACGGATGAGGGGCTCAAGCGTCAGTTTTGGATCAAAATTTACACCCAATATTACCAAGTCATTAACTACAAGAAGTGACCCACCATCCTGTAGAGAGCGGCTGTGCAGCAATCCTATCAAAAAGAATTTCATAAAGTTTAAAGTTTTACGAGAGCAATCGGACTCTTTCTTGTACCTTCTTTTTGTGTACTACTCGGAATATCTATATAGGATTAACGATTAGCTAAAAAACTTACACGATTAACAGCTCGTAAATAATGCTATTCTTGCTTCAATTCTTATCAAGTATGAGTTTCAAGTGTGTTCAAGGTGGTTCAAAAACTTCTACATAAATTTCCCAAAAAGCTTGAAAAAATAATGAACCGAGTACTTGGTAATATGAAAGGGGTGCGGTATTTTTCCTTTTCAGGGAACTTTTTGGCGCGGTCATTGCGGAGCCAGTGTGTCGGAACCTGCACGTAAGATTACCTAACCGCAACTCACCACTAACCAAAAATTTTTTACCCGAAATTTAAAAAAAAGGGTGGTTAGAAAAACCAGACCTGCCCTCCCCTAACCTACCCGAAGTTATTGAATGTTTTAATTCACCTTACCCGAAATTAGTTCGGGTTTTCCGACAATACGGCCTAAAATGAATTGAAACTGACAAAAACGGACAAAACGTAATTTCTAGGCGAGGGTAAAGCACCCGTTGGCGACGTCTCCATCCACGGTTGCCAGAGCATTTCACTCAACGCAGTTGTTAACCTTACATATTACTTACTTATCTGACCTAACTGATAAACACTCTTTGAATCTGCGCAATATACCACCAGCGATGGGCATGAAATTAAGAGAAGAGTAGTTTTAAGAGACCTCGGAGTGAGAATGCAAAACGATGCTACGGTCGAAGAACATATTGCAAGAATTGTCGCTATGGGAAAAAGATGGAGTGGATGGGTTTTAGGAACTTTCTCGGCACGTGAAGTGGATGTAATGCTCACACTATGGAAACAATTAATTCTTCCGAGAATAGACTACTGTACTCCACTTTGTATACCAAGTACAAGAAAAATCTAGAACAACTTGAAGACATCCAACGATCGTTCACGACCAGAATTCGAGGCATACAGGAGTAGGATTACCACAAACGACTTAGCTAGTCTCCACTTGTATTCAATACAACGAAGATTCGAGCGATTTACAATCATTTACGTTTGGAAAATTGTGGAACGCATCATTGTGAATGTGAATGAGCGCATTGTCGCCAGACACTCAGAAAGAACTGGAAGGACTTGTGATATACGCATCCCAAGCAGAGACGGTGGAAAATCCGTAGCCACAAAAATTCTAATATAATAACTTTGCCGTACGGAGAGCAATATTGTATAACAAAATACCTCGGCATATTCGAAACGCCACTGATATCAAAATTGCCGAGTTCAAAAATTTTCTGGATTCTCAGTTAAGAAGAATACCAGATAGGCCAGCGGTCAGCGGTTACGTGCACTGTGGAGATAATTCGTTGCTTGGCTCTCTTTGGTCGCTATTTGCGGCACCACAGAAGACACTCAGCAGAGTGACTCAACGCACATGGGGTGGCGTGAACAACGTCACCTGGAGTTTTTTCTTCAGAAAACCCTCAAGGTACCTAATCTAACTCTAAATTAATCTAACCTAGCCCGTCGCTAACCAAGTCTAGCTTAAAATACCTATGATATCCAAAACTATCATAATAGTCATCAATTAAACTCAGCCATACCCAGGAAGCAAAGAGCGTAACGGGAGGACTCACGAAAAATTAGCACCAAAAAGTGATGTCATTATCGACGAGTCTATGGCTGAGAAGCCTAAAATTATTTTAACTAATTTAGCCGGAAAAATCGTCTTAAATTGCGAAATTCATCTCTAGCGTATAAATAAATTAAGAGAACATATACTAGTTTAGCAATTATCTATAGAAAATTGCAGTGCATGCTGGTGGGAATTTTCACAGCACTAGAGCCGAATTTGGTCTCTTTTGGCGACCTGATTTAACTCTTTTTTTCTTAATTGCAGCCTTATTTGCATTTCATACTCAGTTCACAGTGCTCTTCACGAACATATTTATTCCTTACTAACAAATATAAGGACCATTATAGCCAATTCTTTACGCGAGAGAAACCACAGTAACAGCCTTTTGTTCGAACTTTCTGTACTTGGCGACAACATTTTATGATATTTTGCAGCTCAAGTAGCTGGCCAGTCATGAGCAGGAGATTGAATGAAATAAATAAAAGAAAAAAAAACGGTAATATTTTTAAGAAAACAACATACGAAAGCCTAAGGTCCCACACTCTAATACTTCGATTCGTCAATGTGATGTAAATTTGCTACTTGCGGTCACAGCTAAGTTTTATTTTAGTCGTATTGAGTCCTCCCGTTGCATTCTTTGCTTCCTGCCCATACCTAATCATTTAACATAAGTATTCCTATGAGAGTCTAAAAGTTCTAAATGTTACATCATATTGAAACGAATGAGTGTCTGACTTTCATGGATGATTTTAAGTATTATGCTACCCACAAAGTTCTTGCGTATTCCTGTTAAAGAATTCACTAAAAACGTAAGAACTTTTTGGTCACATAATAATTATGCTAAGGTGTGTAGCATCTTTCCACGGAGCGAGTTATTGCATTTGCAAAAAAGTTGACGCTGCAGAATCCCTTCAAAATCGTGAGTTTAATTATCACCCGCGAACAAAGTGAGAGAGGTGATACCTATAGTTTTTGTTGAAGATTTAAGTATAAACTAGACGACCCGTGACCCGTTTTGTCGTCATCACGATCGTCTTTGCTTTCGCGAAAAAAAGCAGGTGTTATTTAGCTGGTCGTAGACCACCCGCTATTCGGTCGTCCACTCCTGGCTGTACGGCTCACTATCAACAGATTTTTTTGCTTCTTTAACGAATATTCAACACCCAGGCTGCAAGTATCGTCAATTTATAAGTCACGTATTCCACTTGTATTTCCCTGGCCATTTCGAATTTAACGTGCCCATTCATGCAGTAGGGCTTTGGAACTACCACACCACAGATGGAATGGAAGCAGATCTTCAACTTTCGAATTTTTGTCTATAAAGGAGACACAAGTAAAAAATCGGCTAAGCTACTGATACCGGCCACGAATAAAATTTCAATTTTTTCCTGCACTCAACGTAGTTATAAAGGGGTCGGTATCCACTTTACCACGCTCCATAAATATCCGCCCCGATCTGACTCCTGAACGATGACATCGATTGTATAGCGGACTCTGAAACTTGCTGGGGCATACATCCATGTGCACCATTGGGGCTTGAATTTTTCCCCATCTTAAAGCGAAGAAGCTGTGTCAAACAAGACACAAGTAAATAAATAAGTAAGCAGGCGAAGAAAGTTCACAGTCTTTAGCATAATACTAGACAGCCCGTGACCCGTTGGGTCGCCATCACGATCGTCTTGTCTGTGTTTCGTGCCCACCTTGCTTCCTTCCCACCTTTTATTCCTACTGATCTTTCTTCCATCTGTTCTTCCTCTTCTTTCTCGATTTGCTGTTCCCATGCGCGTTGATCCTGTGTGGGAACACCCTCGTGGATGGGTTA
>LQNS02278094.1:37293921-37305371 GCA_001587735.2 Parhyale hawaiensis | reverse complement strand
CTTTCTTTCTTTCTTTCTTTCTTTCTTTCTTTCTTTCTTTCTTTCTTTCTTTCTTTCTTTCTTTCTTTCTTTCTTTCTTTCTTTCTTTCTTTCTTTCTTTCTTTCTTTCTTTCTTGTGTTGACAAATATAAGTAATCCATCACTTGAAAAACACCAGTATCAAAATTATCGACTTGAAAGCATGCATTCATCTAATTATGAATTCTACAATGGGTCACAAACAAAAACATACTCTTTCCGCAATTTGTTTAGAAAAGCTTAGAAGTGCAGAGAAAAGCTTCTACATACTTGATAGCGCTAGAATGCACCTGAAATATAATTGTTATATACTTTAAAAGGGAAAGGGCAAAAACTAAAAAAGCTGAGGCCCATGCCACTAAACGTATCTTTTGTATATATAGAAGTATTGAAATTATTGCCTTTGCGCTAAACTAAACAGTCTAAAAAAGAAAGCCTATTATTTTTCCACATAATAAACAAAACGGGCGACGAACAAAGTAATTTTGATAGCCTAGCTCTGGAACAACATCGCTGCACATCAATCATTTCAGACTTCTTCTTGCTCTTATCAACCATGCATTGCTCTCAATCAGTTGTCTCGATCCAAAATATGCCCATAAGAAACAAACTGGCATAGTAATTGTTCTCACTTGCAACCCACTTAACGGCCATTAGGCACTTAAAGATAAGAAATATGTCAGGCCATATGACCTGAAAAAGATCAAACATACCATACAGTAGACACTCTACTCTAATGCACTTCCTTTGTACCTCAGAGGGCTGTATGCTTCTATAAAACGGTGAACTTAGCTTCTAGCTAAAAAGTTGAGAGAAAATCAACAAACGTTATCCTTTCCCGCTTTGTGTGAACCGATGAAGCCGACCAGCATGAGTTCCATCCTCCTAGCAGTCGGCAATAACTAATGCATGCTGTTATTAAGACAATTGTGTTTCATCTATTGTAAAAGGCTGGACTTATCGTAGATACAACCGTTTCGCCTCTGGAACCCTGCTCTAGCGAGGTGGTAGGTCATGGTTACATATGCTAAAAGAATGATATTTTTAATTATACATATTAAGAGTAATTCAGCTAAGCTCTAAATCCGAAAATATAAACAAATAATTGGTAGAACTGACAGTTAAAAGCTATATTCAAATTTGCAAAGCGAGAGAGGGACTCGACGTTTTGCTTAGTTTAGAAAATCATAAAATGATGCGATATAGTATCGAGGGATACCATCGAAAGGGATGAAAGATACTGTGCACGCCGTTGAACAGCTACGAAACAGCTACAGTATATTCTAGGTTCCTCAGATGAAGTGCCGGCTTATGAATGCATCGAGGTCATATAGTGCTAGTGTGATATTTGCTCATAAGTATACTGACTGTTTGAAAGTCAGAACAAGGAAATGCGCTTTCAGTCTCCGAAGCACGATAGAAAAATCAGCAATTCGCAGATAAACGTGTTTGTGATGACCCTAGGTACAGACTGTCAAATATGTATAGCCGATGGCAGCGCATACTCTTATGAAACAGAGGCCAAACAACGAGCCGAAATGCAGTGTAGCGTGTACTAAGACTATCAACCGCTTTCTGTATCTAAGTCTAGTGATAAGCTTTGTTTAATATATCTATTGTACCACCCTTGTGCGTACTTAATAAAGTTTATTTATTTATCGTCGTCTTAATTATGCACGGAACATGTTAAGAAACAGATCATGGACATTCAGGATTAGACTAGATTTTCCAGTTTAAGAACAGTTAGAGCAAGCATAAATTATTTAGAAGAACATCCATACATCGTACGTGAAACAGTCTCCGGCAAAATGACTCGTCTCCCAATATACTGCTTGCGCTGACAATGACCGACCTCCTCCTTCATTTCCAGCAGAAAAAAAAAAATGATCGACCAACTACGAAGTAACCATGTACTGAAACATATTTGAAATGTCTATAAATTGACTAGGAATTATATATTAGTGTTTTAATTTTGGATTTATGAAGTTATTTAAATTATTATACTGTATCTCGTATTTTCAATTGCAGAGAGTGTATTCTGTAAGCAAGTATAAGTAAAGGAATGTACGTGCAATTGCCATCAGGGGCCATCTATAGGATGGGCCATAGGGTTAGGTTAGTCAGGCTCACCCATCCTATATTATTGGGAGCAGCGCCTCCTGAGGGACGCTGTAGGTGACCTTAGCCACTAGCTTCCCTTTCTGTGCTCATTCTGATATTACCTTTTTCTGTTCTTCCTCGTCTTTCCGATTTGCTGCTCCAAATGCGCATTGATTCTGTGTGGAAAAACCTTCGTGCATGGGTTCCGTTTCTATCGACGTACTATATGTCCCTTATTTCTTCCTCTGTTAGATCCCCGTAGTTGTGGAGGCTGAGGGTCGAACTATTAAATAATCTAATCTGTACGTTCATGCTGGATGGTGTTGTGCATTGTGATCTGGCGCATTGTCGCACAGTTGGGGGATCTGCTTTCTCTATAAAATATAAAATTGCCCTAGTTATCAACAGGCGGATTTTCTTTCGAGCCATTTGCTCGGGCGCGGTATACTCGGCGCATTGCTGCTCTTCATGAGTTTGTCCTGGACCCGGCACGATGCCGTACAAGCCAGTATTCTCGTTCGTTTGTTCCATCATATGTAGATGTTTGCAATAGTCTTGATAGCTCTGCCTTTGTTGGTGCGGGTATTGGCAGCGGTAAGCAATCTGTAAACAGAGCGATTCTGTGATCTTTAGTGTTCTCTTTCTTTTTTCTCTCGCTGGGCTAGTTGCATGGGGGTTGATAACATTATGGAGTTTCTCCGTTCTCACGCCGTCAGTCTGGTGTATCCTAATATTAATCTAATCTGTTCGTGCGATTCAACTAACAATGAACGCACGCTGGTTGGTAATATATTTCTACAACACTGGAAATAACAGATCTGTTCGTCGCTCCTTAGCTATGTACAGTAGTTAGTTATAAGTCTTGTTCGGAGCTCCCGCAATGTCGGGCGTGAGACTACTCTCTTCGACAATTTTATACGTTATTACACCATTTCCCAATCCACTATGCCTATAGATCAAGCAGTCGTGCAAAGGTTTATTCATGCCAAAAGCCAGTTCTTATCTGTACCTCAAACAGACTAAAGTACGAGACCTATAACTAGTTATTAAGTACTAAGGAATATTAAGTGAGAAGGAGATACTGTATGCATCACCGGTTAGATCACAACTTGTGAAATATCTACGAAACTAAAATATACAGAAAACAGATGGATGCTGATACTTACGGCAAGTACTCGTAGTTTACACTGATAAATCAAGATTATAGATATGAATTATTATCATTAGATTCAGTGTTTAACCACCCTAGACGCAGTGAGGCGATTCAAGAGTGAAGCTCTTGAATCAGTAGGAATATTTTATCTCCGCATTCCTGCCGGAAAAAAAACTCGGTTGGCTCAATGCGCAACTACTGGCGAGAAAAAGCCGCAAAGAATAGAAAAAGACACTCGAGTCAACGGCTCCTTTTGTGGAGGTGTCCCGCGTACCAGGTCGGCTATCTCGATCGACAGCCCACCCCGCGGAACAGAAAAGGAAAAGTAGAGAGCCTGCCTAACTTTATAAAACTAACCTCGTCAGCAGGAACTGCGGCCAGATGTTACATCCCCTGCGCAGAAGGCACTCGGGACCCTTGGGTGCGTGATGCCCAAACATATTGTGGCAGGGAAAGTATAGATATAAATAGAATATAAATTTTATAGTTATGAATAGAGTATAAATTTGAGTATTCCACGCGTTCGAATCAATACAAGCATATGAAAGTGCTACGCGAAAGAGTGCCCGGGAAAAAGTGAAGACGCAAGGCGAAATTCTAGCGAATTGTATACGCCATAGCCGCAGCTATTATTTCAGACACCAAAAATAATAATTATTGGATACTCTAGCCATAATCAGCTGTCTCTGGTGACAAAATGATACCAAAGTTGCTTGGGCACCCGTGAAGAGATTTGAAATCTTATGAAATTTATAAGAGCTACTAGTGGCCCGTGCCGTCATTATAAATGACGGCAAAAAATTAATATTTCACCGAAACCCCCGCCGTTTTTTAGGCTTCCTCATTTTTCCCCTATCTAATACTGAAGAAAAAGATTGCAAGGTACCCAACTTTTTTTTCACCTAAAAAGATTACAAGGTACCCCACTTTTTTTTTACATATGAAATCTGAATCTCCTATCTTATTCCCAATGAGAGTGACAGGAAAGATATAAATATATAAATAAATAAATAAAAACACGACGTGAATTATTATATTATATATTAGAAAAAAACACAACAAAATAATAATTATCAATGCATGGTAGATTAGATTAGATTAGATGGGCGGCAGTAGACGGACCAACAGGCCCATTCCCAGGGAGACACCGGGACTTACACCCCGGCCCTCTATGAGCTATTGCAATAATGTCAGTATGATATAGATGACTTAGGGGAATAAACGGGAGGGGGGGCGGAGAAGAACCTCAGTCAAATAAACGATCATGCGCACAAGCAAACACGATGGAAGAAGCTCTTTTTTTGTACAAAAATCAAAATTGCCATGCTACTACCCCTTTAAGTGAAGAACCGCAGTAGAACTATCAAAATAACCATTATTAAAATATTAATCAAACAAATTTGTTGAGTCCATTTCTCCCAACTGGTAGGTACCCCCTGGCCGGGTCTGCATTCGAATGAATGGTCCCGCTACTTCTGAGGCGTGTTGTAATGGAACCATCAAAATCCGTGATCTGAGCAATTTGTGGTTGGATAGACTCGCAAAAAAATAAGCAGTAGTGTTTTTTAATGATAATAATAAAATCATTTGTTGTTCTCATAAGGTACTGTGTTTGACCTGGGCATGGTGTACCGTGTATCCAAGGCACTAATACGGTAATGAAGATTAGCTATCCCAACAAATAAACGGCAATTTCCACTTTACGGCCGGTCCAAGTTTTATTTAGCAATTTTTGCAATAAACTTGATTCTAGAATATAATATAATAGAGAAAAATACCTTAATTTTGCATAACATTCCTATGTCACCACAAACACGACAAAACCTCACTACAAACGAAATCTATTGTCAATTGACTGGCGCAAATAATGTCAATAAACTTGACGTGTTCGGATTATCTGACGGGTGCGCTGGTTTCAACTCTTTGAATAAAGTTTCAATCGTTATCCCTTAACTAATTACCCTTGAGACTATTCAAAACTTAATGTTGCTCTGAAAATGCTTTTTTCACTCATCTCAAACCTAATTAAGTTATTTCTTCGTGGGATTTGATTTTATTCGACTCGGACTAGCAAGTCAGAGACGCCCTTTTACATGTGACACCGTAAAACAAGACAGACTACCTCACAGAAGAGGATTTTTTAATATTAGGCTACTTCTATATTGCCCACGAATGGGCTACAATGACCACCATTACACTAACGGTCGATTGTAATTCACACACGACTGCCAGAGACCTTGGGCATAGTTCTAGCGTCAATTTGTGAACATAACCACAAGCCGTTCATTGCAACAGGCCACAGCCATACCCTCAACACGCCATAGGGATTGACAGGCTAATAATGACGCCACAGGGGATAAACCATATAGCATGTACTCGCGATTAATGATGCTCAGTGGTACAAAAACAGTAAGAAAATTCGCAAACGACGATGTTCTAGTAGGAGTAGTAGCAGCATAAACTAAAGTGTGCAGGGATTTACACCAGTTAAACAAAAGCAACTATTACAGTCATACCCGTCTACCGCGTTAATACCATGTTGCGGTGCCGTAAATCATCTAAAGGCTGGCGAGAAGGGTGACCGTCAGTAGGGGAGTTTTCAAGGACACAGTTCACCAAGCCTTGCAACTTCATGGGCACTTAACACCTATCATTACACTTTTACACATTAATTACTTGCCGATTGCGATAACGCTGTGGAGAGACGTTCTCAACGCTATTCGACTGTATTAAACCCCTTGTTTTTTGTAGAACTGAAGGGTACAGAGCTGGCGGACGATCTGCTGTGTAAGTCCAACCGTCCTCATAGCACAGCAACAACAAACTGACTCGACTCACTCAACTGAGTTCTGAGTTTCTGACTCGCTGCCTGAGGTTGTTGAGCGCAACCGCACGGCCCAACTTCCAAGGTCCCATAGTCTGACGGAAAGCGGCTGCAGCTGCTGCTGAGGACCCGGTGGCCCGGTCTGGCATCAAAACCTCCGCAGCGTCGAGCTCCGTACAGGGATTGCAGGGCACAATTTCACAGACAGATTACTAGTATATTTTTATATTTCTCTGCCTGGAAACCCAGGCGGGGGGGGGGGGTGATGACCCTGCGGATTTACACAATGACTCTGACTCGGTTTGATACAAGTTGCTGTCGACTCAGTTTGAAATGGGAAGGTGTGGAAGGATTACTAGCGCAGCAGTACTAAGTCACATAGCACCAAGTTCTCAATGACATTTTTTTCGGTTTCTCTGCCGAAAAGGTTCGAGTCTAATACATATTCAGATGAGTTCTGTTGGTCTCAAGTAGCCAACGCACTACTACTGGTAGTGACAGGTAATGAGTTGCAGAAAGAGGGGAAGTAGAGAGGACCTACCTAACTCAACAAACTAACCTCGTCAGCAGGGACCGTGGCCAGCTGCAACATCTGCGGAAAACTCACTCGGGTCAGCCCTTCTGTGAGTGATGCCCACATACAGCTACGGACAAAATTGTAAGGTACAATATACTGTAAGTGGTACAAAAATATGTTTAACCGTACTTTAATGTTGAAGCACAGAACAGACTGAGGCATAGTATTAAGTATGCCAGCGGTTAATATTTAGTATGGCCTCCTTTAGTTTAATATTCACATAATCAATCTGAAAATTTGCAAATAAATGTGGAAAGTGGCAGTACACATTTTGTTTAGAGAAACATCAAAAGATTCGCCTCAAAGTTGCTTTCATCTCACCACGTGACATTAGCCCAATGATCGTCAGTCCAATGTTCATGCACCTTTGCTAACAAAAGCAGTTTCTTCTCGTTGACATCGGAAAGCAATGAGTTTTTCCTAGTTTTGCATCCCTTGAGACCAAGTTCTATAAGCCTACATCTCGATCACCGTACGCAAAGAGATTTCTTTGTCAGTTACTTCCTTACCAATTTTACCAGTTTTAAAGTTTGCACATATATTATGACCCTTTGAATTTAATGGACGGTGAGCAATCGAATCTTTAGGGGAGATTATTATTTTTAAAAGTACCTCTCGTTTTCGGCATTGCCTCCTCCACCACGAAACGAATATCGCACAATTAATACGCTATATGTTACCAAGCTGGCTCTGTTCATAACCCTGCAGTGCATACTTCAAGGTAATGACAGACATATTTGACCGTGTGTAGCTGGAGATTTGGCAGACCTTGGTTCCTTTCCTCCTGTCTTGTGATTAAAAATGGGCAGCAAAGCGCTAAGTCATTGTTTTGCAGCAGCTGGGCAATATACTGTATGTACCTACGACGCATCGGGGAGCTTAGGGTTTGCACCATACCGAAGTATTGGATTGTCTATAGTGCTCGCTTAGCCTCTTGAATGCTTTTTCAGGCGTAACGAAGCTGTTGCGCTGAAGAGTTAACTACGATAAAAGCGCGACATCGGGAAAATCATTGCCCAGTTACTGATTCGATGTCGAATGCTTGGAACTAATGTGAATGACAACTCATCGGTGAATTGCGGTTTTTATCATACTAATCCCACAATTTTCGTCGTGAATGTGACCAACAAAATTTTGAACTTGATGTGAGAGTCACCCAAGCTGGTGTAGTACACTAAAAATAAAGTAAGGTGATTCGTGCCAATTTCGTGATATATTAAGTACAGCAGCTATCAGAAAATCAAAACTGACGATATCGTCCAGGCTCTAGGGGGGGGGGGTGTCTGTGTACATTTCTCTTTCACGGCTCTAACATGTATTTTCCTATTCCATATGATGAGGACATTAAAAAAAGTTGGGTAGACCTTTCGCACCTGGTACATTTTGAGAGGAGGCATCCGGGGTGGGGCAAAACTATATATCTCTCCGCGCGCAGATAGATGCCGACTAGTTTTTTTTTTTGTGTGTGTGTGTCCAGCTGCACCATAAGTGCATAATCATGCAATGATATCACAGCTTCGTTTTAAGCAAAGAGTACATGCAGCAAAGCTGAGAGAATATTAAGAAAATTTAAATGAGAGCAGCTATAAAGCAACAATTAATCAAAAGAGAACAAGCCCCGGAAAAATAGAACATTGATTTACATTAGACAACGACTATATTGCCAAAGCGTTGAGTCTCAATTAGTTGCAGGCATCAAGCATAAAATTGCATGATAGCTAATCTGCATCTTACCGACTATAGATTATACTTGAAGCTCCTCGTATCAACTTCTACGTTTGCGGTGGGTTGAACTTATTCCTGACATTTCTCACGTCGATTAGATATCCCACAATCTAATAAAAAACAGTTGGTTGGTTACACGCAAGCAACATAAGGGGAGTAATCGTGAACTTTTTTCACGAGTACGAAACTCGACAAAATGGCTAAATTTTAGCGGCTGCTACTGGCTGTCGAGAGCGCTCAGCGAAGGCTTAGCATCTGAAGAACATCAAATCGGTGAAGACGTTTTCCAAAATTAGTTTCAAGAGCACAAAAGCGTGATACCTCCAAAGTGAGGCGTAACACGTACGTAGTGTTCTTACCTCCCGAAACAGCATCAAGTGTACCCTATTTCTGGCCATATAATGGCGATGCCACTCGATCGCTGATCAAAACAACGAGTATCGTCATCTTTTCGTTCGAAAGTTATGTTGAACTCTTGTAAACACAGCTTTTTTTTTTTTTGCTTTGAGACTGCCAAGAAATGGTGTAAAAATGTTTACCGTCAGTTCAGTTTACTCCGCAAGTTCTGTTCATTAACTTTTGGATGTCTCATTATATCTGGAGGGATTCATAAGTCCAAATTTTTTGCAAGTATGGGCTATACAGGGTGTTGCAAAATTCTTGGTACAAACCTCGGCTACTACAGTGCGTTACCTTTGATCACGCTAATACAATTTTTTACTTATTTTTCAAGATAAGTGTCAAACATTTAAAATATGAATAGTAAGTTAGTGCTCAGGTATGTTGCAACTATAAAAACAACTGAAGAAAAAGAAAAAGGAACAATTTCCCACGTTTTGGCAGCATTTGCTTATCGCACGGGGTTCTGCTGTTACCCCAGATTATGCAACATCACTCTCTAGTCAACATGGGCGAGAAATGCGGTTTAAAAAGTGAAGAAAAGATCAAAGTGACCTCGGTATTGGTTTCTGGTAAGACAACACTCGAAGTTTCCAAGGAATTACAGCGTGATCACCGAACAATTAAGGCTTATGCAAATGAAGGTAAAGTCAACAGGAAAACTCCGTATAGAGCCACTACGAGAATATTGACTGCTCGGGATATACGACATTTGAAGCTTTCTATGGCTAGAAAACAACTTTCTACTAGTAAGGCGATATTTGAAGACGCTGGAGCCCCAACACTAAGAAGAAAGACAAGATGTGAGGTTCTGCAGAGGCTAGGGAAAGTGAAAAAGGCAATTAAACGACCACTTTTAACAAAAACTAATATAGAAAATAGGGTCAAATGGGCTGAGGAGAACATGAAAACTGATTTCTCCAATGCCATATTTACTGACGAAAGCAGAGCCACTCATGATGCTCTAGATGGATGGGCGTCTGGATTGGTCCCCCACGACCGACCTCAACAGACACGGCTTAATAAAGCGTAAACAAGGTGGTGGAGGTATAATGCTTTGGGCCGAGATAGTAGGTGACACCCTTATTAGTCCATTTGAAGTGGAAGAAGGAGTTAAACTGAATGCAGAAAGGTATTGCCAGTTTCTTGAAGCCAACTTAATTCCATGGCTTGATGAGCAGACTATCGCACGCAGCTCCAAATTGGTATTTCAGCACGATAACGCTCCCTCACACTGAGCACGGTACACAGCTAACTGGCTTGCGGATGGAGGAATCTAATCAAAAAAGATTATGACCTGGCAAACGAATAGTCCCGATTTAAATCCCATTGAGAACCTCTAAGCAATGATCAAAAGGAAGGTCTATGAAGGTGGTCGGTAGTTTCCGAGCAAAGTAAGCCTGTGGAATGCAGTAAAAACAGCAGTAGATTCTATTCCACCATCTGAAATATCAAACTAGACAGAGTCTGCTGATAATCACCTTAAAAAAATCATGAAAAATGGAGGTGGCCATGTTCAAAATTAACTTGTTTTGTTTACCACTACTGACCACATATTATTTCAGTGTTTATTGAATTGTTTTGGTTATAATTTTTTGGTTTTGGACGTGTAATATCAATATTCCGGTTCACTTGCATTTATTTCCTTTTTATGCCGTTTTTATTAGCTTGTTGCATAATCTGAGGTTACAGTAAAAAACTCGTAAATAAGCAAATTGTATGATAGACTTAACCAATGGCTAAATATTTATTTTACAAGTGCTGTTTATAGTGGCAACAGAGTCATACATTTAGTTAATACTAGACGACCCGTGACCCGTTGGGTCGTCATCACGATCGTCTTGTCTGTGTTTCGTGCCCACTTTGCTTCATTCCCACCTTTTATTCCTACTGATCTTTCGTCCATCTGTTCTTCCTCCTCTTTCTCGACTTGCTGTTCCCATGTGCGTTGATCCTGTGTTGGAACACCCTCGCGCATGGGTTCCACGTGTCTATCGACACACTATGTGTCTCTTCATTCTTCCTCTGTGATATCGCCTTTGTTGTGGAAACGGAGACTTAAACTTCTGAATATAATAATAATCACGATCGTCTTTGCTTCCGCACTAAAGGAGGCGTTATTTAGCTGGTCATTGACCACACGCAATACGGCCGTCCTTTTCTGCCCGTCAAGGAGCTGCCCATACGGCTCACTGTCAACAGATTCTATGCTTGTCTAACGAATATTCAACACGCAGTCTGAAAGGAAATTCGATTTATATGTTAAGTATTCCAGTTGTATTTTGCAGAGCAACTTTTTAATTATCGTGCCCGTTCTTGCAACCAAGGCCACGTGCGAATCACAGATACAATCGAATTAATGAGCTAATCAATGACAAATAGGATAGGTCATAGGCCATAACCCCCCCCCCCCCATAGGTCCATCGAATTTCTTTCCTATCTAAAAGTAAAGAAACTGTGTCAAACAAGACACAAGCAAGACCGGTTCACAGACTTTATCATAAGACTAGACGACCCGTGACCCGTTGGGTCGTCATCACGATCGTCTTGTCTGCCTTTCGTGCCCATTTTGCTTCCTTCTCACCTGTAACTCATACTGATCTTTCTTTCATCTGTTCTTCTTTCCCAACTTGTTGTTCCCATGCGCGTTGATC
>LQNS02278094.1:37266544-37288948 GCA_001587735.2 Parhyale hawaiensis | reverse complement strand
TGAAGAAGATGTGTCAAACAAGATGACAAGACACAAGACACAAGACACAAGATCACAAGACACAAGCAAGACCGGTTCACAGACTTTTAGTATAATATAGATAGATAGATAGATAGATAGATAGATGGATAGATAGATTGATATTTCAAAGTTAGACACTCATCTTGAAAAACTAAGTAAAAAAATCCAATTTGCATTATCAAAGGTAACGCACTGTGGTACAAAATATCAATATAAACACTTTTTCATCAAGAAAAAATTCGCAAAACGCTTATATTCTTTAGATATTGGGCTTAGAACATTTTGAAACTACGCTACAACAGCACGATGGTGAATTCGCTACCAACAGGAACAAAGGCAATTGGGAGAATTAGAATTAAATTAACTTTGGTTTCAACACAATGGAGCTCCGGTACATTATGCTCTGAATGTGATTTTTTCTCGTGAGGGCATATGAAAATTCTAATTTACACACACCTGTCGAGTCGGAAGAAGACCATGCCACCCGAAATGCCGGTGCTGCTGGAGCTATCGCTGAAATCCATTAATCTTTGACAGCGTAGGCAACTCCCTGCCACGGTGTAGTCGTGTTTGTATCAATATTCTTGGTAGACATTTTGAGCAACTACTGTAATGAGATCCTTGCTAATAAAAATTGTCTCTTGTTATTGAGTAATAGAAGAATATTAAAAGAACTACCCTCGTATGTCTTAATGAGCAGAGTGCATGTAAGTAGCTAATAATCAGCTTTCATTATTTACAAGATTATCTCATAAACTAAGCGTTTTCCGAGCTTTTTTATTGATAAAGAAAAGCGTTTATTTTGATACTTTCTACTAGTAGCCGAAGTTTGTACCAAGAATTTTTGTATAAACGGGCATATCAACACATTCAGACGAAAAGATGGCGCTACTCGTCTTTTTGACTAGCGTGTGCAATCGCCTTTATCTTGGAAGTGAACGAATGGGCTGATGAAACCCAAAGCAGAATCATAAAAAGATTTTGGATCCGAGGCTGCCGCTACATTTTGTCATGCAACAAATTTGTCGCGTTGCATGTCACTTGTCTCGCGATCTTAGTCTTGGTTGGAGTTTTCATTCTAATTGTGGATAAATAATTTCGCTTATGTTTTCCTTAGTTGACTTTCTTCGTAGTAGTTGAAAGTTCACACCACAGACTAAGGAAGAGACAAACAGGCAGTTCTTCAGTATGTTTGCAAAAAATTTGTGTCTGAAAAATTACGTCACTGTCCTCACTTTCAAGCAGGAACGTAGGCTTGCGGGGGGGGGGGGTGGCACGTGCAACCTCACTCACACACACACCCCGCCCTATAGCAGCAGGGGAGTTCTGCTTGCCAAGCACCAAAAAACTGTTGTACCATAGTAGATGAAATGGAAGAAAAAGCTATATATATGTATGTGCATTGTGCATTCTAAAAAACAATTTTACTCAGGTCTAGTAAAATTAGGGCAGAGTCCTTTTTGCCTGTAAACAATGCTTTTCGAGTTTTTTTTTTTTTTTGGTGGGGGGAAGCTGATAATATATCAATAAAAAATTGAACGTTCAGTTCTCGAGCTGGCAAGAAAGGCAGTATCTCTGCTGGGTCCAGTTTATGCAGTTATTTGCAAAACTTCAGTCTTTGGCATTTCATGAGACCTTTGACCTATTCAGCAGTGACCTTTTATGACCTGAGCTGGTTCCGCAGATGCTAAAACGACAGCAGTCTATGTATGCGAGTCTTTCAGAAGTAATAGCTACCTCCTAGTTTTAACGCAACAGTTTCCACCTGCCGAGGCGGTCCCTTTTTCATGACTGTGATTACAGCGTTTTTGTCGGGGATACGCTGCCAACGTTATGTATCCTACAGAGGTCGGAGCAAGTGAAAGTCGGCCAGAGCCAGGTCGGGACTGTTCGGCGGTTGAAACAGCACCGTCAAGCCGAATTTTGTTACACATTCCGTAGAGTTCAAACTTGTGTGTGGCCTGGTGTTGTGTTGCAAACGGAATGTTTCTATTTTTCTGGCTTTACATGGGTAATCCGGGCTTTCAGTTTGGTCAACGTTTCTACGTAACGGTCAGAGTTGACAGAGGCACTGGTTGTATTTTTCTCTCCCTGCCCTCAACGTTTTTGGGGGAGAGACTGGTGCTGCGTGCGGAGCGCACTCTTTCACTTTGGAGGCTGTCAGATGCCGAACTAATCAGTTCTGTCGGTGCTTCGTGCCCTGGTCGGCTAAAGTTTGGAATTTGTTGCCTTCATCGGCTTTTGGTCGTGTTGGCCTGCTTGCTTTTAAGTCAGTTGTTAATGGCTTTTTGCTGGATTTCCTTTAGCAGCGTTTTGGGCTTCCCGGTGTTGCAAATGCTTCATTTGGGTTGTATTACCTGCCCGTGGGAGCTCAAGCGTGAAGTTTTAATAATAATAAAGACGCTCTTGGTTTTAAAAAATCCGGGAGGATGACGCCGTTTATGCCCCAGTAGACGGTGCGTATCATCTTGCCTGCAGATGTTTGCATCCTGGACTGCTGCTCTGTTGGAGAATGCGAGTGGTCCGTGTCATCGGCTGCCATTTGGGTTCCGGCTCGTATTGTGGTGACACCATGTCTCATCACCAGTGATGCTTCTTCCCAAGAATCACTCACCTTCAGCTTCGTACCGATCCAATAATTCCTCTGTGACGCGCCATCGGTGGTCCTTTTGCTCCTGCGTGAGCCATCGTAGAACCCACCTAGCACATGCCCTTTGCTGTATCCTAGGGATGACTACATACATCGTTTCCAGTGAACGCAAGGTAGCAGCAAGCTTGGGTGCTCGACTGTTGGCATAGATGGTCACGGTATCGATACCATGAAAGGTAAGCGTCCATTTAGCCGCATGGTCGGCCGTTGCTGAGTGCGCACAGCGACCGGGGCAAGGATGATCACACTTACAAGGTTAACGCACGGGGAGGGCCCAAGCTGCAGTGCACCGTGGGAAATGGGCTTGTGACGTCATAAAAACCTAGTACGGTAATACGTAGCTATTTTGTATTGTTTCTTCATCATTTAATTTGGGCCTGCAGAGTGTCCTACAATCTTCAGAGTTCCTCAAAATACAGTATGTATCAAAGCATCTACGAACTTTTTTTAGCTCTCTAAAGGGTAAAATTATGTTATTAGTTAGGTTGTTTTTTTTTTGCAATAGGCACGCACCCAGTCGGACAGTGTCTTTAAAATGTTGACCTAAGCTGTGCTGTTGCGTCGTTTACAGATCCTCCTCTCCTAATCGTAAAAAAATACATCATCATTAGAAAAAGTAATGGATTTAACATTCACCAGTTTGAACAATATATCGTTCCGTAAGACAGTTTAGATGTGGCAAATACGGTTAGGTAATTTTTTTTTAAGTTAGCTAACGCGAGTCGGACGCGACACTACTGTTATTGCCTACTGCTGTAACGCGCGCAGCGTATAGTAGCTGATATTTTTTCCTTCTAATTTTACCAAGCTATTGTATGGTTTCTGCGTATTATGTATAGACTCTTGCTTTAATATTACTTCGCCGGAAGGAAGGTAATTTGCTTCTCTGGTCCTTTAAATTTTTCTTTCAAATGTCGTTAAAAAGTTCTTCTATCTCGACGTTTAGTCATTCGCATCTGAGCCAATTTTTGGTGTAGCAGTTTGAAATTATAGAGGTTAGCAGATGATTGGTAGAAGACGAAGATAAATTGAAAACATTGAGGCATTGTATGATTCCATCTTCAGAATGCCATATTACGCTCGATAAACTCACTTAATTTAGTGTATTTTAAAAACGATAAACTTGACTCTAAAAGTGGTTCTGACACATGCAGTCATTTGCCGGTTGAATTCAACTGCTCTTGTATAAGCCTTTTAACCAACGTTCTTTCAAAATTTATTAGTCAAAAGCTCAAAAAAACTTCATAGGTAGATGCTTTGATACATATTTTTGTACAACTATAAAGATTGTAGGACATGTAGGCCCAAATGAAATAATGAAGAAACAATGCAATATAGCTACCTATTAGCGTACTACAATTTTATGACGTCGCTAGCTCATTACCCATGGTGCACTGCAGCTTGGGCCCTCCGCGTGTGTTAACCTTGTAAGTTTCATCCTCCTTGCGACCGAGAGGCACTTCCCCTTGCTCAGAAATGGGACGGTAGGGAGCTCGATGACGCCATAGTTCTTTATGACACGTGATCGACTGCAGCCGTACTTACTCCTATATCCGCAGCAGCACGCAGAAGAGCCTGTGGGTTTCCCAGTGGAAGGTGAGGTCAAGTTGACTTTACTTCTATAGTGATACCCACATCCAGTGGAAGGTGAGGTCAAGTTGTTGACTTTACTTCTATAGTGATACCCACATCCAGTGGAAGGTGAGGTCAAGTTGACTTTACTTCTATAGTGATACCCACATCCAACTCTCCACGCATTCCATTCACCTTTATCCGCCGATCGGTGTGGATGTGATGATCGAGGCCCAATGTATTTCCCGGGGGGCTGTGCATTGGCGTTTGAGGGGGAGGGGGGAGCGGCGCACCTTGTCTCTCACAAATCTGTGGCCACTCTGAAATTGACGAGCCCATTTCCTTACTCTGCTGACATCACAGTTCCGAAGAGTTTTACGCAACGCCCTTGAAACCTTCAGAATTGTATGGGCAAAATTACATTATGCCAATATCTGCAACACAAAAATGAAACTTTCCCTTTCAGACAATGAGTGCATAAGTACAGTCATCATAGTATTGCAAGTTGATATCTCGTGGGATCCCTTCGGGCCGTAGACATATAGAAAGCATTACTTTTCGAATAACCCTCGTATGTAATGACACCAGAGGAAAAACGGACAAGCCAAGCCTTTTACAGAAGCCATCAGTTACGCTCACCTCCTGTGCATGGGAAGGGAGTGTAAGTACACTGCGGCGCCTCCATTACTACTTGAGATCAACCATGGGATAAAAGAGACTTTCATCAATAGCGCTGATCAATATACAATACACTTAACATATTGGTATTGATCGTGATAATTAAGATTCATGCCTCAGCCAGTCCCTCTCAACTTGAGCTGAATTCCCTAATCAATTCTTAATTTTCTACAATGTAGCCGGTATCACATTTAATGATGCATAACCATCACGGATGAGAAAAGAAACTACATGCAATTGAACGCGTAACTATGAAATGGACATTCATGTAATTTGTGTGCAGATTGAGTGTAAACTTAATTCGATTTTTTGTTGTTTGCTTTTATATATATCATGTATATTCTCATATGCAAAGTTCAACAAATTAAGGCGCAGCACCCTGAGATATTAATTCTTATTACTATAAGTAACAGTTTTAAAGCTAACACATGGGACATAATTTAAGATTAGTTTGTGAATAAACACTATTGGGCTGTGAGTTTCAAGACGTTAGGGCCAGGTGACACGTCCCTCATCTCAACGCGTTCAATCACGTAAATTAGCACAAGCTGTGCGTTAACTTTGCTAGTCGCTGTCCACACGTAGAAGCGACCTTCTTCCTCGTGAATGATGCCGCACGTTCAGCTATGATCTCGTTTCTTTACATTTTTGCTTATATTTCGCATCAGTTTGCAGTCTCACTAGTATCCCATTACCTTATAGCCTGGTTTTGATCGGGACAGCCTATTTCCAAAATAATAGAATTTATAGCCTGATACACCGATAGAAGAAAAATCAACAGAGAGCCATCAGCCGGTTTCCAAATCCAAGATGGCGTCTGTGTTATTACAACATTTTCAAGCTATCTAGCTTTCTTGCGTTAAACGGGAGTACAGTGATTCTGATCGTTAAAGTGAGTATTGAAAAGCATTTTTGTCGACTAGTTCGTAATTTGAAAACGCTATAAAGGATAAATTAAGTATTTATAGATTTTGTAGCTGAACTTGAATGATGCGGCTCGTTGACAAAACGGCCGTACTTCTTTTTTCGGTCTCCCGCATTTGCTGCAGCTGCTTCCATTAAATCAACGCGTCGCGTTACGATGAGGGACGTGTGAACATGCCTTTAGAAACTCAAGAAGTAGCACAAAAATTTTTCGACTGATATTCTCCTTCCGCATTTTTTAATATATGACAAAAATTGAGCAAATTTAAAACTAAAAATAGACATACTGTGAATTTGAAGTACGGTGCGCATATTATACATGTGCTGTGACAATTTTTATGCAATATATGCTAGGGAAAGAAAAAATTCATATATAAAAAAATAATAAACGTATTACGGTTACAAATAAGCTGAAAGTTACGAATTTAAGTCAACTCCATGACAGTGATTCCGCTGTATGAGATGGACAACAGTTTGCCTGTGAATAATATTTTTAGCATAACTGCATAAGAAATCTAAACGAGTAATTTAGAAGATTTAAACCACATGAGTTTTCTACTATGGGTGAGAGAAAGTCTGTCGCTTTTACCTGGAGAATTTTAGTACAGTTATTGGGGTCTCTCGAAGTGCAACAACACCATCTTGGTGAATTGATTCAATTCAGTCGCATCGTGAAGATTATTCGAAAGCTTAGCTCCACAAATAGAAAACATTACCAGTCCTGGTGCTGGTACAACACACTAGGAGATGCTCTCGCCGAAGAGATCGTCTACTGATTTCACTGTTGGGAGTAAATTGCACACTCTCGGCATTGTCAAGAGCGCCATGCAGTGAAACGAAAAATATCTTGAGCTTCATTTTGGTTTAATTTCGTGCTAAGTCGTAGCCATTGGAGCTTTTTTTGATAGTGGACTGACATAGTTGCTATTGGTGAAGTTTCCGATGAGAACCGCTTCCAAGGTGCAAAATTCTAGGTTTTTTGGCATTTTTGCATTAACGATTATCATTTGAGTGCTGCTATAAGGAGATAGTCATGATTACAAGTAACTAAGATGCATGGTGTGGTGTTCTATTGACATTGTTCCTCGATGCCTATAATAGCCCGTTGAGTTCCGGTTCTCCAAGATGTACACCCTCCAATGGTCAGACCTGCCAACGCCCTTGAAGTATGTTACTTTCATCATTAATTGATATACAGGATACAAGTGTCATCTACATAGCTCCAACTGCTCGAAATTTCGTCGATGGCTAAAGGCTATAAAACTCTGAACTCAGGAGGCTTTTTAAAATGAAATTATCCTGGGAGTCTTCTACTACTTTCTAAGATGACTAGAGGACCCAGCTGTCAAAAATGACGGCAACATTTTTGTGCTATTGAGCTGTTTATTGTTCCGGTTCCCAGTATAGGTTTTGCTGCATTATAGGTCTCATCCCTGCCGGCCTGATCTTCCATTAGTGAAACGCAAGCTGTGCAACCATGAGTTTGCGATTGCAAAAGACCCCCCCCCCCCCTTCAAGATAAGGAGTGAATATCAGCTTGGAATTGATTAAACGTTACGTTGCACTAAAAAATATAGTTCAGTCAACAGAATTCATTGGAAATGCCCAGGGCTCACCGTATTGTGGATACCAATTGACTGTTGGTTGCGATTAAGGAGCTTGTATAGAGTCTCTATAGAACCTCTTCGGCTGCGATGTAAATCTATCTATAATATTAATAGCGCTGTTCCTTCGTTCGTTCCTTCCTTCGTGAGTTACGCTTTTCAATAAAGGATAGGGGAAAATTCAACGTGTAAGAAGCTCTGATTTTCACTATGAGGAAGTTCAACCACGGCTGTTTTCTTTCAGCTCGCACTTGAAAAAAATTTCAGTCGGTATCGAAGCAAAGACATGAAGTTCATTTTGCACGTATCATACTTACCATGATACCAAATTTCATTTCTTGTAATATTCACGTTTCTGTTATTGCATATCGATCCAAATATGGAAAAAACCGATCGTAGCCATAATACATGTCAAACAAAACTGTTCTCAACTGCATCATTCTAAACTGCATTTTTCAAGTGCAAGTGCAATGTTTAGAGAAATGACGTAAACGAACAGAAAGAGTACGTTCAGCGACATGAACCAATTTTTTTTAATGGCGTGAGTGTTGTATTATATTGGCAGGCTATCGTACATCAAGTGTAAAGCAGCCACGGGTCCCGGGGTAGAATTGAAATCATCTTATACACCGTTGAAAATGGAAACGTTAAAAATATGAAAGTCTAAATAATGTTACCTTCAGACGATGAGAAACAAAGGATATCGAAGGCGTGTAAATATAGAAGAGAAGCAATGAGAAAAGTACCGCCTAAAAGCGAAATTGTTATATTTGCTTATGCTGTCGATCTATCATGATATACAGGGGCAAAAATTTTGCTGGTAAGATATCTGCGAGATCCATCAGTAATATAGTGTCCAGATATGTTGTGCACGTACAAGGTGACTTAAAGCGCGCATTGCCACGCAATTCTGTATCTGATTGGACATTGCTATGCCACTAAAAAGAATACCTTTCTTAGGTATGAGTCGTTTCTGGCAGTTTGTACGTTATAACGAGCAGCAATGGACAAGCTTTGGGAGTATGTACCTCTTACTTTTGAGTTAGTTTAGAGTTGCAATGACGCATAGTTTTGCGTGACTTTCAATTTGGAACACAGGAGCGCTTCACATTCTTGCAACAGTTGTTTCTGTGCGCACGATAACGGTTGAATCTATTAAGACACATCGATTGCAAAACATATGTACAGTTTCTAATCGATGAAAATAAAGGACATCCAGGTTCCATGTATTTAATTAACGTAAAGTAATACTTCTTCTGGATTATGAATTTTATTTTTACCGAGCTTTCGACATTCTCAGCGAATGTCGTTGTCAAAAATGGGTGTCCATTTTCAAGAAGTTAGTCGGTAATCGTTTTCAGTTGTGAATTGAAACTCAGAAGTAATTCAGAGACAGAGTCTAAAGTGAGCACGTGGCTATGGCTGTAGTGGAATAGCTGCCGCGGCTCGGAGTTTAAGCAGTTATTGAATATAATAATAGATAAGTCGAAGCTGCCTACACAGCAGCGCAAGGGGAAGGATAGGGAACAATTTTGTCATGTTTCGATTCTCGCACTTGAGGTTTGAGGCAGTTCATTAGGATTAAGGTACAGGCGTTATTTATCGGTAAGATAGGTTGAGAAGCTGCATTAGGTGAACTAAAGTGAGTTGTAGTAGCGTAAGGTTAGACTGTTTCATTATAAAAAATGAGGACATTAACTAACCGACCGTGGAATTTCCACGGGTCCCGCTAGTCTATATATTAATACGCTTGTTCCTACCTACCTACCTACCTACCTACCTACCTACCTACCTGTGTCACACTTTTCATCACTAATAGACGGAAGGAAATTAGAGAATCGATGACTTCGGGAAGCTGGGTATCTATGATACGGCCGGTGTCAGCAGTTCGGTGCAGCTGGGCAAGGTCTTTTTAACAATTATTTTTCTTCGGCTGAGCTCTCCTGTATGTATAAACGTGTAGCGTCGTTTGCTGCTGGAGTGGGCATTCCGCGGTTTTTGGTTAGACGGGGCAGCTTCACTGGGAATCGGTAACGTAGCCAAGAAAATTTCCGTGGGGGGAAGGGTGAGGAACTGCTAGATAAAACAAGCTAGGCCCTAAGCACTGCAACCTTTTTAAGTCCTCAATTTCAGTGGGTGGTGGGGCTAGGAGGAGGAGGAGGGGTTGAGACTGTTTTGGGATGGAGTGCGCCCTCCCACGCTCTCCGGCCCCATGGCTACGCCAGTGCTGGGAATTTTTATCAGCCAAAATAACAGGATGGTCTTGAAATATCGAGTCCCAGGGTTGTAGAGTAAGTGCAGCATTACCATGCTCAACTATGAGAGTTTCACGGGTCCGTCTGAAAGGCCTTGCAAAGCCGTGAAAGTTTCACGGGTACAGCTAGTACTATAATAAGAGAGCTGTCTGTCAGTTCGTCCGACTGTCCGAAGCCTTATTTTCCCCTACCTAATACTGAAGAAAAATATTCCAAGGCACCCAACTTTTTTTGTCAAACCGTATCCAGGATACGAGCCCGGAATTCCCGGGTTATTAGTAAAGGCCTGGTCACGGGCCTTGGTGAACTTGGTTGCTTTTGTGCACTTGGTGAACTTCGTGGACTTTGTGGACATGGCGAAATTTGGAGTATTGTGAACTTTTTCGATAGGATGGCAAGATATTTTCAAATACATACTTTCATGACTTATTCGTAAAAAGGGCTGCGTTTGGTGCTCTAGTTCAATATAAAAAGGCGTCTGCTCAGCGTGAAGATTCAACTACTACGATATCATTCAGCAATGAAAGCGGGGATCCAGAACTCGGGATGCGCTATCGTCGTTCACGACGATTTGTGTACGTGTTTGTGTACGCAGATCGTGTGCGTGTGAGCGGCGTTCAAGTTGGTGCGCCGCTCTGCACGCTGTATCGCTGATTAAGTTCGGTTAGGTAAGATTAGGTTAGGTAACGTTAAGAAACGTTAGGTAAGGTTAGGTTATAAAGGTTAGGTTGGGTTAGGTAGGGTTAGGTTAGAAGGTTAGGTAAGGATGTTAGGTTAGGTAAGGTTAGGCTAGGTTAGGTTAACCTAGGTAGTTTTTATTTTAGTGGTGGCGCACGCAGGAAAGCTTACGTGAACCCAAAATTGTCGTGAACGACAATAGTGCGCCCGGGATCCAGAGGCCGGAGATTCAGAGCTATATTTGTCACCTGTACTCCAAGTGCTGAAATTGTATGGTATCTCTATTTATTTTTCAGTACATGAATTTTCTCCTATTAAACTCTTAACTGCGTGACGGAGGGACAGACCAACATTGGAGCAAGCAAGGGAGCAACAACTGTGTTTTATTATATAGTGAATGATGTTAAGAATACCCAGTGCATTTCATTGATTAAATTGACGACTTGTTTATTTTGCTCAGCTGCGTTCAGAAGCTGTCTGTCTGTCTGTGTTTTCATTGGTCTGTGGTTCACACTGAGTAGAAGCCAAAATATTGTCATTTCACCTGGCAGCCAAATTTCGATTATTGAATTGAATGTACAACTATCTGCTGGTGTCCAGGTTACCTCAAGCCGAGCATTTCCTGTAAATTCTTTTGATTGCTCTATATTTTCTTGGGGCTGCTGCTCAACTTTCCAACATCTTCAAAATGATATCGGCGTCCTTATCTGCAGTAGAGAAATTTTACTTCCGCAAACTCATGATAGCAAACCTTTAGTTTCATTAGTGGAAGAGCAAGCCAGCAGGTATGAGGTCCATTTTGCAGCAAACCCTGTGCATTAAGCAAGAACAATAAAAAGCCTAATTATAAAATTATTGCAGTCATTTTTGACGGCTGGTTACTCTAGTATCTAGTTGGTCTTCAACAGAAATAACAAACAAAATGTTTATTTTTATTATAGTCAGCCAGAGAAGGAAAGATCTGCGAAAAACATCGATGCGAAATTGCGAATGGAAAGATGTAGTAATTGTATTCACACACTGAACATGTAACTCTTCATCGGGTGATCCAAACGGTATATCTGATTAAATTTTCATTATAAAGAGTATAGAGATATTTGAGGGATCTCCCTGCTACGAAAACTAAACAAAAGATCGTTGCGGCTTATAACTAGCACTTGAGGTTGAAATTCCAACGCGTTTAGCCGCTCTGCTGGAAGGCAACTCCCCCAAGGACGTGCCCGAGCCTGAGTTTAGCGCTCTCCCACAGCTCCGGGTTCAGAGTTGTGAACTTCTCCACGAAGTACCTAATGTTCTTGTTGAGCTCCTCTTGCTGCTGGGGGTTGCAGGCACATCGGCCTTGCTCGTCCAGAGCGTTGATCTGAGCTGCAACACGTCATAGTGGCATTAGCTGTCAGCGAGCTGTGCTAAAATTCAGAAACGGAGGAAAAACGGGCGAGTATAGTCGGAGGAAAGAGCGTCAGCAATGGTTGTGACGAGTGATACCGCTGTAGTCATTATAATAGGGCGGAAGAAAAATGACTGTACATATTCATTTTCTTCCCGCTCTATTATAATGACTACAGCTGTACCACTCGTCACAACCATGGCTGACGCTTTTTCCTCCGACTGTACTCGCCCGTTTTTCCTCCGCTTCCCGTGCCGCTCGACGCTTATATGAGGACCCCATAGCGCACCGTGGTCATTCGCCTTCTAGGTCCCACCCTGCTAACACCATCACAATTTAGGTCTTCTTAAATAAAAAAAAATCTTGTTAGGTATCCGTAGAAGATTTTATTAGGTTTTTGAAAATGGGAGAAGGTTCCCGAAACGTCAGATTTTAATATTAGGTCGTGTCGACTTTTATTTTATTATTGAAGCGCTGGATCGCTAGCAGATAATTTTCTATCAATGTAAAGTACATCGGTCTGGATTGATGCTGTTCACTGATTAGTTAAATTTATATTTTATATGCGGGGCCAGGGAACCTAATGCAAACAAAACTGGCAGCAATCTGCGCTACCGGACGTTGGATACTTTCAGAAAATAAGCCACAATTTGAGATATCAGTCGAGTTACTGCGATAAGAGGCTGCTACTTCTAGAAGACATACTCATAACCTGCACACTAACAAAAGTTTGTTCAGTGAAGTAGGCTATATGATCAGTATACAGATCATGTAATATAGGCACCGATAGGTATCCTCCAGTGGCACAGTTCCACCTCATTAACTAAAACTCAAGGGTTATGAGACTAAAAGTTAGTCTGATAATCCTTGGCTTTAACTCATAATGAGCGTTGTCTTCTATATACAGGGTATTTCAGGCGTCTTGATTGTTTACATTTTAGTTCTGGTATAGTAACGACTTTTTTGCTGCTGAGCTACTGATTTTCTTGCATGCAAAACAGGTAGAGTAGGCTAACAAATCAACCAAGCAAGTCTCCCGAGCAGAAGAGACTTCATGACTGTTAAAGTTACTACCTAAATAGATGCCTGAAACATCATCAAATACTTTTCAGCAGTACATTACAGTACCTCAGATCATCATTACCTCACTACTTCAGCAAAGTCCCGTTTGTCCTCGCTCCTATACGTGACTCTGCTCTGAAGAGTGCACTTATAATCTGTTACGTTCTACAGATATCGACTATAATTCCAGCGAGAAAGTATTGCGAGCTCAGTTATCTGTATCCTATCTCCGCTTGAGGCAGGGCACCGAAAGATCAAGCAAAGCACCAACCGAAAAAGAAAATATGTTTTGTTGTTATTATTCAGTCGAATTTTTAATATGTCCAAGAAAGTTCCAAACGAACCACAACGAAAACTTAACCGCGCAGGAAGTAATCGTATTTCCATGGGTATAAACGCTGTTTGAATTAAGTAAGTTAATACTTTGTTTTGTGTAGAGCAGTAACAAAACAGCTAATTCTGCAATGCTGTCACATTGTAATTGTAAAGAAGGTTAATTATAGTAATGCTTATGAGGGTTGTTCCACTTTTAGAAGTAGCAATATAATAATTGTTCTTTCGTTCTACTTACTGACGAGGCTTCTGCCAATAGCGGTCTGGCAGTTGTCGAGATCATACAAGCACGAGGTGAAACTCTGGACGGCGGGGGTGATAGCGAAGAGCCTGTCGAACTGCTGGAAGGTCATGTCGTAGAGCTTCGTGCCTGGTGGCAAGAAGCTCAGGTCGAACGGCCTCTGGGCGGGCTTCGTGTTGCCCCGCTGGCAGGAAGAAGTGGATAGCAGATCAAGAGCAGTTCGTGTCTAGCAATGTGAGGGTGCTGGTTCCATGACAGAAGCGCACACGACAAATGCGCACATTGACAAAACCGCACACGACAAATGCTCACACAGACAAATGCGCACCTACTGTTCAATCGTTGGACTGCGTATATAAGATTTCCTGTAATTCACTTTAGTAGTGTCTAGCTTTTAGTTAACTTTTTTATAACTTTCATTATCTTTACTTAACGTTTTGCCACCTATATTCAGGCTGAGTCCATTTAGAGAACTCAATTGGAAGTACTTCCAGCACAAGTAAAGGCCGGTTCCCACTTGATGAGCTGGAAGCCAGAAATGTGGCTGGCAGCCAATAAACTCTCTTGGCTTGCAGCTGCAAATTATGCTGGCAGCTACAGGCTGGTAGCCGATCATCGACGCGCTCCCAGCTCAAAACTTTATTCCTTGCTTTTTGCTTCTTCCACCCTTCAGGTAGCAGCCAGCAAAAAAGAAATCATTTTATTTTTGTAGGTAGCCACATCAGTCTTGTTTAACTTCAGGTGACTAATTAAATATTACAGCGTTATTTCTAATGTAAGATGGCGCCAAAAGTGGTAGTTGATTGAGAAAAATTTGAACACATGTGTTAAGAGGTGGCAAAATTCATCGCGATATGGGACAAACAGCATCCTGACCACAAGAACCCCAAACTAATAGCACAAATATGGGCCCACTAGTACACTAGTTACCGGTATGCTCCTCTCTCTGCCCTTCGCGCAAACAGCGATTTCACCCACACATTCGTTTCTAGTGCCTTCGCCTGAGCAATAGCGTGGCAGCAGCAGCAGCAAGTTTCCTGGGGTTCACCATCATCCATACAGTCAACTGGGAACTGAGATGCAAGCATAACAACAACTCGCTTGCGAGCCATGCTACAAGCCAAGCTTGCAAGCCGATCAGGTATGCTCGCAAGGCGTGCAGACTGGCTGCCAGCGACATTTTTTGCTTCCCGCTCATCAAGTGGGAACCGGCCTTGAGGATAATCTCAACTGTTTCTACCGGTAGGAAAGGAAAGAAATGACCTGAAGATGAGAGCAACTCCTCCTCACGACACAAAAGTGTAAAAACAAGCCTAACTTATAGACGATACGAAAGCAAGATATATATAAAAAAACAGTCCACCACTGCAGCCGCTGCTGCTGCCGATTTTACAACCATCCATGCCGAAATATATAAGCAATTATTCGTTGTTAGTTATTAGGCTTTACCTCGAGTGTATTAATAAAACTTAATTCTCAAACCTAAGCTGGTCAGTATATATGTGTGTAATATGTAGACATTTAGTTATCAAAACCTATATACGAGTTACCAGAAAATCACGATACAAAAATAATGACCGAAAAACAAAACATGCTACGATATAAGGGAACCGTACTGTTAAACGAACATACAGTATATTCAGTTTACAATATTCAATGGGAAAGCTGCCTGACTGTCGTTCAACAGAGGTTTCTACATATTTACGAACGCATAATGACTCTAAAATGCGCAGTGTAACTTGGTCAGATGAACAACACTTTCATATCGTTCAGCTTTACAGGGACATTGCAAGATTCAGCGTGTATGCAAACAACAGACTGAGATGGAAGAGCTAAGAGGGAATTAGTAAGAATGCTCTTTCCAGCGTGCTCAACAACTCTACAACTGTAGGGATTAAAGGCTTGAAAAGAACAAGCTTAAACTTGGACAAATAGGTTATAGTGAACTCATCGCTGAGAATGATTCCAAAATCTTTTCAGCGTAGTGCTTGCGAAGTATAAATGGAAGTTCACATTTAAGTTTCTCTGACCATATATATTCCAAAATAAGCAAAACAATATTAAACTTACTACGCTCCTGAGGCAATTTATCGCTGTTATCATTCACACTGTTTAAAAATCTTCTAACCTGGAATTCAAACAATTTTGCATGCGTAATCATTTGCCGAAATAGTTAAACCCTTCAATCGAGTACACTAATTGACCGAATCAACAACACAATACATATATTTAGAATGTATGTTTGTTTTTGGCCTTTTCAATTCCCCGCAGCCGGCCACACGACTTCTAACGCAGGGTATAGCTCTAGAATCTCTGGAGAAGATTCTGACAATTCTTTGTATTCGAAGTCTTTCAATTCGCACTGCAGCGCCATCTAAGAAGCAGTAGAAAGAAAAAAATAGTAGGTGCGCATTTGTCGTGTGCGATTTTGTCAATGTGCGCATTTGTCCTTGTGCGGTTTTGTCGTGTGCGCATCTGTCGTGTGTGCTTTTGTCGTGGGGGCTTTTGTCACGGTGAGCATTTGTCGTGTGCGCATATGTCCGGTCACCGAGGGTGCTGCACACTTCCAGTCCAGGCTATTTAATTGCAAGATTTTTGCGACTTGGCGGATGGCTACCTCAATCACCAATATACTGTAATGTCAGTGGCCATCCGATGTGCATAGTTCCTGGAAAACTCGCGTAGATCGCGGCATACAACAGTACAGCAACCTGCAGACACCGGGTCATTTCGGTTTCGTGGCATGCGGAAATTTTTTACGCGGTTTCCGTCAGTATAAAGGAGTTTTTAGTGTTGATTACGAATACAAAATTTATTTTGTAGAGAAATGAAAGGAATTGCAAAATAAACAGATATCTGAAGCATTAGACTAGGTCTGAAGAATTATGTTAGGTACGTTAAGTTTACAAAATATTTTCAAAAAACACTACAAGTGGTAATTGAAATAGGTTATCTTGAAGAAGTCTCTGCAAAATAAATGTTATATTTATTATCAGCCCTAAAAACTTTATTACTGACAAAATTTTCGTAACGAAATTCTGTATGCCACGAAAGCGAAATGATCAGACACGGGCGGCCTCTGTAGCAGAAATAGAAATAATAACATTAGTAACTAGAGCACTCTGCAAGCACATACCTCCGCCAAGCAAAGCAGCGGCAACAAAATATTCAAATTGGTTCTGCTACTAAGATTTTCTTTGAATCAACACAAAAATCTAATCATTTGTGCCTTTTGACATCATTTACAGCATCAGTATCTGTAATTTTATTGAAGATACGTTCATAACTTTATCAGTTTTGCTGCTAACAAACATTTTAACAAACATAAGTCAAACACACCAATGAACCAGCCGATCATCATCAAAATGTAATTATTTATGTCCTCTAGCATTACGTAACAATTCCTGTAAATTTCGTAAAGATACAAGCGAACAAACAGATCAAAACAAAAATTTTGTCAGTTACATATCGTTATATACTTAACAACTCATGAAAATTTCATGAAAATCTGTCTATAACTTTCTGAGTTATGGCACTAAGAAAAATAGGCAGATAAACAAACAGATGAACAGATTTTCACCAAACGATAATCATCTGTTACTGTTAACATGCCTAACAATTCCTTTAAAATTCGTAAAGACCCGTTAATAACTCTTTGAGTAAACTTGTCAACAGCCAGACAAACACGATAAAAATATAACCTACTTGGCGGAGTCAGGGAGACAGCGGGGCCCGTGGAAATTCCCCGGTTAATTAATGTCTTCACCTACTTTTGCATGACCAAAGGCAGTGCTCCCACTATAGGGGCGTTCATTAAAGATTTCCCGTGACCCTCTTAAGATAATTATATTTGACTGAATTTGAACCTGTGTATTATTACATTAGTTTAGAGGTCACATGATAATTCACAGCACTGAACTCACATTAATTCCTTTTTTACAGGTGTTAGACGGGAGTAAGGTGTGACCTTGATCCCGGATAAGTACCGAGCTGTGATCAGCGCACTCACGTGACAGCGCCCTGTTGTGGCTCGAAAATACTTCCGTGCCCATCTTATTCTCCTGACCTAGCACCATTTGACTTTTGCCAGGTATTATTGTTTATAGATGCCATAGAAGTACCTCTCACCCTACACATAACATTTTCTTTTTGCAATAATTCGATTAAAGGAGCCCTTAACTACTAACACTGATGGAGGTTTTCCTGTACTAACAATACGACGAATTCAACCCAGGAGGACCAGAAGAGATAATTTCATGCTTTTTTATTTTACGACACACACTTGATACTCGAGCAGGTGTCGTTGTGGTTGAATTGTAGAGGACGGTAACTAATACAACACACTAGGGTTGAAAAGAAAACACCTGAGAGGAATAATAACGGGAGAACCGGAAACAGCTGACTTGAAGTCGTGACGTCAGCATGACGTCACTGGCTCGCTGGAGCTGTAAAACAATATTTGGCTGACTTATAATTTTATTATAATATTGATTTAATTAAAGTTTTACTGATAGCACTTACTCAAAGTCTTGGTCGATAATTTCATGAAACAGCATGACTGAAACCGCTGGAGCATCTGATGAAATATCAGTCAAGACTCAAGAGCTCGAGTTCATCGCACTGACGGTCATATAAGTATGTATAAGCAGAATCTAGGCCACGCCTCAGTGCACACCAACACAAGTAGTTATAAAAGTCAGCTAATCATTGTAAACAGTTTTGATCTTGTGTGTTTGCTTCAAAGCAACGTGTTCTCTGCGATTCTTGTGCTAGCTGTTATTTGGTTCACAGATATTGTTGTCTCTTGAGTCAATAACATCTATTTATGGCTCACTCCAGAGTAAGCGGCCACCAGTTGTATTGATTGGGACCAGCGTGGTCTCCAGCGTGAATCTGTGCGTCATCATCGTAAATATGTGAGTCCGCATATGCGTGTCTAGGATAAGCACACTTAAGAAAGCTTTTTTATCCTAGTGACAGTGCAGGCCTTAGCAGTTGGTGGGTGTTCTTTCGGACTCTAATTACGTCTCTACTACATTACTTACGCGAACAGGTGAAGTTGTAGAAGTTGCAGTTGTGGTGGAAGGTGTAGCTGTGGTGGAAGGTGTTGTTGTAGTGGAAGGTGTAGTTGTGGTGGAAGGTGTAGTTGTGGTCGAAGGTGTACTTGTGGTGGAAGGTGTAGTTGTGGTCGAAGGTGTACTTGTGGTGGAAGGTGTAGTTGTGGTGGAAGTTGTGGAAGAAGGCAGGGCGACGCTCGCCGCCGCACACAGTAGCAACGCCAGGATGTTCATACTGATGCTTCCAAACCTGAAATTCAGGAGGTCGGCAATTAACGATGATGAGACTCTACAAGGTTAACCCACGGGGCGGGGCCAAGCTGCAGTGCACCATGTGTAATAAGGCTTGTGACGTCACCAAATTCAAGTACAGTAATACGCAGCCATTTTACACTGTTTCTCCATCATTTCATTTGGGCCTCCAGAGGGTCCTACATGCCCTACAATCTTTATAGCTGCACCAAATTACGTATCAAAGTACACACGAATTTTTTTTTAAGCTTTCTGAAGGATAAAATTTGAAAGAAAGTTGGTTAAAATGCTGTTAAAAGAGCACATGAATCGAACCCGGCAAATGCCCCCATGTGTCAAAAGAGCTTTTGGAGTCAAGTATATTTTCATTAAAATGCAATCAGTCAAGTGAGTTTTATCGAGAGTAATATGGCATTCTGAAGATTGAATCATATGACTCAAAACCTCAATGTTTTCGATTTATTTTTATCTTCTACCAAGTACCTGCTATCCTCTATAATTTCAAACCGCTGCAACAAAAAATGGTTCAGATGCGTCCGATTAAACGCCGGGATAGAAACACGTTTTACCAAGATGTGTTTGGAAAACATTAAAGCATCAGAGAAACAAATTACTTTCCTTCCGTTCGACTCGCGTTAACTACTTTGGAAAAAAATTACTCAAACGTATTTCCTACTCCTAAACTGTCTTTCGGAACGATGTTGTTGAAACTGGCAGATGTTGAATCCATAAATTTTCCCAATGATGCGGTAGTTTTCACAATTAGGAGCGGAGGATCTGTTAACGACGCGTACGCGACGGCAGAGCTTAAGGCCACATTTTACAGACACTCTCCGAAATAATAATGATAAAATTTTATCTTTCAGAAGGCTAAAAACGTTCGTAGATACTTTGATACATCTTTTTCTGCAACTGTAAAGATTGTAGGACATGTAGGACACTCTGGAGGCCCAAATGAAAGGATGGAGAAACAATGTAACATCGTTGCGTATTAGAGTACTTGAATTTTGTGACGTCACACGCTTCATTTCCCATGGTGCACTGCAGCTTGGCCCCGCCGCGTGGGACGTGGGTTAACCTCGTAGAGTCTCATCATCTTTGGGAGGTCGGTGATCCCAGCTCTCGCGAAGCTGGAGATTACGAAAGATAGCTGCGACTAGAGTACAGTATCTCGGACGGTACAGTGGTCACTCGGTGGGTCATGCAGAAAGGTTAATAAATGAAACTTTTAGGTAAGAAACGAAACCATTTTAGGTAGCATGCACATAATTAGTATTGCTTAGTAATATCATGCGCTGCAGGGCAGACGCCTAGGCAACAGTGTATGCGAAGTACAAGTTATTACAGGTACGTACCGGTAACGTATATATTGATATACGTTATGGTTTTTCCAACTTACGAGAAGCCTTAGTCTCAATTGTGTAGCTTTTCCACTTGAGTGATATTTTTTCCACGTAAATGTTGTTCGAAAGAAGGAGTCACTGCAGAACTAGGGTACTTTGAATGGAGGGCTTCACACAACATGGAATACAGGAGCTTCCTACACTGCTTGGCAGCTCCATAGAGCCATAACAAAATTCTGGACTCCACAAAAGCTAAAGCTGTGAATCAGCCTCTGGAGTTTTGGTTGAAAGTAGTAGCGAGACTGGAAATAACTGACAAGGTCTATATGGATTAGGCTTCCCTTCCCGTAAATTTGGGGTTAATATTGCACGGAATTTCATTGGAATAAAATTAGTCAGAAAAAAACACAACTTGGAGGAATCTAATCTAGTTACGATGAAAAATTAAGTCAAAGAATTGCATAAATTAAAAAATTGCAAAATTTATATAATAAAATGTACAAAATGTAAAATAAAGTATAAAAATATAAAATGAGAAGTCGTCTATGCGAGATAAAAGAAAACCAACGATGCGTGATAATTAGAGCTAGGACATAGGAGCATTTATACATAAAATGCTTGTTGCGCTCATAATGCTCCAAACGCTATAAAGGTTCCAAAGTGCTCCTTAGTGCTCCATTTGACTTTAACTGTACAGAAAGTTTGAACAATCTCAAATAACTGGAGCACTCTTAGCAGGTGGTCAGCCGCACGTTCAAGTGCATTGAATAACAACGAGTTTGATTCAAGCACAAATAAACGACAGCAGCAATATTCAATACACATTGACAAGACTTCTCTCTGTTTGAATGTTGGAAAATGGTTGAAGTAGGGAACTTCTTGGGGTGGGTACGAACGAATAAAATAGCATAACTGGTCGCTGAATGAGACGTGTATGATTGGTTTAAGATGTTTTAAAGTATATGCCTAGTTTAACTACTGGACCCGAGCGTGAAAAATAATCGATATGTTTGCCCTCTTCTCTAACTTACCGTTTCCACATTTTCCCGCTCACGCTTATTAGCAACTCTTATTCCCTTCTGTAATCTTTCTGCTTCATGTCTTTCTTAACTTTGTGTCGCAAAGGCGCTTCATCTATCTCTCTCACTCCATTAGTAGCACGTCTTTCTTCTTGATACTGTATTAGTCTCGTTCTTCTAATCGTCTTATACGTTCCCTATCCTCTTTCTTAACTAAACGTGCGTCTTCCAAAGTAAAATTTTGAGTAAAACACAGCAATAAACTTGAATGCAATTCCAGTAAGCTTATATGCAATGTGAATTCACCATGGGCGGATCCAGCTCTGAATCTTAGGGGAGGGGGTGCAAATGTAGGATCTGATGATGCTTGAAAGTGACAGTCAGCCAGTCAGCTAAGGCATAGTGCTGTTCGTCATATTTGTATATATGTAATTATACTATGTGTCTGTCACACTTAGAAATGATTTTTACATGAGTAACGTCATTTTTTCTCTCGAAACTTCTAGGTCCTAGAAAATACGAGTGTATACGGATTATTGGGAAACAAATTACTCAGTAAATCCAGTGCAAAATTTTGTAACTCCTTCTCTGCACATTCAGCTATTTCCGTTTACATTGTTTGATAAGGAAACTGGCTTCTATCAACATCAAAGTTTGGTGCTTGCAGTACTCACATGTTGATGCTGTGCAGTCTGATCAAACAGTGCATCAGTTCTGCCGAAAAGCCTCCATTATATTCTTGTACCCATAAGCAGTAAGCACAAACAGTCTGGGACATCTAGTGAACCGGTTCTCAAAATTCAAGTATTGATGATATTCCGACTGGTTTTGTTTAGCCTGCTTGTGCTCTAGCCGGTCACTATGCATGTGGCGCAGAGGACACCTGCGAGCAAACATCAAGGACAACGTGTTAGCTAAACATTCTTTCAACTGCAGACATGCATGGGTGCGGACTCTTGGACCCAAGAGTCTGCAGACACCCAAGAGAATTTTTAACTTCGCGTCCCCGATTTTGTTTTGCTGACAATAAATCTCAATGACGTATTTCCATTGGCAAGGAAAAGGTTAGGAAACGGGTTTTTGAATCACCATTTATTTGTTCAGACGTCGTTATAATGTTCTCAATTACTTCATTACTTCGTCTGCCAAGCAAACTTTGCCGAACGCAATAGCGGCATAAAACGAAATTTTGGCCCACGGGATTTAATCTTAATTGAAGCAGGGGAAGGATCACTCAGGGAGGCAACAGCCTAGACTCGAGAAGCAGGAGCCCAAGATGGGACATAATGCTATGTTAGGATTCTGATATTATTTCTTTGCAAACAGCA
>LQNS02278094.1:37219548-37239388 GCA_001587735.2 Parhyale hawaiensis | reverse complement strand
TCAAGAAATTCCTTTCCAATTATTACCAGCCAAATACTGCTGTAGTTGCATCCTGCAGTAGCTTCTTTGCCATATCGTTTTTTGGTAGCCAGTCGGAAAAACTGCGGTGTGAATTAACCCAGCTTTTACAGTAATACTTTCCTAACTTAGACTTTAAGATCATTCTGTCGAATAAATGTACGGTAAAGTCATGCTTTCAGTACAAAGACCGACTTCCTCATGCGTGCAGAGCTCTCTTATTTATCAATACTGTTGGGAACTTTCTGCATCATCATACGTGGGATCTTCCTCGCGTATGCTTTTCAAGAGAGTTTCTGAGCAAGCCGGAAGAAGCTGACGTACTGGCAATATTTTTACACAGCCTTCACTTTCTTCTGTGCGACTGCATGGTGAGGCGTGTGGCTCCCGTGTGCACCTAGAGAATTTCAAAACGCTTTCTTTGTGTAATAGCTTAGACTTAAGAATACTAGAATCACTCTATATTTTTACAGAGAAACCAATTTTAAATTACCAAAATAGTGCTCAACCGCTTTTTATTGTTAGTCCATAGGAGTTTTCAATTTTTTTAGGAAATCCTTTTTCATGACTTAGTTTTTCGTTGTAACAAAAATTTTTCGATTTTCATTACAGAGGTACTGATGATGGGTGAAACCCGAAACGTTTACCGATTTTATAATTTCACGTTACCAGTTTTATAATTTGACGTCTATTTAGTTTTCCTTCGTATTTTTATAATTTGTTGCAGTAAAATGACTATCTTTTCTACAATTCTGGCTCTGAATTTTATTATAAGACTGCGTAGTAAAGCAGAATTTTGTATCCTGCTAAGAATGCTCCAGTTATTTGAGACTGCTCCAACTTTCTGCACAGTTCGAGTCAAATGGAGCACTAAGGAGCACTTTGGAACCTTTATAGCGTTTGGAGTATTATGGAGCATTAAGAGCGCTAGAAGCATTTTATGTATAAACGCTCCTATGTCCTAGCTCTATTTATCACGCATCGTTTGTTTTCTTTTATCTCGCATAGATGACTTCTCATTTTATATTTTTTTACTTTATTTTACATTTTGTACATTTTTATTATATAGTTTTTTGTTAAATTTTGCAATGTTTTAATTTATTCAATTCTTGGGCTTAATTTTTCATCGTAACTAGATTAGATTCCTCCAAGTTGTGTTTTTTTTTCGACTTATTTTATTCCTATGAAATTCCGTGCAATATTAACCCCGAATTTACGGGAATGGAACCCTAATCCATATAGACCTTGTCAGTTATTTCCAGTCTCGCTTCTACTTTCAACCAGAACTCAAGAGGCTGATTCGCAGCTTTAGCTTTTGTGGAGTCCAGAATTTTGTTATGGCACTATGGAGCTGCCAAGCAGTGTTAGAAGCTCCTGTATTCCATGTTGTGTGAAGCCCTCCATTTAAGGTGAAATTGCGCTGTGTCCCTAATATGCACATTCAAAGTACCGTAGTTGCAGTAACTCCTTCTTTCGAACAACATTTACGAGGAAAAAACATCACTCAAGTGGAAAAGCTACACAATTGAGACTAAGGCTCCTCGTAAGTTGGAAAAAACCATAACGTACATCAATATATACGTTATCGGTACGTACCTGTTGTAACTTGTATTTCGCATACACTGTTGCCTGGGCGTTTGCCCTGCAGTGCATGATAGCCTACAACTAAGCAATGCTAATTATGTGCATACAACCTAAAATGGTTTCGTTTCTTACCTAAAAGTTTCATTTATCGACCTTGCTGCATGACCCACTACCGAGTGACCACTGTACCGTCCGAGATACTGTACCTCTAGTCGCAGCTATCTTTCATACTCTCCAGTTTCGCAAGAGCTGGGATCACCGACCTCCCAAAGATGATGAGACTCTACGAAGTTAACCCACGCGGCGGGGCCAAACTGCAGTGCACCATGGGTAATGAAGCGTGTGACATCCCAAAATTCAAGTACGCTCATACGCAACTATTTACATTGTTTCTCCATCCTTTCATTTGGGCCTCCAGAGTGTCCTACATGTCCTACAATCTTTCCAGTTGCAGAAAAAGATGTATCAAAGTATCTACGAGCGTTTATAGCCTTCTGAAAGATAAAATTTTATCATTATTATATCGGAGAGTATCTGTAAAATGTGGCCTTAAGCTCTGCCGTCCGTCGCACACGCGTCGTTAACAGATCCTCCGCTCCTAATTATGAAAACTACCGCATCATTGGAAAAAATTATGGATTCAACATTTGCCAGTTTCAACAACATCGTTCCGAAAGACAGTTTAGGAGTAGGAAATACGTTTGAGTAATTTTTTTCCAAGTTAGTTAACGCGAGTCGAACGGAAGGAAAGTAATTTGTTTTTCTGATGCTTTAATGTTTTCCAAACACATCTTGGTAAAACGTTTTTCTATCCCGGCGTTTAATCGTACGCATCTGAACCATTTTTTGTTGCAGCGGTTTGAAATTATAGAGGGTAGCAGGTAATTGGTAGAAGACAAGAATAAATCGAAAACATTGAGGTTTTGAGTCATATGATTCAATCTTCAGAATGCCATATTACTCTCGATAAAACTCGATTGATTGCATTTTAATGACGATATACTTGACTCCAAAAGTTCTTCTGACACATGGGGGCATTTGCCGGGTTCAATTGATGTGCACTTTTAACAGCATTTTAACCAACTTTCTTTCGAAAATTTATCCATCAGAAAGCTAAAAAAAGTTCGTGTGTACTTTGATACGTGCAACTATGAAGATTGTAGGAGACTCTGGAGGCCGAAATGAAATGATGGAGAAACAGTGTAAAATGGCTGCGTATTACCGTACTTGAATTTGGTGACGTCACAAGCCTTATTAACACATGGTGTACTGCAGCTTGGCCCCGCCCCGTGGGTTAACCTTGTAGAGTCTCATCATCGTTAATTGCCGATCTCCTGAATTTCAGGTTTGGAAGCATCAGTAAGAACTTCCTGGCGTTGCTCCTGTTTGCGGCGGCGAGCGTCGCCCTGCCTTCTTCCACAACTCCCACCACAACTACACCTTCCACCACAACTACACCTTCCACTACAACTACACCTTCCACTACAACTATACCTTCCACCACAACTACACCTTCCACTACAACTATACCTTCCACCACAACTACACCTTCCACCACAACTGCAACTTCCACAACTTCACCTGTTCCCGTAAGTGATGTAGTAGAGACGTAATTAGAGTCCGAAAGAACACCTAATAACTGCTAAGGCCTGCACTGTCACTGATTATCCTAGACACACATATGCGGACTCACAGATTTACGATGATGACGCACAGATTCTCACTGGAGACAACGCTGGTCCCAGTCAACACAACTGGTTCCCGCTTATTCTGGAGTGAGCCATAAATAGATGTTATTGAATCAGGGGGCAACAATATCTGTAAAAAAAATAACAGCTGGCAGAAGAATCGTCGAGAACACGTTGTTTTGAAGCAAACACACAATTTGAAAACTGTTTACAATGATTAGCTGACTTTTATAACTACATGTGTTGGTGTGTACTCAGGCGTGGCCTAGATTCTGCTTATACATACTTATATGACCGTCAGTGCGATGAACTCGGGCTCTTGGGTCTTGACTGATATTTCATTAGATGCTCCAGCGGTTTCAGTCATGCTATTTCATGAAATTATCGATCAAGATCTTGAGTAAGTTCTATCAGTAAAACTTTAATTCAATCGACATAATAAAATTATAAGTCAGCCAAATATTGTTTTACAGTTCCAAGGTTACTTCTTATAAGAAGATATTATTCAGTTCAACTTTTGAGCCAGTGACGTCATGCTGAAGTTCGCTGTTTCCGGTTTTCCCGTCATTATTTCTCCCAGGTGTTATCTTTTCAACCCTAGTGTGTTGCATTAGTTAGCGAGCTCTACAATTTGATCACAACGATACCTGCTCGAGTGTCAAGTGTATGTCGTAAAATAAAAAAAAAACATAAAATTATCTCGCCGTCTTGTAGTACAGAAAAACCGCCATCAGTGTAAGCAGTTAAGAGCTGCTTTAATCGAATTATTGCGAAAATAAATGTTATGTGTAGGGTGAGAGGTACTTCTATGGCATCTATAAACAATAATACCTGGCAAAAGTCAGATGGTGCTAGGTCAGGAGAATAAGATGGGCACGGAAGTATTTCCGTGCCACAACAGTGCGCTGATCACAGCTCGGTACTTGACCGGGATCAAGGTCACACCTTACTCCCATCTAACACCTGTAAATAAGGAATTAACGTGAGTTCAATGCTGTGAATTATCATGTGACCTCTACATTAATGTAATAATACACAGGTTCAAATTCAGTCAGATATAACATCTGAAGAGGGTCATGAGAAATCTTTAATGAACGCCTCTATAGTGGGAGCACTGCCTTCGGTCATGCAAAAGTAGGTGAAGACTTTAATTTTAAAACCGGGGAATTTCCACGGGTCCCGCTGTCTCACTGCCTCCGCCAAGTAGGTTATATTTTTATCGTGTTTGTCTGTCTTTTGCCAAGTTTAGTCAAAAAGTTATGTACGGATCTTTAGCAATTTTACAGGAATTGTTAGGCATATTAACAGTAACAGATGATCAATATTTATGAATTTTACAGGAATTGTTAGGCATATTAACAGTAACAGATGATTAAGTTTTGGTGAAAATCAGTTAATATATTTGTTTGTGTGTTTGTCTGCCTGTTTTTTCTTAGTGTCATAACTCAGAAAGTTAAAGACAAATTTTCTTGAGTTGTTAGGTATGTAACGAAGAGTAAATGACCAAATTTTTGTCATGATCTGTTCGTTCGTTTATATCTTTTCGAAATTTACAGGAATTGTTACGTAATGCTAGATGACATAAATGATTACATTTTGATGATGATCGGCTGGTTCATTGGTGAGTTTGACTTCTGTTTGTTAAAATGTTTGTTAGCAGCATAACTCATGAAGTTATGAACTGATCTTCAAAAAAATTACAGATGCTGAAGCTGTTAATAATGTCGAAAGGCACAAATGATTAGATTTTAGTGTTGATTCAAAGAAAATCTTGGTAGCAGAACCAATTTGAATATTTCGTTGCCGCTGCCTCGCTTGACGGAGGTATGCGCTTTCAGAGTGCTCTAGTTACTATTGTTATTATTACTATTTCTGCTACAGAGGCCGCCCGCGTCTGATCTTTTCGGTTTCGTGGCATGCAGAATTTCGTTACGAAAATTTTGTCAGTAATAAAGTTTTTAGGGCTGATAACGAATATAATATTTATTTTGCAGAGACTTTTTTAAGATAACCTACTTCAATTACAGCTTGCAGTGTTTTTTTGCAAATATTTTGTAAACCTAACGTTCTTAACATAATTCTTCAGAATTAGCCTAATGCTTCAGATGTATGTTTATTTTGCAACTTCCTTTCATTTCTCTGCAAAATAAATTTTATATTCGTAATCAGCACTAAAAACTCTATTATACTGACGGAAATCGCGTAAAAAATTTCTGCATGCCACGAAACCGAAAGGACCCCGTGTCTGCAGGTTGCTGCACTGTTATATGCCGCGATATACGCAAGTTTTCCAGGAACTATACACATAGGATGGCCACTGACATTACAATATATTGGTGATCGAGGTAGCCATCCGCCAAGTCGCGAAAATCTTGCAATTAAATAGCCTGGAATGGAAATGTGCAGCACCCTCACATTACTAGACACGAACTGCTCCTGATCTGCTATCCACTCTCTTCCTGCCAGCGAGGCGACACGAAGCCCGCCCAGAGGCCGTTCGACCTGAGCTTCCTGCCACCAGGCACGAAGATCTACGACATGACCTTCCAGCAGTTCGACAGGCTCTTCGCTATCACCCCCGCCGTCCAGAGTTTCACCTCCTGCCTGTATGATCTCGACAACTGCCAGACCGCTATTGGCAGAAGCCTCGTCAGTAAGTAGAACGAAAGAACAACTATTATATTGCTACTTCTAAAAGTGGAACGACCCTCATAAGCATTACTATAATTAACCTTCTTCTATCAAATTACAATGTGGCAGCATAGCAGAATTAGCTGTTATGTTACTGCTCTACACAAAACAAAGTATTAACTTACTTAATTCAAACACCGTTTACACCCATGCAAATACGATTACTTCGTGCGCGGTTAAGTTTTCGTTGTGGTTCGTTTGGAACTTTCTTGGACATATTAAAAATTCGACTGAATAATAACAACAAAACATATTTTTTTTTGGTTGGTGCTTTGCTTGATCTTTCGGTGCCCTGCCTCAAGCGGAGATAGGATACAGATAACTGAGCTCGCAATGCTTTCTCTCTGGAATTATAGTCGATATCTGTAGAACTTAACACTCTTCAGACAGAGTCACGTATAGGAGCGAAGAAAAACGGGATTTTGTTAATGTAGTGAGGTAATGATGATCTGAGGTAAATTGATGTACTGCTGAAAAGTATTTGATGATGTTTCAGGCATCTATTTAGGGAGTAAACTTAACAGTCATGCAGTTTCTTCTGCTCGGGAAACTTGCTTTGTTGATTTGTTAGCCTATTCTACCTGTTTTACATACAAGAAAATCAGTAGCTCAGCAGCAAAAAAGTCGTTACTATACCAGAACTAAAATGTAAACAATCAAGACGCCTGAAATACCCCGTATATAGAAGACAACGCTCATTATGAGTTAAAGCCAAGGATTATCAGTCTAAATTTTAGTCTCATAACCCTTGAGTTAAGGCTAATGAGGTGGAACTGTGCCACTCGAGGATACCTATCGGTGCCTAAATTATATGATCTGTATACTGATCATGTAGCGTACTTCACTGAACAAACTTTTGTTAGTGTGCAGGTTATGAGTATGTTTTGTAGAAGTAGCAGCCTCTTATCGCAGTAACTCGACTCATATCTCAATGTTGCGGCTTATTTTCTGAAAGTATCCAACGTCCGGCCGCGGAGATTGCTGCCAGTTTTGTTTGTTATTAGGTTCCCGGGCTCAGCGTATAAAATATAAACTCAACTAATCAGTCAACAGCATCAGTCCCGACCGACGTAATTTACATTGATGAAAAAAAAAATATCTGCTTGCGATCCAGCGCTTCAATAAATGTATCACATATTAAATAACAGAGTGACTGAATATGAGCGTATCTCGCTGACAGCTAATGCCACTATGACGTGTTGCAGCTCAGATCAACGCTCTGGACGAGCAAGGCCGATGTGCCTGCAGCCCCCAGCAGCAAGAGGAGCTCAACAGGAACATTAGGTACTTCGTGGAGAAGTTCAGAACCCTGTACCCGGAGCTGTGGGAGAGCGCTAAACTGAGGCTCGGGCACGTCCTTGGGGGAGTTGCCTTCCAGCAGAGCGGCTAAACGCGTTGGGATATCAACCTTAAGTGCTAGTGCTAAGCCGCAACAATCTTTTGTTTCGTTTTCGCTGCAGGGAGATCTTTCAAGCTTCTCTATATCTCTATACTCCTCGAAATGAAAATTTAATCTGATATACCGTTTGGATCACCCGATGAAAAGTTACATGTTCAGTGTGTGAATTACTACATCTTTCCATTCACAATTTCGCATCGATGTTTTTCGCAGATCTTTCCTTCTCTGGCTGACTATAATAAAAATAAACATTTTGTTTGTTACTTTTGTTGAAGACCAACTAGATACTAGAGTACTCAGCCGTCAAAAATGACTGCAATAATTTTATAATTAGACTTTTTATTGTTCTTGCTTGAGGCACAGGGTTTGCTGCGAAATGGACCTCATACCTGCTGGCTAAACTGGCGGCAATAATGATAGCACAATTCAGAATTTTTCGATAACTTAAAAAATACTACGCCATATCATGTGAAAATCATGTGAACATAAAAATCTTATTTCCACTAGTAACCTATTTCTTATCATAGTTTCCCTATAAACTATTTGATTAAACTTTTATGATGAAAAGTATAAATTTGTGTTGGAATTTGGGTGGAAATAAAGATAGCCCAACTTGAAAAGAATTACATTTCCGCTGTTGAGAGCGCCAACTCAACCCTCAACTGCCTCATACTTCGAGGGGCTGTCTGCTGAGGTCATCTTTGAGCCTCAACACCTGCGAGCTTTCACGCACCTCCAGTCTCCCAGGAGGCCATGTCCTACATCGTCATCGCAACGACATTTAACCCGCTTTGTGTTACTTAGTAAACTGCGTAACTAATAGTATCTGTAATCGTAAAATCATCAAACTTATTACAATTTCGTTCACTACCTCCAGTGGAACGCCATCTTACAAAGAGCATAAGGTCTCTTGGCCAGCTTTCCAAGGATCCAGCCTCACTGAATCCTGTTCACTTCAAATAATAGTTGTTATTTCCGTGCGAGAGGTCGGAGAATGGTATTCGCCCACCAGTGCAGCTCGCACTATAAAAAGCAAGCAACTACTAGCGAACGTGCCAATCCTCTTCAACGATACTGGACGTCCGGAGGCGGCCCTGTGGCCACTCTCATTGTGTGAAATAAGACAGTAGTGCCACAAATTATTTTAGTTTCAATAGTCGCCGCTCTGGCTAAATCAGTCTAAAGCCGGAGTGTTTTAAAAGAACTCACTCGCCTAGAAAACGCACTTTAACTGATTGTACTAACCTATGTTCACTCGCCTATTAAAATTTGCAAAACTACAGCGTCTTTGCCTCCTCCCATATACATAACCCTTACGTGTTGGCAGTATAAATAGCTAACATAAATTGGAGTCAGGAGTGGACTAATGCTGTTAACAAACTCAAAGATAACTTAGCTAACGCTCCTATAGTTAAGTACCCATATTTCTGTAAACCTTTCATTACTACATCCAGATTAGAGAAGAAGAATATCAAAACAAACCGGCGTCGCCATATTGGACAGTTGTTCCCCACCTTGTAACCTCTATATTTGAAAATTAACAGATTTCGTAGCATGGGAAGACAGTGTGGGTTATCTGAAAAGGAAAAGGTTCAAATAAGCGCATTAAATGAAGATGGATACATTCTATCTGAGATTTCTAGGAAGGTTAGCAGATCTAGAAAGGAAGTGCATGTAACTAACTTTTTGAAGAACCCAGAAGAATACGGGAAAAATAAGTCTCCTGGCCGCCCTTCAAAATTGAGCCCTACAGCCCGCCGCCGACTTCACCGTGAGGCGTCTCGGACAGGAGAGGGGTCACAAAGCCTGCAAACATCCCTGCAATTAAATGTTACTCCGAGAAGAGTGCGACAGATCCTGGGTTCATCTAAGAACTTCATTTATAAGAAGAGAAAAATTCCGCCAGCACTCACGAAAGCACACAAGGCAAAACGCGCAGAATGGGTTCGAGAAAAAGTGCAATGGAACAATGAAAATTGGTCTAATGTTATTTTTTCCGATGAAAAAAAGTTGAACCTAGAAGGACCTGATGGTTCTCAATACTACTGGCATGATCTTAGAAAGGAGGACAAAATTTTTAGCAAACGACCTTTTGGTGGTGGATCCCTTTTGATCTGGGGAGCATTCTCCATCAAGGGCAAGGCGAATTTGGCGATTATGGAAGGTAGACAGAATGCTCAGAAGTACACAAAGGTCTTAGAAAAGAGTCTTCTCCCATTTCAAACTGATAAACATCAGCAAGAAGCGGTGTTCCAGCAAGATAATGCCGCCATTCACACAGCGAGGTTGACCACAAATTGGCTTAATGCCCATAATATCGCCACTTTAGCTTGGCCTGCTAAGTCACCAGATCTAAACCCAATTGAGAATCTTTGGGGGTTACTCTCACGGCATGTTTACGCCAATGGGAGACAATTTCAGGATAAAGAAAGCTTGTGGCAGACCATAAATGAATGCTAGGAGGCTATCCCTGAAGAAATGCTCGCTAATTCAATTAATTCTATGAATATCCGATGTGTACAGGGGTTGCAATCACAAGGCAACGCTTGTAAATATTAAAAATTATATTTTTTGCTCTCATTGTTTTCTAAAATACAATTTTTTCCATATTTGCTATTTTTATTTCCACCTGATTTGCACCCATAAACTGTTATTTTCATGGTAAAATACAATAACGATTATAAGGAATTGCTAGCTAATGAAAGTAACATTATTCAGTTAAAATTTTAACTATATTGATGCAGTATATTTAAACTTATTAAACAATTTCAAAATGAGCTATCATTATTACCACCACTTTAGCTCTTCCACTAATGAAACGAAAGGTTTGCTATGAGTTTGCGGGAGTAAAATTTCTCTATTGCAGATAAGGACGCCGATATCAATTTGAAAATGTTGGAAAGTTAAGCAGCAGCACCAAGAAAATATAGATCAATGAAAAGAATTTACAGGAAATGCTCAGCTTGCAGCAACCTGGACACCAACAGATAGTTGCACATGCAATTCAATAATTGAAATTTGGCGGCAGGGTGAAATGAAAATATTTTGGCTTCTACTCAGTGTGAACCACAGACGAATGATAACACAGACAGACAGACAGCTTCTGAACGCAGCTGAGCAAAATTAACAAGTCGTCAATTTAATCAATGAAATGTTTTCGGTAGTCTTATCATCATTCACTATATAATAAAATACAGTTGTTGCTCCAATGTTGGTCCGTCTCTCCGTCAAGCAGTTAAGACTTTAATAGGAGAAAATTCATGTACAGAAAAACAAGTTGAGATACCATACAATTTCAGCACTTGGAGTACCGGTGACAAATATAGCTCTGGATCTCCGGCCTCTGGATCCCAGGCGCACTATCGTCGTTCAAGTCGATTTTGCGTTCACGTAAGCTTTCCAGCGCGCGCCACCACTGGATCCCAGCTTTCATTGCTGAATGATATCGAAGTAGTTGAATCTTCACGCTGAGCAGAAGCCTTTTTATATTGAATTTACATCGCAGCCCAAGTTCGACGCTGGAGGTTCACGTAAATTCAAAAAGCCTGAATGGTTTCCTTGTGATCTGAAGCATGCTATTGGGAAAAAACTCAGATTGCTCAGGATGTTCAAACGTGGTTTAATAGCGAAGATATGCTACACATCCTACAGAAATGTATTAAATAGACTAATGCGAAAATGCAAAGAATACTATTATATAAATAAAATCATTGAGTCCAGAAATTCATCTCGTAAATTATTGCAGGTATTGAATGATGTTCTTGATAGAAAAAACAAACGTAAGTCTGTTTCTCTTAGTGTTGATGGTACGGTACTTCCTGACGTACAATCAGCTAACTTATTTAACGCTCACTTTACTTCAGTAGCAAAGTCACTGGTGGAGGCCCTATCTCCTCAAGAAGGAAATTTTACAATCAATACGAATTATGTTGCTACAGATTGTATTTTTAGGCCTATCTGTCCCAATGAAATTGTTAACATTCTTAAATCTTTCGGTAATAAGCGTTGTCACCCTTCATTACTGCTTAAAGTTATACATCGTATTGCTGATCCTCTTTGTTATATTTTCAATTTGTGCTTGGAGAACGGCATTTATCCTAATGTATTAAAATATGCTCGTGTCATTCCTATCTTCAAGTCATGTAGTCAGAATAATGTGGCTAATTATAGACCCATATCTACGTTATCTATCTTTAATAAAATTTTAGAGAAAGCCGTTCATTCTAGACTATCTAATTTTCTTTCATCACATAACGTAATTAGTGGTCAGCAGTTTGGCTTTCGAAGTAAATCTAATACAACGCTAGCAATTTTTCATCTTGTAACTGATCTTCTAAAATGCTTCCACAATAAAACATATGGCATTTCATGATTCTTAGGATCTTCGAAAAGCGTTCGACACCGTAGATAAAGCGATTTTACTAAAAAAGTTGATTATTAGTTACCTGTCTAATAGGGATCAATATGTACTCTGCAACGATGCCAAATCACATGTATTACCTATTAATTCCGGTGTTCCCCAAGGAAGCATTTTAGGCCATTTATTGTTTAACATTTTTATTAATGACATTACTACCCTCGGTATGAATTGTGTATTGTATGCGGATGACGCAGTTTTCTACACCGATAGTAGTAATTTTAGCTGTTGTAACTGATGTGCAAACTTTTTAATGTGTTGTCTGAATGGTTAACTCAAAAAAGTTTAACTGCCCATGAGAATAAAACCAAATTAATGCTTTTCTCCCCCTGTACTCACCAAGAGTGGCCACCTATCTTCTTTAACAATAACCTACTAGAGTGGGTGTCCCAAATAAGATATCTTGGACTGATCCTGGATGAAAAGCTGTGTTTTAAGTCCCATATTGAAGACATTGGGCGCATGCTTGGCAGAGTTTTCGGCATAATCTATGCAATATCCAATTATGTTGATCGTGAATCATTAAAAATAGTCAACTACTCGTTGGCTCATTCAGTGCTGGTCCAGAATATAATTGTTTGGGGAGGAGCCCCACGTTGTCACATTCACAAGCTTGAAGTAATATTGAATTATATGCTTAGGCGAATACTATGTGTAAAACGCAACGAAAACAATGTGCCTCTAATGAGATGCAGTGAAATGTACTTGTCTTTACAAATGTTGCAATTTCAGGATGTTTAAAAGTATTCCTTACTTAAATTTTTTCGATTTGTGTTCAATAATCATCCTGTAGTATTTCTAAAGTATTTCAGTTCCCTTATTCCCCAACAAAATTACGAACTGAGACGTACTGGTCTCAATCTCCCAACTGTGCGTTACAGTATTTCAAATTGCAACTCTTCTCATCAAACTTCCTGCGTATTTATTAGATTCCATTTCTCATAATGTCTTTAAAAAATGTTTTGAAGAAAACGTCATGCAATTTTATTAGCTTTTGTTTTTTGTTGCCCAAAAAGTTTGTTAAACTTTCAGTGGCTACACAGATGCATTATTCTACACTGTAAGAAAAATCAGCGTTTCAAGGGGTATAAACTAGAAAAATGTCTGTAGTTTTCTCAGTTTTATAAATCCACCTAAAGAGTCCGTCATTTTGCTGGAAGAGCCTGTACTTTACATTGTTCACAGAAAGAATATTACGTTCCGTTTAATTACGGAGATAAATGCATTGTTTCTGTAGTATCACCGGGAAGTGTCTGTTGATGGGCGTGTTACCGGAAAGTTTTCCTCGTATCCGTCAGATTCCAAGTCTAGAAGTTCTATGTTAGCGTGTTTATCCAGTTTGCTTGAACTTACCGAGCCATTAACTGCTAGAGTTTACAATACCAACTATAGAGAGCACTCTGTGTGCGCATACCTCCGCCAGGCAAGGCAACTGTAACGAAAAATTCAATTTGGTTCTGAAACCATGATTTTCTTTGTATCAACACCAAACTCTAATCATTCATGCCTTTCTATAGTTATTAACTGTTTCTGCAATTTTCGTGAAGATCCGTTCATAACTTTGCCAAAAAATTGTGTGCTTGATACACATGACCTTCTTTTGACCACTGTGTAGGCAGAGCTTTGATAGCTCGATTAGCTAGAGCGCTGCTTCCAAAGTTTAAAGGGCGTGAGTTCGAATCCGGTCCAGGCACCTTGTTTTGTCAAAAGAACCACAAACAACGAAATGAAATTTCACAATCTGTATTCTACCGGGAAGTTGTTTTTCTTTCTGTTATAGAAAGGAATCCGCTTATTGACGGAACATCTAAATACTTCATGGTACGATTAAACAGAAAGTTGGAAAGTGTCCGGCGAATGGGCTGCCGGACACTTTCTGTCATTTCACGTAAAAATTTTTTACAGCGTATAGTGTATTACTACTTTACCAAATACTTGTAATATAAAATGTGTCTGTGTGTAACAAACCTATCAACCCTAACAATCAGTTGGTGAGCCCTGGGCATTCCCAATGAATTCTTTTGACTGAACTTTATTTTCTTAGTGCAACTTAACGCTTAATCAATTCCAAGCTGATATTCACTCCTTATCTTGCAGAGGGGATATTTTACAATCGCAAAACTCATGGTTGTACAGCTTGCGTTTCACTAATGGAAGATCAGGCCGGCAAGGATCAGACCTATAATACAGCAAAACCTATACTGGGAACCGGAACAATAAAAAGCTCTAACACAAAAATGTTGCCGTCATTTTTGACGGCTGGGCCCTCTAGTATCTTAGACAGTAGTAGAATACTCACAGGATGACTTCATCTTAAAAAGCCTCCTGGGTTCAGAGTTTTATACCCTTTAGCCATTGACTAAATTTCGAGCAGCTGGAGCTATGTAGATAAAACTTTTATCCTGTATATCAACTAATGAAGAAAGTAACATACTTCAAGGGCGTTGGCAGGTCTGACCATTGGAGGGTGTACATCTTGGGGAACCGGAACTCAAAGGGCTATTATAGGCATTGAGGAACAATACCAATAAAACACCACACCATCTTAGTTACTTGTAATCATGGCTATCTCATTATAAAAGCACTCAAAATGATAATCGTAAATGTATAAATGCCAAAAAACCTAGAATTTTACACCTTGGAAGCGGATCTCAACGAAAAATTTACCAAGCGCAACTATGCCAGTCCACTAAAAAAAAAAAAAACTCCAATGGCTACGAGTTAGCGCGAAATTAAACCAAACTGAAGTTCAAAATATTTTTCATTCACTGAATGGCGCTCATAACAATGCCGAGAGTGTGCAATTTACTCGACCAACAGTGAAATCAGTAAACAATCTCTTCGGTGAGAGCATCTCCTAGCGTGCTATACCTGCACCAGGACTGGTCATGTTTTCTATTTGTGCAGCTAAGCTTTCGAATAATCTTCCCGATCCACTACACGATGCGACTGAATAGAATCAATTCACCAAGATGGTGTTGTTGCACTTAGAGAGACCCTAATAACTGTACTAAAATTCTCCAGGTAAAAGCGACAGACTTTCTCTCACCCATTGTAGAAAACTCATGTGGTTTAAATCTTCTAAATTACTCTTATTAGATTTCTTATGCAGTTATGCTAAAAATATTATTCACAGGTAAACTGTTGTCCATCTCATACAGCGGAATCGCAGTCACAGAGTTGACTTAAATTAGTAACTTTCAGCTTATTTGTAACCGCAATATGTTTATTATTTTTTATGTATGAATTTCTTCATTCCCTAGCTTATATTGCATAAAAATTGTTACAGCACATGTATAATATGCGCACCGTACTTCAAATTACAGTAGGTTTGTCTATTTTTAGTTCTAAGTTTGCTTAATTTTCATCATATATTAAAAAATGCGGAAGAAGAATATCTGTCGAAAAATTTTGTGCTACTTCTTGAGTATCTAAAGGCATGTTCACACGTCCCTCATCGTAACGCGAAGCGTTGATTTAATGGAAGCGCAGCTGCAGCAAATGCGGGAGACCGGAAAAAGAAGCACGGTCGTTTTGTGAACGAGCCGCGTCATTCAAGTTCAGTTACAAAAGCTATAAATACTAAATTTATCCTCTATAGCGTTTTCAAATCACGAACTAGTCGACAAAAATGCTTTTCAATGCTCACTTTAACGATCAGAATTACTGTACTCCCGTTTAACACAAGAAAGCTAGATAGCTTGCAAATGTTGTAAGAATACTGACGCCATCTTTGATTTGGAAACCTTCTGATGGCTCTCTGTTGATTTCTCTTCTATCGGGGTATCAGGCTATAAATTATTTTGGAAATAGGCTGTTGCGATCTAAGCCAGGCTATAAGATTATGGGATACTAGTGAGACTTTAAACTGATGCGAAATATAAGCAAAAAATGTAAAGAAACGAGATCATGACTGAACGTGCGGCATCATTCACGAGGATGAAGGTCGCTTCTACGTGTGGGCAGCGACTAGCAAAGTTAACGCACAGCTTGTGCTAATTTACGTGATTGAACGCGTTGATATGAGGGACGTGTGAACTGGCCCTAATGGCTTGAAACTCACTGCCCAATAGTGTTTATTCACAAACTAATCTTAAATTATGTCCCATGTGTTAGCTTGAACAATGTTACTTATAGTAATAAGAATTAATATCTCAGGGTGCTGCGGACTAATTTGTTGAACTTCGCATATGATATATATCAAATCAAACAACAAAAAATCGAATTCAGTTTTGCACTCAATCTGCACACAAATTACATGAATGTCCATTTCATAGTTACGCGTTCAATTGCATGTAGTTTCTTTTCTCATCCGTGATTGTTATGCATCATTAAATGTGATCCCGGCTACATTGTAGAAAATTAAGTATTGATTAGGATATTCAGCTCAAGTTGAGGGGGACTGGCTGAGGCATGAATGTTAATTACACGATCAAGACCAATCAGCATCGTAAGTGTAGAGAATAGTGATGAGCGCTATTGATCAAAGCCTCTTTTATCCCATGGTTGATCTCAGGTAGTAGTGGAGGCGCCGCAGTGTACCTACACTCCCTTCCCATACACAGGTCAGTGAAAGGGTGCAAACAATTTGCAGAGAATGAGATATATGGATTTGCCATATGATCACAAGTATTGATGGCTTCTGTAAAAGGTTTTGCTTGTCCGTTTTTCCTCTGGCGTCTTTACATACGAGGGTTATTCGAAAAGTAATGCTTTCTATATTTCTACCTCCCGAAGCGATCCGACGAAATAGCAACTTGCACTACTATGATGACTGAACTTATGCACTCATGGTTTGAAAGGGAAAGTTTCATTTCTGTGTTGCAGATATTGATGGTGAGACTTGAAGATAGCTATCCCTGCAATGGACGTGAGTCAGAAGCAGAGATACATCATTGAAATCCTCCAGGTAGAGAAAATTAAACCAATCAACATTCACCGGCATCTGGTGAATGTTAACTAAGTCGATGCAGTTGATGTCAGCCACAGTTCACTTACTATAGAAGTTATGTCACATTTGAGTGTGTGCACTAAACTCTTCAAAGGTTCAGAATTTTGACGTCACGCCAATAGCGTCACTCCTGTTACAGTGAGGAATCTGTGGTATTTCCACAATGGCACAACGTAATTTTGCCGATATAATTCTGAAGGTTTCCAGGGCGTAGCGTAAAACTCAGATCTGACATAGCTATCTTCTATAAGTGAACTGTGATGTCAGCAGAGTTAGGAAATGGTTTCGTCAATTTCAGAGTGGCCACAGATATGTGAGAGACAAGGTGCGCCNCCCCCCTCAAACGCCAATGCACAGCCCCCCCCCCGGGAAAAAAATTGGGCCTCGGTCATCCCATCCACATCGATCGGAGGAAAAGGGTGAATGGAATGCGTGGAGAGTTGGATGTGGGTATCAGTATAAAAGTAAAACCAACTTCCGCTGGGAAACCCACAGGTTCTTGTGCGTGCTGCTGCGGATATAGGAGTAAGTACAGCTGCAGTCGATCACGGGTTATAAAGAACTTTGGCGGCATCGACGAGAAGTTAAATGACCCAAACTTCCTACCCTATCATTTCTGGGCAAGGGGAAATGCCTCTCGGTCGCAAGGAGGATGAGACTTACAAGGTTAACGCACGCGGAGGGCCCAAGCTGCAGTGAACCATGGGTTATGAACTAGTGACGTTGTAAAATCGTAGTACGTTAATAAGTAGCTATTTTATATTGTTTCTTCATCATTTCATTTGGGCCTCCAAAGTGTCCTGCATGTCCTACAATCTTTATAGTTGCACAAAAATATGTATGAAAGCATCTACCCACGAAGTTTTTTTTAGCTTCTGACTAATAAAATTTTGAAAGAATGTTGGTTAAAGGGCTTATAGAAGAACAGAATAATTGAACCGGCAAATGCCTGCATGTGTCAGAACCACTTTTAGGATCAAGTTTATCGTCTTTAAAATGCACTAATTTAGTTAGTTTACCGAGAGTAATATGGCATTCTGAAGATGGAATCATACAATACCTCAATGTTTTCAATTTATTTTCGTCTTCTACCAACCATCTGCTATCCTGTATAATTTCAAACCGCTGCAACAAAAATTGGTTCAGATGCGAATGCTTAAACGTCGAGACAGAAGAACTTTTTAACGAAATTTGAAAGAAAAAATTAAAGGACCAGAGAAACAAATTACCCCTCTTCCGGCGAAGTAATATTAATGCAAGACTCTATACATAGTACACGGAAGCCATACAACAGCTCGGTAAAATTGGAGGAAAACACATCAGGTACTGTACGCTGCGCAATATGCAATAACAGCAGTGTCGCAGCCGACTCGCGTTAACTAACTTAGAAAAAATTACCCAACCGTATTTGCTACATCTAAACTGTCTTACGGAACGATATATTGTTCAAACTGGTGAATGTTAAATCCATTACTTTGTCTAATGATGCCGTGTTATTTTACGATTAGGAGAGGAGGATCCGTAAACGACGCAACAGCACAGCTTAGGTCAACATTTTACTGACACTGTCCGACCGGGTGCGTGCCAATTACGGAAATATGCAACTTAAATAATAACATTAATTTACCCTTCAGAGAGCTAAAAAAAAGTTCGTAGATGCTTTAATACATACTGTATTTTGAGGAACTATAAAGATTGTAGGACACTCTGGAGGCCCAAATTAAATGATGAAGAAACAATGGAAAATGCTACATATGAACGTACTAGGTTTTTATGACGTCACAAGTCCATTTTCCATTGTGCACTGCAGCTTAAAATTGGCCCCTCCCCGTGCGTTAACCTTGAAAGTCTCATCATCATTGATAAAATAGCTACTTATTAACGTACTACGATTTTATGACATCAGAAGCTCATTTCCCATGGTGCACTGCAGCTTGGGCCCTCCCCGTGCATTAACCGCGTAAGTCTCATCATCCTTGCCCCGGTCGCTGTGCGCACTCAGCAACGGCCGACCAAGCACAACATGCAGCTAAAAGGACGCTTACCTTTCATGGTACCGATCTCGAGACTATCTGTGCCAACAGTCGAGCACGCAAGCTTGCTGCTACCGTGGTTACACTGGAAACGAAGTATGTAGTCATCCTTAGGATACAGCAAAGGGCATGTGCTAAGTGGGTTCCACGAAAGCTCGCGCAGGAGCAAAAGGACTACCGATGGCATGTCACCCAGGACTTATTGGATCGGTACGAAGCCGAAAATGACTAATTCTTGGGCAGAAGCATCACTGGTGATGAGACGTGGTCTCACCACTATTCGAGCCGGAACCCAAATGGCAGTCGATGGCATGGCACCACTCGCATTCCCCAACACAGAAGAAGCCCAAGATGCAAACATCTGCAGGCAAAGTGATACGCACGTTCTACTGGGACATGAACGGCGTCATCCTCCCGCATTTTTTTTTAAAACCAATGGCGTCTGTTAACTCTGACCGTTACGTTGAAACGTTGACCAAACTGAAGGCCCGGATTACCCGTGTAAAACCAGAAAAATGGAATCATTCCGTTTGCAACACAACACCAGGCCTCACACAAGTTTGAACTCTACGGAATCTGTAAGAGAATTCGTCTTGACGGTGCTGTCTCACCCACCGAACAGTCCCGACCTGGCTCTGTCAGACTTCCACTTGCTCGACCTCTGTAGGATGCATTACGTTGGCAGTGTTTCTCCGACAAAAACGCTGTAATCGCAGTCATAAAAAAGGGACCGCCTCGGCAGGTGCAAACTTTTGAGAAAAGTTAAAACTAGGAGGTAGTTATTACTTTTGAAAGACTCTCATACATAGACTGCCTTTGTTTTAGCATCTGCGGAACCAGCTCAGGTCATAAAAGGCTACAGCTAAATAAATCAAAGGTCTCATCAGATGCCAAAGACTGAAGTTTTGCAAATAATTGTATAAACTGGACCCAACAGTGATACTGCCTCTCTTGCCAAACTCGAGAACTGAGCGTTCGAATTTTTATGGAAGTAACCCAAGAATGGAATTGAGAGATTTTATATTTATCAGCTTCCCTTCCCCCCCCCCCCCCCCCAAA
>LQNS02278094.1:37178326-37191423 GCA_001587735.2 Parhyale hawaiensis | reverse complement strand
ACTGTTCTAGAGGGAACTTCAGGATTGATCACTATTATCGAAAATGAAGATGCCGTCATGAAAAATGATAGGATAAGATCAATTAGTAACAAGGTTTGCTACAGCAGCGATTCTAAGCCGCATCGAGCCAAAGGTCAGATATTTTGTCTTAGCACTTCTGACGGAAGGTCTTGAGTGACTGCGAACTCATACACTTAGAACGGAAATTAAAGCTTTAGCACAAAATTGACCACATCTTATTTATGGGCAAATTTCATGAAACGTGTAGGGAAATTATGAAATCTCATGGCAATTCTGTTCAGTTTGTTTACATTTTGCTGTGTCTCCTGATTGACAACTCTTTGCATTTTTCCTCTTTTAGAGCTGAACGACAATCGTAGCTTCTAGTATATTCTGCTAGAATGGGACGCAGAAAAGCTCTAATTAACGAGGAAAAGGAAATTACTTTCAAAGAAACTGCTAGCGGCACCTCTCCTGAAGTTATTGCTCGAAAAATAGGACGCCATAATGACAGAGTGACAAGATTCTTGAAGGACTCTTCACCACGGAAAATAAGGATCAGATGCTTGGCATTCAAGGACTGTTACTGATAAGAGACGTGAGAAATGTGGTTTGTCAACTACCTAAATGACACGGGCAAACAAGTAAATAAATTTTTACGGCTGTAGGGCTTCCTGACGTGCCTAAAACCACAAGAAATGACATCCTTCGCTCCATTGCTTTTGTCAAATCCCCTCTGAAATTGCCTCCTCTAACCCCAAGACATCAAATTTTGAGGATGGAATGGGCAAAAAAAAAAAAAATACATGAAAATCAACATCAATCATGTTCTTTTACCCACGAAACCCGGGCATCCTTAAATTGACCTATGGATGAGTGGAGTAAAGGTAGGGTAGTACTAGGAGGTGAGTGTCATCAACAGGGAGGTGGTGTTATGATAGGGGCTGGAATCATAAGGGATCGACTTGTAGGTCCGGTTAGAGTACATGATGGCGTGAAAATTACATCTGCATCATACTGTGACATGCTAAATGACGCCTTGGTCCCATGGCTGGATGCAGGGTTGGCAAAAACCATGTTTTTTTGTTTGAACCAAAAGCCATGTTTTTTTAATATTTTGTTGTTTTTTTTTCTAATTCTAGGAATTTTATCAAACATTTCAAGGGTTTTGTGCTTTGCAAACATGTAGCTAGTTAGCTAATCATCAACAATCTTTGTTGCTACACTTCAACTTCCTGTTGTAGAAAAATGACGTAAAGAAAAGGGGTCAAGAAAATGCAGTCAGCAAAGTACCTGTATTTCCTATGGCTACATTTATTATCCAACCTGCAGGGAGGCTATGATTTATCATCATTGCAAAGTAAAATCCTTTGAAAAACTTGAAAACACTTCGAATTACAAATACAACTTCACAGAATTAGCTAGCTACTAGCTAATTAAAAACAGAGTAATGAACTGAAGAAAGTGAAGTAGCTATAAAATTCTTTGAAAAACTTCAACAATTCAAAATAAAAAGAAAACTCGATAGAAATGGCTAGCTACTAGCTAATTAAAAACAGAGTATTGAACTAAATAAAATGAAATAGCTATATGGCTACATCGTTCTCATGAGCTCACTAGCTAATTAAAAGAATTTTGAATTAAGTACTACTTCTAATCGTTAGTAGCAGCAGGTATGCCAAAATATATTTAGAAATACATCTCTGAAATGAAATAACAGAAAATTCAATAGGTTATAAGGTTTTAATAAACATCAGCAACAGTTGACTCTAACTGTCTTAACAGTCAAACGGATTCCTAAATAGAAACACATGAACTCATCCTTTTAGTTGTCACTGAAATTTAATAATTTCTAGACGTAAAACTTTTTTTTTGCAATATTTATGAATAAAAACCAAACAAATTAAATAAAACCAAGTAACCAAAAAACCATGTTTTTTAGTTACTTTAAACCATGGTTTTTTATTTCGTTTAAACCATTTGGTTTAAACCAAACAACCCTGGCTGGATGACATACCCCTTTCGTTGCTTCGAAACTTGATTGTCATGCATGATAATGCGCCTTCTCACTTTGCCCGTATAAACACAGCATTTCTGTACTCGATTCCATGGAGAAAAACTTATGGTTTGGCCACTGTGCCCACCTAATCTAAATCCAACTGAAAACATCTGGGCCCTTCTGGAACGGGAAATTTACGCAGATAGAAGGCAGTACTACTCAAAATCAGTCTTGTGGGATGCTGTTGCTGCAGCAGCAAGGGCAGTTTCACCTTCTGCAATAAAGGAACTAACTGGCTGCATGGATTCAAGGATTACTGAAGTTATTAAACGTCATGGGACCTCCGTGACGTTGGCAAATAAGAATTTTTTCAGTCGTTGTAAACTTATGATTGATGATTTCTTGTTTAATCCATATTTTTCTCATTTGTATTGTTCATTTCTGCTCTTTTGGGGATATAAAACAGTGCATATATATATTTTGTCAGTGAAATTAGTACAATTAAGTATTATAAGAAAATTTAAGCCTCCCTAAATAAGTACTAAGCTTTTCTAAGAGAGGAAAAGGAAGGGACATATAGTATGTTGATAGAAAACTGGGAACCCATGCACGAAGGTGTTCCCACACAGGATCAAGGCGCATGGGCACAGCATGTCGGGAAAGAAGAAGAAGAACAGGCAACAGTAAGATCAGTACGAGTATGAAAGTGGAAGGAAGCAAAGTGAGCACGAAAGACAGACGTTCCAAAGGCCTAACGGCTCAGGTAACCTACATAAACCCCATGGGGGCGCAACTCCCCATAACATAGGATGGGCGAACCTAACTAACATAACCCTATGGCCCATCCCATGCCCCCGGAGGGGAATTAGTACAGATGACAAAAATCAATCTTTCTAGAAGCAGCACGATTAGTCGTTTGAAAATTTACAGACACTCTAAGCATCAAAAGTTTATTTTCAGTGAAATTTTCACTGAAATTTATAACCAAATTGTCGGGTTTAGGCCAATTCTGCAATAAAGCTATTATTTCCGTTCTAAGAGTAGCTAACATTCCCCTTTACCATTTTACAGGACTATTAGGCAAGAGCTTTAGTGGCTGATTGCAATATCTCAACAAAAGTGGCGACTGAATACGTTGCTTAAGACTCTTTACACACAAAAAAGGGTTCAAGAGAGGAAAGGGACTAAAGCATATCGATACATGAAACCCATGCTGTTACTGCTGGCACACAGCAGGTACTGACGAGCAAAGGCAACACCGAGTCTCGGGAAGGTAGAGGAGAACAGAACCAAACATCGTCATCAGGAATAGGTAAAGTGAAGGAAGCATAAAGAAAGGCAACGTCAGCCACTGGTCAATGTACCACAGTCTTAACGCCAGTCACTGACCACACACGTCAGTGCCAGTCACTGATCACACACGTTGTCAGCGTCAGTCACTGACCACACACGTTGTCAGCGTCAGTCACTGACCACACACGTTGTCAGTGCCAGTCACTGATCACACACGTCAGTGCCAGTCACTGATCACACACGTTGTCAGCGTCAGTCACTGACCACACACGTTGTCAGTGCCAGTCACTGACCACACACACGTCAGTGCCAGTCACTGATCACACACGTTGTCAGCGTCAGTCACTGACCACACACGTTGTCAGCGTCAGTCACTGACCACACACGTTGTCAGCGTCAGTCACTGATCACACACGTTGTCAGCGTCAGTCACTGACCACACACGTTGTCAGCGTCAGTCATTGACCACACACGTTGTCAGCGTCAGTCACTGATCACACACGTCGTCAGCGTCAGTCGCTGACCACACACGTTGTCAGCGTCAGTCACTGACCACACACGTTGTCAGCGTCAGTCACTGATCACACACGTCGTCAGCGTCAGTCGCTGACCACACACGTTGTCAGCGTCAGTCGCTGACCACACACGTCGTCAGCGTCAGTCGCTGACCACACACGTTGTCAGCGTCAGTCACTGACCACACACGTTGTCAGCGTCAGTCGCTGACCACACACGTTGTCAGCGTCAGTCGCTGACCACACACGTTGTCAGCGTCAGTCACTGACCACACATGTCACTGCCAGACACTCGAGTGACCTGACAGCACGGAGACACATTTGCAGGAAAAGTGAGAGTAGACGACTCTCAGCAGAACATCCCTATATACTTGTCGCTCTTGCTGCCATCACCACCACACCTCTGACAGAAACTTGACTTGAAATAGAAAAACATTGGCGGAAGGTTCCCAAGATCTTATATATTAATTTAAAATGTGCCTGCACTCGCGTAGTAACCTATGTAGCCTAGTCGTATATGTAAGCTTTATGCAGTGTATATATTTACAACCGCGGAGGTTATGTTTTTGTCGTAGTTTACCTACTTGTACAGTACGTCCGTCTGTCACTCAAGTACGGCAACAAGTTATGGACAACAGGGACGGCAACAGGGACAGTTAGGTATGTTCGGCGGAACATACGATCAACTTTTGAGGAATACCACTTCAACAGTTTATTCAACTACCAGTTTTCTTCTCGGTAATATAACTCAAAATGCTATGGACGAAACTTCATGAAAATTTGCAGAAAATATTAGGTAGCTACCTATATAACGAGAAATAATGATCGAATTTTCGCGATATATATATTCGTTGATTTGTGAGTTTGTCTCTCCATTTGTCTTTTTGTCTACAAGAACAGAACTTAAATGGTTCAGAAGGGATCTTTTCGAATTTGAAAGGAACTGCTAGCAATGTTACCTGGGACTGCTAGCAATGTTACCTGGGCAACCGAGAGAAATTTAAGTGATGGAAATATCCTGGATTCAGGACCAATTTGAAATTTTCTTGAGCATTGCATTGCTTGGCGGAGGTAGGCGCTTTCAGGGTGCTTCTCCAGTTTGTAAATGCAGAAGTCAAAGAGTGCTTGTAGCATCATCAACCCTGTTAGTTACTAAGTGATACGAAACCCTCCTGTTTGAGCTTCCATGGGTCAGGAGAACCCTACGATTCCGTGTTTAGATTCGGCTGAAGCAACATTCGTTAAATTACCTTCTCTCAAGTATAGAATAAGAATATAACACAAAGACATCCTACTCATGGGGCGCCATTATTCCTCCTTGCCTAGTAAGGGTTAATGTTGAAGTGGCGCCTAACTGCGGCCTTCATCCTGATGAGGTTCTGGCGGGTGGAGGGAGTAGAGGGATGTAGTCGAAGGAAGGATGAGAAGAGAGGTACAGATGCCGAAGGGGGTCCTCCCAGAGTTGGTGTTAAAGACACCCAGCAACTAGTACATTTGCATGGATGAACGACCGAGCAGGTGGGGAAATCAGTGAAATTATGAAATTTTTTCGAAGTGGTAAGAAATCATATACCTACCCCAGCCACCAATAGGAAATCATACAACCCAGCCACTAATAGAAAATCGTACGGCCCAGCCACTAATAGCAAACCATACATTATTATTATTATTATTATTATTATAAACTTTGTTTCACCTCCGTAGCAGCAACTCAGGCGTTTCAACAGAGATGAGTGTGTAGTATTTAAATACCACATAATTTGTCACGTGGCCTACGTGCGCTACTACGGGCAGGAAACAAGACGCAAAGAATAGTAGAAGCCATTCGAGTAGTCGGCCTGCTTCACGGCATTCCACACGGGAGATGAGAGAAGTTCCGCGGACTAGGCACGCTATCTCGATCGACAGCCCACCTTGCAGAACAGAAATAGAAATAGAGAACCTACATAACTTTACAAAACTAACCTCGTCGGCAGGAACTGCGGCCAGATGCAACATCTGCGAAAAAAGGTACTCGGGTTTGCCCCTGGGGTCATAAGGCAAATATATATTGTGACAGGGATAGGGCCCGTCATAATATACCTGTGAGGGCAGCAAACCATACAGCCCAGCCACTATAGAGAACCCGAAGTTTGGTACAAAAAAAAAGGGTTAAACTGACCATCACGTTCTCTTGATAAGCCGACCCGGCCAATTGTGCGTACCATGGTACAGCATAAGAAACTACATTATAATATATTTTGCTCACCACTCGGAAGACTTGTGGTAATAATATCCCTCGATGCTGGCTTTGGAACGCTGGAAGCAAATGTAATAGAAGCCTTCAAAGGAGGCGCCAGTGATATTTTTCACCTGCAAAAACAAAAGTTGGATATGGTGCCACATCTAACTTATTATTACGGCAGGTACGAAGGTAAACAACGCATTTTGGTGCCTTGTACATATACCATTAAATGGTAATGTTACTGAGATCAGTGCTCGGTAAGGTACCAAACATGACTATTTAAATAATGCATTCGAAAACATGCAAGTTAAAAACAAAGAACACACAAGCATCTAGTCTTATATCACTGTGAGACTTTAAACTTTCTGAAGCTACACGGGTCAAATAGCTATTAGCAACCTTCAACATATGTTTTACAGTGCTAACATATTGGCCAGCTTCAAGACTTAAAAACTCACCTTGTGGTCAGGGACGAGGAACTGTTCTTTCCATCTCATATAAATGAATTCACTGTCTCGCAGGGCTTCATAATCAAAGGAGTCGCTGTTGAAATTCTTCGTGTACTGATAAAAGGACGGGAATTTGCCCTGAAACACCAAGAAATATTTGAACAAATATTCCCTGAAGACAAAATAGAGCAAGTTACAGGTAAGCTACATACCTGTCATACTTGAGGTAGAATTGGATACATCAGCTCGAAACTATGTCAGTGAGTAGTGGCAACTTGAAACTATGTCAGTGAGTACTGGCAGTACTATGTACAAGCTCATGGTATGACACGGTAATCACTACGGTATGTTGAAGACAAAGAAAATATCACTTCTTGACATGCGTGGATAGGGAAAGCTATTCGGTTTTTCACTGAATCACCAATTGAATTCAATATTGTCTACTCTCAGGGACGGAAATTGATCGGCACGTCTTAGAAAATGTTACTAATCAAATAAGCTGCATTAGTTAACTGTTCCTCTTCTGTAGATTCAAACATATTTGGTATGGCGCACTGATATTAAATTTATGCCTGCATAAGGGCATAGCCATTTGTTAACAAAATAGAACGGATATAATGGCGATCTGATATTCTACCCGAAATCCTCAGAGGTGGGCAAACTCGCAAACTAAAGTGCAGTTTGCGTTCCATATAAAATGTTGCAATAAATGCTGAAAATTATACTTAGCGTTTGCGCTAGGCATATTTTCTAAGACCTCAAGAGTGCACACATTTTGCAATTTTTCGGTTGTTAAAACTCGAATTGTTTATGATACGGGAGGGGATCCTGTACCAAGTTACAGAATGCATTTCATCATCATATAATGTAACATAAGAGCTAATTAGCCTAGTGTTACAATTATGCGACACAGGTGCTGCTTTCTAAAAACTTATAAGAGTTTTAGTGTGGAACTGCAAATTACCCCAAGGTACAAGAAACAAAATGATGTAATGGTAAGTTTGGCTATGCTTCACTTAACAACTGGAGCACATGAAACGAAAACTCGGCGAAATTCACAAAGTAAAAAGTAAACAATAGCCAACAGGAGCAGAAACAAAAATCAAACTCGATAACATACAGAGTAACAGCAACCAACGTTACATTGAACAGCTGAGAAAGTGAAGTTACAGGAAATGATAGAAGAACTGCAGGAGTAATGTCCTCAACAGAGATTATGGCCTTCCTACGCCTGGAGGTGATAGACACCTCCTGCGCAAATTTGGCTACAGACGTCTGGCGCCTTCCTGCGAAATTTTGTCCCATTTTCCTAGCCTGGTTTCAAACTGCGGCACCACAGAAGACACCCAGCAGAGTGACTCCACACACGTGAGGTGATGTGAGAAACATCACCTGGACTTCTTCCGAAGACTCTCAAGGTAACTCAAGGTAACAAGGAGCTTCAATAGGGAGGAGGGAGCCATGCCGCTAAAACTAAAGCTCTCAGGTCCTGAGCAGGAAACAGATGCACACCTACGGCAGAAACTCGGTCAGTATGCTGGACTGAGGTGGATGGCCAAGCCCTGAGCATAGGTTAGCCTCTGGGTTAGATTAGCGCTGTGAAAGGACTGTATGGTCATGAGAACAGGCAAAGGAGATAAGCAAGTAGACAATGTCTTGAGATGGCCACTGGCTAGCTCAGGGTATCTCTGGGGAGGTCGATAACTTCCCGGATGATTGAACGGCTAGGGCAGGGGACAGATGTCCCCACTCCTTAGTAAACCTCTTTTCTGTCTCGAAGAAGGCTGAGAGAACAGACTGAGTTGGTATAAAGAGCATAGAGCTAGTAGTTTTCTCCTACGTCGGAGTGGGTCAGGAACCAGGCTCCTGGAAGGGAGAATGGTTCCGGGCGCTTATCAGCTCAGTTATGGTAGCAGGTTTGTACCTTGTCTAAGGCTGACGCCTTACTTTACCTTATCCTCGTCAAGTCCTGTGGATAGGGTATCCTAGGTCACTGAGAGCGAGGAAGATAGGACGAGATTATCCTGATGGAAATTATAGATTCGACTTGCATGAGAACACGACAGCGGGCCTCCTAAGGAGGGTTCGCTCTTGGGCTCTCTCTCTCTCAGGGAAGCAATCAGGACCATCTGATAGGGTCTGGTCCAGTGATACGATACTGCCCTAAATGGGCACTACTCCTTCTCCTGAGAAGGTAGTGAAGAATAACTTTAGAGCGACACGCAGAGGTTATTCACGGGGGGAACTTTCAGACAGTAGCTGACGTGGCTATTGGCCACCAACCTCGGCCTATTCCCGGTAATCTCTGTTATGGCCCAGAGGGCTGTTGCCAGCCTACATCAGTTACAACAGTTCCGGCTGTAGAAGGTCAGCAACCAATAGAAGGTTTTCCATCTAGAAAGACAGGGCGCCAGACAGGGGAAGGATTGGAAGAACCTTGCTATGGACTTTGAAAAGTCATAGCATTGTCTTGCGTTTTCAATAATCCTGGTTCACCCAAAGCTTTAAGATCCTTCTAAAGGTGAAAACAGAGTGCTCCGTACGCCCTTTGCTCCCGAAGCCCGGAAAGAAACTTTATGGGCGGAGAGCTATCTTATGTCCCAGGACTTGAGATAGTAGATTAGTAACTAACCCAACTGGACCTAGCAACGAGCTTTGTCCCTTACCCTTAGCTCTGCATAAGATTTAAGATGGAATTTAAGAAATTCCAGGAGTTCAGATTATGGTCAGCTCTCTCTCTCTGCTCCGCTTACTGGGAAGGAATCTCCACTTGCAAGCAAATTTTTCCTCGAGGAAAGGGCAGGGAGCCATAAAAGTTCAACTTTTCTAACTTTCAGAAACCATTCTTGATCCATAGTCAGCGCAAGACCGCGCAAGATTCCAGAGGCTCAAGTACTCCCGAGACCTCGGGAGAAGAGTTCTTACGATACTTCCAAAGTTACGCATAGTCTATCTAGGGGCTACTCTAAGTTCATAGGGAATATTTGCACAGACCTAGTTGGCTGGGCAGAACTATGTCCCCCCAACAAGCAGAAGATGTTCAGCCAATATCAGCGTAAGATCCTGAAGGGGAACTACTAGAAGGTGTCTTATAGTAATACAGTTCAAACCTCCAGGAGACTGCGTTAGAAAACGCCGGTTGGTTCCCAGTGGGGTTTCACCTTAGAAAAACCCTAGTTCTCCACCTAACGTTGTCTTCCAGGGAAATTAATTTAGCATAAGATACACTAGGTCGAGTAGGTTTATCCCCTAGCTAGAAGGTAATAGGGAAACCAGAGTTTCCCAGGTTGAGCCTGCTTAAACTCAGTCTTACGGACCTGAACATTCGATCACTTCAGGAGGGGCCAGGCTAGGCTACGACACTGGTTGTGTCTGCCTATTTTAAGGAGTTCTCCTCCTAGGGTAGAAAAACGCCTCTAGTCAAAGTGTGGCAGATTAAGGCAGGGTCCCCCTTGGGTTTCGGTCCGAGCCAATTAGTGTAGACGAGGACCTCCCTCCAGCACGGGACAGGGCCCTCTAAGAGCAGGTTAATTTTGCTCCTCCTGAGACGGAGCGACGATAACCTTAAAACAGAGTCGCATAGTCGCATAGTGGGCGTCTACCCAGTCAGGTTCGACCTGGGTAACAGTTGAAAGCTGCAGTATAGATATATATTAAAATTATATTGTAACAGGCTTAGATAGTGGGTCAATCACCAGGAGAAGACTGGACTCAGATCGAAGCCTGGAGTGGTAGGTGCCTCGGTTCAGGAAAAATCGGAGACAATCATTTCTCAAACGAGCTGACCAAGATAAGATCTCTTTGGGTCAAAGGCCAGAGCCTCAGATAGGCTCAGGTCCCCAGGACTTAAGGAAGGCAAAATTGCGTACTCTCTCCCTCACTCACGAGGTCATCTTTGAAGGTTTCCTCTTGAACTTGTCTGAAGTGGGAAACCTGATAAACCTTAGAGTAATTATGGTCAGTACAGAAACCTCCCTGAGGGTCCCGTCAAGGTTTGCTCTTCTACGACGGTTGAAAGCCCTGGAATTGCGAGAAAGCCTCCTCAACTACCACTAGGGAATGATCCTTCCCAGAACTAGAGTCTAACGGGCATCAGAGGCTAGCGTTCCCAAGCCTAGGAGGAGACTTCCTCCTCAGTCATCCCAGTGGAAATGGTACTTAGGAAGCGTTATTACTTGACTTGATCTGCTCCACCGAGCAGACTGTTCAGGAGGCTGATTAGTCAGGATAGTGGCTTCAAGCCTCTATGGGTTCCCCCGTCAGGAACCTAGGATCCAGCATCTTTAGCGGAGATATCTCAGCCTAACGGCAGAGACAAAGCTGGGAAAGACTACCCCAGAGTAATTCTGGTTTACAACAGGTCTCATGGGCACAGGTTCACTAAGGATCGTTTGGACTCTACCTCAGTACTATGGATGGAAGCCTGGTAATAGTTTTTCCTTAGAGCAGTTCTGCTTGGAGATTTTAGCTCAGGTCTCCTGAGGACCTTCCACAGCCCAAACTTCACGATAAACTTTCAGGAGGCATCAGAAGACACTGCGACTCATANCTATGTATGGAAGCCTGGTAATAGTTTTTCCTTAGAGCAGTTCTGCTTGGAGATTTTAGCTCAGGTCTCCTGAGGACCTTCCACAGCCCAAACTTCACGATAAACTTTCAGGAGGCATCAGAAGACACTGCAATTCATAGTCTTTTGAGAAACTCCCCTGGGAATTAGCTATATCCAGAATTCTCTGAACTTTCTTAACCTCAACACTAGTTACGTGTGAGTTGTTGACCCTCAACTCCGGAGGGAAAAATTCAGTTTGATGACAAGAATGACTTATCGGTTTTGCTTGGGCTTAATTGCCCTTGCTACGGTAGTTAATGGAACGATGTAACTTTGGTTGAATACCATAGTTCAGGGGCTGACTGGTCCCTGTTTAATAACATTGTCTTTCAAATTAAATCTGCTTTCCAGGACCTGGGGGTTTAGTCTTGGTAAGACTTCACCCTGAGTTCTAGAAAGACAGTCGAAACCAAAGTCCTTGACTTGGTCCAGCAATTAGATCAGCGTAGCCGCAGCGGCCCCAAGGCTGGAATCGAAGCGAAAATTTCTCCAGTTTGGAGTTTCGTGGAAATAAGGGTGAATTAAACCGGTCTTCTCGACTCCTTCAAGAAGGCCCAGCGTTGAATAATCAGCCGAGCGTGTCCTATACTTGGACCTCTCTTAAGGGGGTCTTTGAAGCCTTGGAAGAACTGATTCTTCTCTAAACCCAGATGGGAGCCCTCCTTATAAGGGTCTAAGAACAGCGGTCTGCAGGCGCTCTCCGGCTTATCCTTTAGTAACAAATCCAAGCTTCAACCTTAGATGGTTGTAGATTCATGATCTGCTTCTTGTGAGGAACGCAGTTTTGGTTTGAAAAGAAAGCTCCGGGTCGGAACGAGAGTTATCCCGTTGATAAGAAACTGTTTAAATTTTAACCCAGCCAGAGGTTGACGGGGATCCGAATATAGGACGCGAGGCCAGCGTCTAATCTGGCGTCCCTTCTCGCGCAGCAAAACCAGGTAGGGACTTCTTCGCAGGAGTCCTTTTACCGGCATACTTTCCGCCCAGGAATGCGGTACCGGACGGTTTTTACCCCAGAGGTGCTGAGTAGTCCTGTGTACGAGCTCCCTGCAGGGAAATTTCTCGCGGGCTCTTTCTATTTGATAAATTCTGCCACAAACTCAAGTATTGGTGGGCATAATGAGTACTACAACTCCAGCAGATCCTCCTGAAAAGAAGCTTCCCCCAGTCAGTCCGATTGGACCTCCCGAATTACTTTTATCTCACCCGACTGGAGACAGTTGGAGCTATATCACCTGTCGGTTGATAATTGTTCGTTTATCTGTGCATAAAAGGGATATTGCCTCCTACGGCTGAGCCCAGCAGGACTACACAAAAAGGTCACAACCTCCTAAAGTAGCCTTTTGTTAGAGCGAAGTCCATAATCGTAACTGCAGGGCTTCTGCAAAGCTTCTACCTATTAGTTTCCCGGGATTAAAACCAGTTTGGTTCTTAAAGGAAATACTCTCGGTTCCAAGGGAAGACACCCCTCCTATGGGACTAAGTTCAAATAGGTCGCTGCAGACCGGTATCTGCCCCAGCCTGCAGTAGAATCACCCTCCCTGATACAAGGCCAGAGAAGTTTCCTTGCAGGGTTCTGCTTAGTCTCAAACTCTTCTGTAGGGGTAGGGAATATCGACTTTCGACCCTCAGTAAATCTATTAAAGTCGCAGTGACCTACTGATTTCAGACTTGGTCACAAAACCAAGTGGTCACTCTTGTAGCTACTCCCATAGTGGAGCAAGAGTGTATTATTATTAGCCTATTTTTCTTTTTGACTTAGCTGAATTTGTGAGGTATTGCTCTTGCATAAGTATAAGAGCAGACTCCCCAGTAGTTCTTTGAAACTGTCTTAGTGTATCTGTGTAGACTAGACTGTAGTATTGTTGCGGGTGCATGCACAACAAAGAGACAGAAGACGAGCCAAACTACAGGCATGCACCCTATAGAAAGACAACTCACCGGTCCACCAATATAGTATTGGATTTAAATGATGCTGCTCTTGTTCCCAGGTGAAGAAATTGAAATG
>LQNS02278094.1:37074134-37087523 GCA_001587735.2 Parhyale hawaiensis | reverse complement strand
ACGCTTTCGATTCTTCATCACTATCATCGGTTAGCGACCTGCAATACAGCTTCTCGGGCCAAATTCTTTCAACCTATTCTTGCCTGTAGAACAAGCAAGATCATAAAGGTGGAGAGCAGCTCCCCTATCCCCTCTCCCTGCCCTGTCAGTAGTAGGGATGGATGGGGCGAAAGGTGGGCAGAATGGACTCTTAAAAAAACACATTTAATTCGCAATTTTGAAAGCGGAAAATGTTTAGAGCCACTAACGTATGTTACCTTCTGTTGATATGTGTAAACAATATCCTGTTATGTATATCCCTTACTGATGCATACAAGTGAATACCACGTTTTGTCTAATACGAATTAATCATGTGCGATTCTCTCTGATTGTATTATGGTATTCATGGAACCCGAACTCGAACCCGAACCTAAACCATGCTCAGCCATGTGTGTGACTGACTCGTTCTTCCCTTCCTGTACGCCGTCCCGGTAGCAGCGCGTAGCCGCTCAGCCTGCTCTTGTTACATCAGTTCTTCAATGTAGTTTAAGTGAAGCTACTGTGTTTCTTTCATTTCACAACTCCACCGTTTATAAGTCGGCACCACGCTATGCACTGTACAAGTCAACACGGAATGACATCTTAAAATCACGATAAAGTGTAGGTAAACAGTGCATGTAATGTTTGATTAACATGCCTCGCATCCACAAAATCTGCATTCGAGCTGAAAATCGGACAAAACATACTTTTACTTCAAACTGAAGTCTGCTACTGAGCAGACTCAGCCTTTTTGAAGCATATGCTCTTTATTTGAAGTAAAGGGTCTTGTTTATGAATAACCATTTACTTTTATGCGAGTGTAAGGTTACGCTTTTGCTCCAGAAGTAGGTTTTGCTTGAGATTTTTATGAATACTAGTAGAAGGATTTCCTTCATATTTTGCAAGCATAAGCATATCCTTTTCTTTATGAATACGACCCATTGTCTCGAGGGGAGACGCTCGGATCCCAGCCTTGAAGGTGAAGTCGTGATGCTCCGAGCTGCAGCATCAACGTTTGTAACTTTTATGGTAAACTACGACGGCAACACCTTGCAGCATTGGGGCAGTCGGCGAGTTGAAGCTGGCCAAACTTTTGGGGGTCATCTTAATCCATCATCTTTCACGTCTCGACTAACTTAACGTCGCGGTGTCACCGTCGGTCTGCTGCACCTAATTGCTTTTGCAGTGACACCGCATTTTATTTTTTTCATTCGTTTTTAAATATTTGTATGTTTTTTGCAATAACGGTAAAAGCTTCTAGCGAACGGGAGCATGAGTCTCGGCTTCTCTCTGAGCATGGGCCTGTTGGTCCGTCTGCAGACAACTATCTCATCATTTGTCTTTCATCTCTGAATCCATAGCGGTGACCATCCGTGTTTCACTGCAGCCGTGTAAGCCTCTAGGCCCCAGACACTGGTAGATAGCGAGCACATAATTGCAGCTCGAACTAGTACGTGCAGGTTCCAAGCTGGAGTAGGCAGTCAAGAACCCAAAGGGCACGTTATATTGAGCTCAGAAATTGAGCATTTGAGGCTTAGCTTGTATGGAACTGCAGTCAGATGCCTTGGCTTTTACACTTTAAATCATGTTACAAGTGTTAAAAGAATCATCACGTTGAGGCAACTGAAAAGTCAATTTTACCGAGCATTATTGACGTTTTGAAAGTCTCAAGACTAGCCAATGAAAGATCATTTCTGAAAGCAGAAAACCCTGGGTCGAATTCAGCCCACCTGTCTGCAATTTCAGTAACGTCAAGCCACGAGGGCCTAATTTCAGGGCCCAATCGAATGTGCCCCTACAGTAATGAGTCTCTCTAAAGTTACGGATAAGTCAGTCCAGTAGTGTGCGTACCTTAGTTTAAATTCCCTTTGCCAGTCATTAATGACACATTTAGGGCATGTTCGATTGGGCCCCGAAATGAAGCACTCGAGGCTTAACTTGTCCGAAACCGCAGACCAAGCTTCGAAACGTCGATATTTTTTCTGCTGTCGGTTACCCTTGAGACTTATAAAAATTTAATCTTGCTCGGTAAAGCAGTTTCCAGCAGGTAATAAGGTGGTAACCATAAAGCATCAATATTAGTTTCCCGTAGAAAAAGCATTGTCTGGAGCGTTAAGTACGGTTGACTCTGGTGAGGAAACATTAACTTTATAGGGGTAGCACCATGGTGAATTATTTATTGCCAGCCGGGACATGTGGAAACTTCAGGGGCCAGAAGTACTATTCTCCGTTGATGCCCGCTGCTCTATATTGGCTACGAGGTGTGAGTATACGGTATATTCCATGCAGCTGGCATATCCCAATAGTATATGAGCACTAAGTGCTTAGAACCGACCAATGCTGTTCTCCAAAATTTATCAGTGATACCCAATTTTTTCTCTGGGTAGTATTGAAAACGTGTAGCGTGTAGACTGAAAGAATTGATGTATGAACTTTCTATGGCTGGAACATTTAACAGAATAACAGTGTGGATTGTAATTGGCTGTTGATATCATAAAATGTTCACTGATTTTGAATCGTCCCTTTCTTTTTTATTTCGTTATAAATGCCGTCTAAATGTTCATAAGTCATCCATTGACGAAGTAATCTGTATGTGACTCCTACGTTATATTACTGCCAGAGTCAATGCCATATAATGGTTGGCAGCATTAGTTGATGTTCGCATTGATCGAACAAGCCTCGGTTTTTGAAATGTTGTGAACTTGATATCAGTTATCGTCGGCCCGAACTGTTGAAAAAAATTCAACCTCTTTGAAATACTTTGACAGTTGGCAAATAGCGTCCTGTGGCAACTAACGACCCGCGTCCTATACTCACGTATGAAGCTCACAATTAGCCCTTCGCTTGATACAGTAACTTTCAATTCACTTATTCTTGAGCCACCTTTCTATTTTAAAGATTCTTCGTGAATAATCTTTACACGCGAGCGTTTCATATTTTCCTATGTTGATCAGAATTTCTGGCAATAATGACATTACTCACTTGAAGAATAAATGGAACACTGGGTTTTTGGTGTAAGAGAGAAAGCTATACATCTGCATGCTAGAAAAGCATTTGCTTCTATGACCTAGCGCGCTCCTACTTGAGAAATGGGATTTACAGCACGAATATTGGATTATGTACACCAAATGAGACGACCGGTCAACTTTTCCTAGAAATGCAAACAAGTAGTAACACTTAAATATAGATTTATATAAATTTATATAAAAGAGCGGCCGAAGTTGCTCGGTTACTTTCGCTACTTTTCAACCATGCATTAATAGGGTCATCAATTACTGTGATGAAGTCGCAAAGTCGAGCTTGATTTCTCCGGAATTCTAGACAGAAGCTTCGCCATTTTTTTTACTCGTATCGCAGTAATTGTAAGTAACCTGGTACCATTCTAGGCGACTGAAAGCTCTGTCGTGTAATACGCTTGGTCCGAATGATTTCAAGCTATTTACAACATGATCACTCACACTTGTGAGTGGATCCGATTGGCGTAGCCTCAATTAGATATTAATAATTACTTTCCACTAGTATTTGGCCATCGGAGATTTATACCTTAAGTTGCTTACCTGAGGATCATGATTCTTTTGAGTATAGCTAGGGGCTTTGATGGCAGGGGGACTAATCTCGTTTATTATCTCTATAATAGTAATGCCATTTTTCATATCATGCAGTGTTAGAAAGGATAATCACCACAAGTGAACTTAGTTTTTACGCTTCAGCGTTTAAGCATATAATATCAATTACGCTTCTAGGGTTAGTAAAGAACGAAACTGAACTGAACAAAACGGGGTTAGTAAATAAACTAACTGAACTCTCAGCATGTGAAATCCATGCTAAGTTACAACTAGGTAAAAATGAGGCATAAGTGCTTAACTAAGCATCAAATACAATATTAAATCTTAATACATAAAATTACCTATGATGAAACCAATGCCAATCTTAAAGCGTGGTCGTATGATAGAATCATTAAGGCGAATAAATAAACAGAAGAAAAAGTTCTCTTCTCTATCTTTCTCTGTGTGTCTATCTCTAATTGCGGAGATACTGGCATTTACGATGATACACAGAAGTTCGACGACAATAAAGAGTAGCTGAACTGCACTAGCGACGGGTGTGAATCGTAGGGGTTTGCGCCTCGGGAGCCGGTAGGTGAGCAGAAGTTGCGTGTGTGGAGTAGGGAGGTGTAGTCTGACGAATCAAGTTAATCCGAGGGTTTGTATTGTGATTGATTGCGCCACCTGGCGTTGTGGGGCAACTTGTAACTAGCATCGAACGTACAGGCTACATCGCGCGAGACCCTTCTCAAAGGCATGTTGCGCGAGAATTCCGCGAATTCAACCTTCGGGGGGTTTCCATGGCGCGTTCAACCTCAAAGGTTAATGCACGGGCTTTGTTTTAAGGAGAAGAAACTTCAAGTCTTGGAGGGCAACGACATGTGTATAACTGGTAGCTAAAATTGTGAAAGCAGGGCACACTTGTCTACAACGGATGCTGGCTATAGATCGGGGCGTGGAGCTTTTATCGGTGTACTTACTCTGTGAGAACAAAGTTCACTGTGGGTGTGTCCATGAACGCATCATCGAGGTTAGCCGGCATAAGACCTTGAACGAGGACATGACCTATCGGTTCTAGGAAAGGCGATGGCTTAGAAAGTATTGGTGTCGGGATCGAACGTACTCGCGTCAAAGTTGGCATTGGTTTTTTAGGTCAAGCAAGTTATATTGAAGGTTACTTGCTAGTGTCAATGACAGCGAAAGAAGGGATTAGAAGTAGAAGACAAGACATAGTTATTTTCCTGCCAGTATAGAAGAAGACAAAAGGCATGAAATCACAACAGAAAAGAAATATTAATAAAATAGCTTGAAATACAAAAGCTGGCGTAAATGATTATATAGACGCTGGCATAAAACTAACATGATAACAATATTAATGCTCCATCGCTAGGCATATGGGAGTACAGCTCTATGCAATCGGTTCCGCTGAATGAGACCACATCGAGACCTGCAAAATTTGGCCACTGCAACTGCCTGGTCATTAATAGCGAAGTTAACAACTTTAGGCATGTTTTTGCTAAAAGGTTAGCAAATGAGTACACTTTCTTGGGCAATGGTTTTTTGTCACATGTTTGTAACTGTGAAGATAAATTAGCAAATGAAAATAATCCAAGCGCACTAAATAGCTATAAACACTTCGTATTTCGAATCTGTATGACTTAGTAAAATAGAAACAATGCTACCGCCACATTTTGGCAGTAAGAACTACGTTATCAAAAATTTGTTAATTTAAAGCCATGCTAATTTACTACAACTTTTAGGAGCCTCATAATACAAAATAGTTCAACACCATGGAGAATCTACCTCTTTTTGATTGTTTTATACCTTGATTATAAGTAAATTAATCATAAAGCATTCGTCCGATTACACGGACCGTTGTCTACTATAAGCAAGCTGCTTTGTGTATGAGTCATAACGTTTGATTTTTTTTCTACAGAACTAGTCACATTACGCAAGTGGACGCTTTACTCTGTGGTCCAATAAAAGGAATCCACTCTATTTTGTAGCAAGATTGAGTTTTCGTAAGTTTGCAGGGTAATCAATTGAGGGTTAACCCATCTAAACTGAGATTGTTCCAGGAAAACTTTTTCTCTGCTAGGCGAATGGGTTGAATTTATCTTTAAATTTTTGTAACGTGTCTCCTTATCTGCGTCCCAAATTAAAGATAAACACTGATAATTTTTGAAATTGGCATCACAGCGTTGACGTAAACTCTTATGTACAGTCAGTGAACGAAATTGGAGAACGAAAGTGTGAAAATAAACTTTTTACTAATATCCATTTGAGCCTTGTGACGTTGTCATCGTATGTTCTTTAATATTTTTTTTTGCTGTTTGTTTCATTTTGAAAGTAGAGAAAAATAAGTATATGTATACGTGACCATATTCGTATATGAAAAATGTATGGTGCATAAAATTAGAGATTGAGATACAAAGCCTTTGTGTATTTAGTCATTAACTGTAAGTATTCTCACATTAATATAGGGCATATGTAGGACACGTACATGCCATTACTACGAGAAGCCTTTCGGCATTTACGACCAAAGGATTTTACTGTTTCAGGGTGATTTTTGTTTCAAGCACTGGCGTTCCTGCGACAACCATGATGCTGAGGTTGATTGTTTTACCTCAATTACGTTAGTAGTGTATAATGCGACGAGATACCCGCTTTTGAGGGTAACCTACAGTCGCGCGTGAGCTTCCGGTTTATAACGGCCAATCAATGCACTACCGGTGAAGCAGGGGTCTTGGGGGCGCAAGCCGGAAGTGGGTGGGGCCTGGGCAGGGATGTCGCGACCGGAGGGGGGGACTCCCCCCTCCAATAATTCCTGGACGAGCTATAGAGTCGGTATATTTTAGACAAGAGCAGTCGGTACTTTTACGGTAACCGACTATCGTCAAATGTACCGACTAACGTCAAATGTACCGACTAACGCCAAAATTTACTGTAATCGAACATCACCAGTGAAAAAAATTTTTTGCGCTGCGCGCGAATCGCCTTGCCGCTTCCACAAGCACACCCGTCTTTGCACTACAAACTACTCTTAGCTGTAAAATGTACCGACTAACGTCAAAATTTGCTGTAACCAAACATCACCTGTGAAAAAATGTTCGCGCTAATCGTGAATCGCCTTGCCGCTTCCACAAGCACACCCATCTTCGCAATATAGCCCATCATGCACTAAGACTGTGAGAGGAGGATGTCTGTCTCATAAGCTTTCTTCAGTAATAGGCTTCTGTCAATTTATATTAATATAGACTAAGTAGCCATATTCGGTAAATTTATAGGAAAGGTTTTTGATATGCATAGCTAACTACATGCATACTAGAAATGTGCATTTAATTACATATTTAGGCAGAAGAGAAAAAAAGAGATTTGGAATATTTTGGTGACATTTGGCATTCTTTTGGATAAAAGAAACACGGCAACGCTCTTGACAGTACGGCACAAAGACAGTCTGAGGCGTCAGTGGCGTGTTGTGAACCTGTTGCAATAGCAACCTAACGTCACTTTCATTTTTTAAAGCGCAATGAGATAAAAGTTTTTCACTTTTATTTACATTGCGATCATTTTGTTTTGCTATATTATCAATTAATTGAACCTATGATCATTGTTTGGGGCGGAGCCGCTCGTTGTCACATTCACAAACTTTAAGTAATAATGAATAATATGCTTGGGCGAATACTACGTGTTAGACGTAACGAAAACAATGAGAAATGTACTCGTCTTCACAATTGTCGCAATTTCATGATGTTTAAAACTACTATTCTTTACTTAGATTTTTCGATTTGTGTGTTACAATCATCGTGAAGTATTTCAGTCCCCTTAATTATTCCCCCAAAAATTACGAAATAAGACGTTCTGTTCTCAATCTCCCAACTGTGCGTGCTGACGTTGAGAAACGCGCTACAGTATTTCAAATTGAAACGCTTCTCAATAAAATTCGTGAGTATTCATTAGATCCCTATTTTGATGACTTAAAAAAGCGTTTTAAAGAATAAGTCATGCAATTGTTATATCTTTTGCTCAGTGTTGCCCCAAAAGTTTATTTTTCAGTGGCTACGGAGATGCATTACTCTACAGTGCACAGTACTACTCTGTCAAATACTTGTAATGTATCAAATGTATCTGTGTGTAAAAAACCTATCACCAGTCACGGCGCAGCTAGTGCCAATCTGTGGGTGAAGTCTGATTGAGCAGCTGCGCTGCCTGTGCAATGTTTTCGAAAAGTTATAGTGCACGAGTACTGTCCCTATCCCCGACCGACCACCCCTACTAGAGAAAAAAGTCCTTCCAATGAGTACCCGTGTGAAAGGTTAGGTTAGGCCGGTACTGGTTCTGCTAGCGTTCCCAAGTGTTTTTACTGTATTTATGTGGGTTTTTAGGGTTTTTATTGGTCTTTAATGTTGAGTTAAAATTTTTTATGGTATAAGTGTTATTTTTTACTTGGCGTCAATCTTTGATCTGCCTTACTTAGCGTCAATCTTTAATTGGCCTTACTTAGCGTCAATTTTAAATCGTATATTTCGGTTTTTAGCAGAACCAGACCTTGCCTTTTAAATAACCTTATGAGGGAAAGCTCATTGGATGTTAGCAGAACCAGACGCTACCTTTTACTTAACCTTACACATACATATTCATTGGCCTGTAGGCTGTTACACTTAAAAGCCCTTCATACTAACAATTACACCTAATACAAAAAATTACCCTTAACGACCTCATTTACGTCTAAGCCATTCAATAGGGGTATACTGCACAGCACCAGCAATAACGTATGCATTAAATGTTTCCGTAAACTTAAAAGACTCAAATGTTTAATCAACAATAATGTCTCAATCGGCTATAACAAAACTTGCATTGCAGAAAAGCTGTTACCGAACTACACGATATATATAAATATATATATATAGCCTACAGTACTCGTGCACTATATATTTTCCAGTCTGTAATATGACTGATAGTTTACGTCAGTCGATATTTTTCAGTGCCCTGGGCATCTTCCTCTGTAAAATTACTTTACCTGCACAATCTTCAACAAACACATAACGTCCCGAAAATTACTCGCACTTGTCCGCAGTCCGTCTATAAACGAATCCCCTGCCCCGTACGTGTTAGCTGCAGGGCTGAATACCTCAGGATGCTGCGCCATTGGTATGATGGGCATGCAACAGCATCTAACTAAGATAAAAAAATGTATTCTGTTTGGTTTATTCGTTTCTTTTAGGCTTTGCAACCTTATCAACGGCTCAACACCAGTGACAGTAAACGAAAAAAAAACTCTCTTTGCCATCAAGCTAACGCCAACGAATTTAACTGCCTTTTCCATTCACTTGTACGCTGTACAGGGGTCTCACATTTGACGCTTGTACACAATTCTATCACCTTAGGGTTGTCGCACATTCCGCCTGCCATCGCGATTAAGTTTAATTTGCTTTTACTGCTGAAAAACACGCTCGACATGTATCATCAGTTGATGTGATGTATTCTTTAATGACGAAGAGGGTTGTCTTTTGCTTCTTCTTGATGAAAGATTGGCCAAAGGGAGGTCTCCCTCTAACGCCAGGTCTACTCCAGCGCAGAAGCAATGTAATCCAATTTTTGAGGGAGACAGTTGGCCTGGAGCGACAGCAATGTACGGCGCATCGCTCGATCTGGGTTGCGTTGGTTGAGATACTAGATAGTTGTGCCCGATGTTGTGTTTTTCATTGCAACAAGTTTGCTGCTTCACACGTGTGGCGATGGCCTAAGGCCGGCAATACGTAAACGGCAAGACCGTCAACTAGGAGACATGCGAACCATGCTCACGCTTTGCCTAATATATAATGCCAGCTGCAGTTTCCAAATGGACACTCATGGAAAGCTTATGCATCGCCTGATTTTGTCAAGCACTTGTCCTACGGGACTTTATAGTTTCTCTGGAGATACAATTGAGCCGATAGGTATCATCATGAAGCTTTGGCATTCTATCAGTTACACTTTGGATCTATTAATTTGTCTGAGAGTAGCAGCCAACGTCATTCAGTGCTTTTAAGCGAGGCAACGTGTTGTCTGGGAACTTCATCAAGTTTAGAGTGATTTGCCATAACCATGAATACAATCATCTGAAAGACGTACCCTGGAACGTGCCCAGAATGTTTGTTTACTTCGACATGTGGCCAAATGTACTTGTTCATGGGCTCTTTTTTTTTTTGTAACTTAGTTGACTCGTTCACTAGTTTTGTGCATCTTACTTTTTCATTTACAATATTAACTGTACATTATTTATTTTTCTAAATAAAATTGTCAGCGCGTAAATAATTTATTTCAAGAACACAACCTGCAATAAGCACTGAGATTTAGTGGATTACGGATATTTTATTTTTTGAATTTTCGTTCTCAAATTTATTTTGTTACTGTACGTTGAGATCAATAGTGGGCATTTGCCTCCAGCACACTAGAGATCGACAGCCTCCTGTGCTTTTTACTTCTATGACAGGGCCGTAAGCTCTACCTCTGGTTGGGATCATCTTGTTTCCAGTAATTATGATCTAAGTGTGGCAATCGAGTACGTCCGAATATTTCCTTTCTATATGACTGGAGCGAAAGAGTTTGATAGCCGTTGGCTTCCATACCTGCACCTCTTCATAGGTGAAGTGTAACACATACATAGAAATAGAAACCCTGTCTTGCTACAGACCACTGCATTATCGACATTGGTGATATAAATATTCTGAGCTAACCTAACCTCTTCAAGCGTGCCATAACCTAACCACACATATACATTGACGGAGGTCACTTGCTATACCGGGACCGTTTTGAGTCTGCATGTTGAACTGAGCTCTGTAAGATTTCAGAGTAATTTCAGTTAAAAGTTTTCTCCGGCTTAGGTCATGTCCTACCTCTCCTGTTTTTATTGTTTTCTTGCTAAAATAAAAAATAAAAAATAAAAAACTTCACCGGTTTAACTTGGAACTTATTAGCATGTTTATAACATGAAGGCCAATACCCCACTTAGCTATATAGAGGAGAGGAATACTTTGTTTTTTAGTGCTTGTGCAGGTCTGGTGAAAAGAACTTGCTAGTGACAAGTATTATTCCTTAGTGGGAATTATGATTTTGGTGACAATGGTTCCCTATGATGGAACTACGTAGAGTAGCTAACAACAATTTCATCACTGAACGATTCTAGAATCAAAAAGATTCTCATGTAGAACATTGAGAATAATGAGAATAATGTGCAGGATCGGTATGAATGTTGGAACTGCTATCTATACTAGATCTATACGTGTTATTTCCTTCTATGCCCTCTTTTACAAGTCAGTATAGGTGAATGCAGACGTAAAGAGGCATATATATTTTCAATAGTAGTTGCTGAACTGATGGTGCCCTCACATTTAGCCTATCTATCTATAAGAAACTTCTGTAATGCAAGTACTGGATAGTGCGCACTATTTACAATAAAGATGGGCGATGACTTTGCACAAAATAATGACATGGGGTGCTACATGAAACTTCACTCCTTGAACTTCGACATTATTTTGATTACGTTAAAATTATCAACTCGTATGCGTTGTGAAGAAAATTCTGTATTATAGATATTACGTACATGCTATTTCACATGTAGTCCAAGCTTCTGCCTCTCTGAGCCGCAGTCGTTCGCTGTATTGATGACGTTGAGCTGCATCAAAATGAGTGAAAAGTACAGTTTATTTGGCAAGCTGTTTAAGATATGCCGAAAACTTTTGAAACTCGTAGCTGAACTGTGGCGTGCTGCTGCTGATGTCTAGTTTAAGTTAATAACGCCCACATTGGCAAGTAATTTCTCTAAGGAATAGCATAGTGTACTTTACAGCTAGAAACCTTTACCAGGTGTAATTTTTAGTAATGCCATTTACACGAGAACGTTTTTTAGCCTTCCGGTAGAGGTTTAGTAATCCCAGTGGCATGCAATTTCTTTTCGGAATGAAATTGTTTCCTTTTCAGCTATTACTGTCCACACAAGTATGTAAGTTCTGCTAGGAATACGAACGACACTCTTAAAAACATTCACCAACCAGAGAGACTGGGCTTTTCAAGGCTAATTAAAACTGCACCATCAACATATACCAGCGAAATTTGAGCGATTCACAACACTGTACTGTACAAAGTATGTACAGTACTTCCTTCCTGACACAATATCTCCCCACTCAACGTTTGTGCAGCATAGCAGCGACCCTATAGTTTCTTCGTAGTAGTTTACTAGGTTTGCAAGGTCACCACACTTCTCTGATTAGTTCTGTTAACAATTTCCTAATTACGTAATTTCTCTAATAATTATTTCGAGCCTTGCCTATAATTAACTTAATAACAAATTATTGTCGTGAAGTCGAACGTAGGTTAGTGGCCGCTCTGAGGAACATCCGGGATTGGGTGCACAGCAAACTGTAGTCTGTATCTTAGCCGCTCCGGGAAGCCGTCGCAACTACGAGCAGCCCCAACGACATGTAGGCTGTAAAAAAAGCACATCATTAACTCAATCTACGCAAGCAGTTAAATGTTGACATTTTAAATTGCATAATTTGATAATGATTTTTTTTGCAACATGAAGCGAACATAGGGTTTAGTCAAACTCGATGCGGATTATTATGCTGAAACTACGTTATTATGGGAGTACAGCCATATAAGTACTATACAGCATAGTAATATGTAATAGGATATTGCACTTTAGCTATAATATCTTTATCCGTAGTTAAGCGGCAAATTCCTTACGCTATATTGTGTCAAGATATCAGAGTCTGCTTCACTACGTAGCTGTCAAATAGTAACTGGGAGTCAGCTAGAATAGTCACAAAGTCATTTTATTTTACACAAAGTCACCACTAAAATAACTAGAGCATTCTGAGAACGCACGCCTCGGACAAGCAATTAAATGTGAACGAAAAATTCAAACTGTTCTTGAAATTAGGATAGATTAGATTAGATAGGCGGCAGTAGACGAACCAATAGGCCCATTCCCAAAGAGACACCGGAACGTAGGCCCCGGCACTCTATGAGCTATTGCCATTATGTTAGTAGGATATAGAGGACAGGAGAAAAGAGAGAGAAAAAAAAAAGATGGGGGGGGGGGTTGAAGAGTCCTTGCCCAAGAAACGATCTTGAATGCACGCAAGCACGTTCATGAGCCGCTGACATGCGGAGCTTAGAGATAGCAAACTGTGTAGTTGGAGCGGGAGAGAGAATGAATTGGATTAAAGTTGTCGATTTTTCATCACCAAAATTTGATCATTTGTACCTGTTGACAGTAATAACTGCTGTAATGCTTTTTAAGATCTATCCGTAACTTTTGCACTATATTTTGAGAAACATTAACCAAGTAAACAAACGGACTGACCACTCATCACCAAAATTTGGTCAAGGGTGAGGTTTCTTCATTTATAACGATACCTGCGAATTTCATGAAGATCCATTTATAACTATTTGAGCTATATTTCTGACAAATATTAATCAAACACACAAACAAACACACCGATCGTCACCAAAATTCAATCATTTGTGCCTTTTAACATGTTTAACGATTCCTACAAATTTAATGGAGAGCCGTTCTTAACTGTTTGACTTATGTTACTAACAAACATGAAAACAAACATAGACAGTAAATGTACAAACAGGTCAACTTAAAAAATTGGCTCATTGGCTACTAGTAATAACCCTAACCGGGACTCTTTGAAAGAGACCCCAATGATCGTTCGCGAAACAACGGTCAAAAACTCAAGCATAAAGCTCGAAGAACAACCTCAAGTCAGCAGTTCTTTCCCTATTTCATAGTCAGCATTTGGAATAGACTCCCTTCCGACGTTGTTGGTGCGGA
>LQNS02278094.1:37058177-37073701 GCA_001587735.2 Parhyale hawaiensis | reverse complement strand
TTCTCCATTCCTCTACATCCTACTAACATAATGGCAATAGCTCATAGAGGACCGGGGTGTAAGTCCCGGTGTCTCTTTGGGAATGGGCCTTTTGGTTCGTCTACTGCCGCCTATCTAATCTAATCTAATCTAACAATGAATGCTTGCAACTTTTGTGAAAATCTGTTTATAACTTTTTTGTTACGCTACCTAGAAAAAAGAGGCAGACAAACCAACGGTTGAGCGGATCTTCACCAAAAGTTAATCATCTATTTCACCTAACATACCTAACATGCCCTGTAAGTTTTGTAAAGAACCATTTTATAATCTTTTGAGCCATCTTGGTGACAGACAGACAGCCAACAGACTGTACAGACAGAGAGAGACAAATTCGATCAAATCATAACCTTGTGCGGAGATAGAAATTCTAAAATGTCCCTGACTTCGTTTAATAGCTGGTGTATCAAGAATTATAGCCCATTTTTGCATCAAACCAAGATAATTTTCTGAAATAATCTCTGCGGTCAACAATATATCGCTAAATTACCGTCCGGTACTGCCGTTTTAAGCACTTTTTAGGAACGATAATAATGGCCAGAATTTTTATAATATGCAAGTTAGTTGCACGGTTATGTGAGTAATGTGGTTGCGCGTTGGATGTTGCGCTTCTCACCATGAACTTGAAGATACCAATGTAACAGGGTGCTTTTTCTGTAAGTTTTATAGCTTTCATAAAACTTAGCTGCAAAACTGACAGCATTCGTAATACGTTACTTTTATTATAAGTACACTATAAGGACTCTTATTACTGGCAGATGCATATTACAACAATAAATGGAGGTAAAATTATGGATACTTACCGATGAAAGACATCGGTTAACATACATATTTGCCTATAAAAAATAAGAGTAAGCTTTGTCGCAGGGGTTCGGGTGACAAAATTACATAACTATTTTTAAATGACAAATTCATCCATGAACCAGCAATAAACAGTCTGGGATGATAAAGCACTGAAAAAAAAAACGCTAATTGTACAACTAAAAACTCATTGACAGTATTTTCAGCATTTAAAGTATGTTTTTGGCGAAAGATAGAGAGTTAAATAAGGAATTTGAGATCTGAATCATGGTAAATGGCGAATGCCTGAAAATTATCTAAACAGAAACAGCAGCCACAAGCTTCCGCGTGTTGCCGCACAGCGGGATAGGAAGTAATTCGGCTAAAATGTAGCAAGCGAGCCTATATAGGGCATCATATTGTGTTTGCTTCTTATTCTCTATCTAAATTGATATCAAAGATACTAAAGAACAACTTCTTATCATATAACAAATACATCACTTTACTATAAATAAATCTGCAGAACTTGCTTGATTGTTCAATGTTGGTTGAAATTTGTGAATGTAACAATTCTAATATACGCAAGTAAAAATCAGAGCACTAGTCTAAAATCTAAAATTATAAAATTTTCATGCTTTATTGGATGGTCACTATCAATTGATTAATTTCTGATACAACTGTAATTTGGAGATAATGAAGGTACTTGTGTTCTAAATGATATTCCTTTATGTTGACATATTCTCACCGTCAGTTGGATAGTGATAGTGTCACTATCCAAATCACAGTAGTATCAGAAATCATTCAATAGATAGTGACCATCCAATAAAGCATGAGAATTTTATAATTTTAGACCAGTGCTCTGATTTTGACTTGTGTATATTAGAATCTCTTTACATTCACAAATTTCAAACAACATTGAACGATCAAGCAAGTTCTGTAGATTTAACTACAGTAAATTAATATTAATGTTTGTAAAACGAGAAGAATCCTGCATTTTTGCAATGTTCTGCAAATGTTTGTAGTAGGAAGTGAAAGGGTGTTAGACGGGAAAAATGATAGCTGTATAAAGTGAATTCACTTTATTCACTTATACTTGTTACCCATAAATAATATGATTAACAGACAGTTGATAGATTAAAATATTCTTTACTACTGCGTCAACTCATCTTTCTTGGGAGACATTTTATGGAATTTGATTATAAATCAATCAAGTGCAGCATATTACAGAACTGGAATTACGCAATTTTATTTATCCTCTACCCAACCATATGAGATATTTCATGATTTCTTATAATTACTCCGATTTGATTCCTCACTCGTTATAGGGTTCCCCGGGAAGCTGGTTCCATAAATACATAAGCATATAATAAAAAATACGCATTTTTCTTTATTATGGTATGATGATTATTCTGAGTTCATGCCGCTCCCGTTATGTGGATGACCGGACAACCATCTAGTCGCTCCCCCTTCTTCCCTCTGTTTACCCCTTTCTAGATGTCCCGTACATGAACGCACAAAACTCACCGATACTCATCCTAACAGTTGACGCAGGACTGTAATCAAATTCCCTGTCAGAGGTGAAGCCAAACCTCCGTCACTCCGCCTCTTTTCCCTGTTTGCTTCCGAAACCGTCGTAGTCGTCTCTTGGAGTCCCGAGAGCTTCGTAACTACCCCTGTCTAGGTCGTCCAAGAAGTTACTGCCCGGTATCTGGTTCTGTTGCTCCAGTTCGCTGTCGATGCCCCTGGAAACGGACTCGCTGCAGTTTCTTACAGAAATGCCCACTCTTTGTCCAGGGTTGCCGTTGTTTCTGTGCAAGTCTGGTTGTTTACTTCGACCTCTGCTCCCTGTAGTTGGGATATTAAAAAAGGAGGAGATTATCTACTACGATTGGCTTGAAATTGTCCATAATTTTAATTGTATTGTGTATCGAGTTTCAGTGGTTGATCGCAAACAATTCAAGTTTCAAACGGCGAAACACCCAATCTTGGTGATCCTTAACGTATATACAATTGGTAACTAGCCTCTGAAACTCAATGTAAGGCGGCCAAGCGGTCGTTTACCACTCAAGTTCTGAATAATGCAATGCCATAGGAGGCTACACTAATTGGTGCTCCACAACTATCAACAGGTTCAACGGCTGCTCGATTTTAATTAACTCTAAATTAATTTAGTGGCCTAACTTTAAATAACTGGGAGATTATAGGTTAGATCCTTGACGTTTTCATTCCCGTTGTTCATAGTCTATTCCGCTTGTGAATTCTAGCTGAAGTTTTTCGGGGCAGCTGAAGCTTCACGCTGAGGAGAGAGAGTATGTAGTTATGCCCGTGCGTTACCCCTACAGTGATAGGTATAACCTAACATATCAGCGATCTGAGTTCAAAAACAACAGGGTTTATTTACTGCTTCTTTGTCTGTCAGGTCATAGCATGGATCAAAAATGGAAAAAGCAAGTCGCAGCTTCTCACTTCATGCCCACCATGCCAGAGTTTGGAGAATCTGCTTTATGTTCTTTGAGAAACTTCAAATGAAAGATAACTGAAGTGAATCTCAACCTCCTTCGGTGCAGGTAGAGGCCTTGTGAAATAGCTGTAGCCTCTATCCTCGAATTGCTAACTTCGGCAACAAAATTTGCTGAGTGACTGGCTAACAATCAGTTCTTCAGTGCAATTGAATATTCTGCTGTACAGCAGTCACCTATTGAAGAACAAACTACTCCTCGGCTCGAGATTGGCATAATCTGCTAGCAAAATTATGAGTCAAACATACAAACGAACCAACCGATCTGCACCAAAATTTGATCATTTATGTATTTTAACAATTTTAACAACCCCGAAAAAATTCATAAAGATCCATTCAATATTTTTTGAGTTATTGTGCTAATAAGCATAAAATTATAAACAGTGACAAACGAACGAACAAACAAATCATCACGAAACTTTGGTCATTTACTCTTTGTGATATACCTTAAGGTTCATATTAACTTCATAAAAATCCATCCATACCTTTTTGAATTATGGCATTGAGAAAATAAAGCAGACAAACAAACGAGTGGACAGATCTTCACCAAAAGTTAATCATCTTGGTGACAGACAGATATAAAGACTAACAATCAAACAGACAGACAAACCTGACGAAAACATAACCTCCCTGGGGGAGGTAATAATCGACCTTGCAGAATGGTTGGAAACCCAAAATAAAATCTTTAGGTACTCTAATGATAAAAATAGTTATCAGGACTCTGACGATAACGGGCGATTTACATACTAAGCGAGCGAAATACTAAGCTGTCAATATAAAAAAATTTTAAGTGACGAAATTTCAAATCCTGAAATCGCAAGAATTGATTTAACCACAAACTATCTAACGGACTTCGAGTTCACAAAACTAAGCATTGAACTGGCCATTGACAAACTTAGCGAGAACAGTGCAGTGGGACCAGATGATGTACCGGCAAAAATCCTTAAGATGTGCAAGCTAAGCGTCCTTATGTGGCAAAAATCAAAGGATGATGGAGCAGTTCCACTCACCTACAAACATGCTTATTTCACCTATTCCTGAAGATGGAAATCGGCTAATAGCTTGGATCCAGCCAACTAAACACCTGTCTCCCTGACCAGCCACGTCATGAAAACGCTTGAAAGGTTGTTTAGGAAACACCTAGTACATCATTTAGAAAGGAAAGCAATAACCTGCTTACATCAAATCAACATAGCTTGAATATTATGACTTTGTTTTCGACCTACTATGCCAAGGCAAAAGAGTAGATGTTAAATATTAAGATTTTGCCAAAGCATTCCATAGAGTAAACCGTGGAATACTACTACTCAAACTCTTCAACATGGGCATCCGTGGAAAATGTCTTAAGATAGATTGAAGCTTTCCTGACAAACAAAATCCAAAGCGTAATTATAAATAGTAAAGCATCCAAACGACAGCCGGTGATCTGTGGAGTCCCACAAGGCACTGTGCTTGATCCAATCCTTTTCCTTATCATGATAAATGATATGGGGCACCAATGCAAGTTTGCCGTTCCCTCATCGTTCGCCGATGACACACGGATATTAGCAGTGGTACAATCTTTGGCAGACGTGCGGAATACGCAACTAGATCTAACCAACATTTTTCACTGGACATAGGTTAACAACAACCTACAACGAATCAAAATTTTAATTTCTATGATATGGAAAAACTATTCCCTTACTGAATCTACGTCTTACACGACGAGAGACGGGATTGAAATGGAGAGAAAGCAAATTTTAAGAGATTTTGGTGTGAGAATACAGGATAATGCCACTTTTGAAGATCTCGAGGCTCGTAGTGTTACCACAGGGAAAAAGGGGAGCGGATGGGTGCTTCGAACTTTCTCTTCACGAGAGGCAGACACAATGCTCACTAAATGGAAACAACTGATACGGCCTAGGATTGAATACTGTTCACCTGTTTGGTTGCCGAACAAACGGAAGGACTTAGAGCGCCTCGAGGCTATCCAGCGATCGTTTACTGCCAAAATCCGGGACATAGAAGATTTAAACTATCAAGAAAGACTTGCTCAACTTCACATGTACTCAATTCAAAGGAGATTCGAGCGCTTTACGATCATACGGTATATGTTTGGAAATTTCTAGCAGGAATTACTTCCAATGTCAATGGGCGAATCCAGGCCAGACACTCAAACCGTATTGGTCGCACTTGTGAGGTCCGCATTCCGATCAAAACTGGTGGTGACGCAATGGCCACAAAGTATTCTAATAGTTTCGCGGTTCATGAGGGCGAGATTCTTCAACAAAATGCCACGTCACACCCGGAATTTCACCGGTACAGAGACTGCGAATCTCAAAAACTTACTGGACGCATACCTCCTGAAAGTGCCAGATAAACCTTTTGTAAGCGGCTACGTTAACTGAGGGGATAACTCGCGGTTAGCCATCGTGCTGGTGACGGACTGCAGCACCATCATTGCACAAGATGGGTGGCGTGCATAACGCCTCCTGGACCTCGTCCGAAGTAGTATCAAGGTAGGTAAGGTAGTCATAGAAAAACTTACTGTCAAGAATGATGGACCCGTCAACTATACCGAATGAATTTTCGGCGACGCACTGATACACGCCAAAATTGCCCTCCTGCAGGTCTGAAAGAAACAAAAACATTTTACAGCATTTACTGAAGCACGTACATGCATTTTTCTATAACGAAAAGCGATGAAAATCAGGGAAATGCGAGTGTAATAAAGTTTCCATGGCACCAGCAGCCTTAAAATCGGTTTTGAACCTAAACATGACTTCCCAGAGCTACTGCTTTTTAAATTTGTTTTCATATTCATAAGAATAAGGCTCGAGATGCGTGTAGGTATATTTTAGGATGCATTATGAAGCATGGTATTCACAGAATTCAGCACATTAGATATTGATATCGCGATGCACAAGCTTGCAATGCCCTACGCACTTTGAAGTGTGTGTGTGTTGAAGTGTTGGCAAGCTGTTAATTAAATTAACTTCCATTAAAACTTTACCGTTGCAAAGTTTACTTGTGGAAACAATAAAAATAATTTCTTGTGAAGAAAAACACTTTGAACATAGCGATGTAGAAGAAAAGATTAACTTACCGCTGATGATGAGATGCATTCGTGTTTTGTAATCTTCTTGCACGATGTAGGTGGTGATGCGGCTTGTGTTGGACACCACGACGTCCTGGTGCTCCCAGTAGGTGACAGGGTTTGGGTGCGCCTCCACCAGACATTCCAGCTGCACCTCAGTACCCAGGGAGGTCGCCACCCGAAGCCTGGGTATATGAAGCTGCGGGTGAACTGTTGAGATCCAGAGGTCACAAAAAGGAAAATCTAGCCGCCATGATCAAGACAAACAGCTTACACTTTTAAACTGATAGGGAATCATCAGCATGTGGAAGAACTTTGGCTACTGTGTCTGCTGCCTGCTGCTGCTTTACGTTCTATGTTGCTGCCCTCAGACGTGCGCTCATTTAGCTAATGTAGTACCTCTGTGTTTTCTTAGTGTTTCTGTTTTTGGACGGAAAATTTAGATGATGATGCTTTACTCAAGGAACGGTAGGCCTACATGTTAGCCTGCTATTGTATTGATGATGAACTTCTTCATGATCTTTACATCATTATTAATTTTACCCGTCCCTTTGCCGGGCCGCGAATTTTTTTTTCCTGAACCTTTCAGCAAGTACAGTCTCAGGGCAGCCAATGGCGTGGCAGGTCACGGGCCACAGTGGGAGGGGTGAAAAGTGATGGTTTGTGATGGTGTTGCAATCAGATGCATACCTCGGAAAGACTGTAAATTCACAATTTACATGCCGTGAAGTTTATTCTGATAATTAATAGGCATCTTCAATTAAGGTGTGTGACGTACTTGAACTTCGTTTATATGTGTGCAACATGTGAAAATTGCTCGTGTGTTAGCAGTTTATATTGAGTTTTTGTATTTTGTGAACATGTAATAGGGAATAAATGTCACCAAGCATTGCGCGCAATGCCTAGCCAATAAGTGAATTAAATCACTCCTACATTAAATGGATAGGTTTGTTTTAAGCTATGTTAGATTAGGCCAGGTTCTATTAGTTCAATGAACAGCAACATAAGAGATGCGTGCATAGCTATAAAAGTTTACGATGAGTACTTTCTGAAGTATTACATAGGTTATGTTCTCAGTTTTTTAATCTCTAACCTGACATAACTCAGCCTAGCCGTGCCTAATCTAGCCTAGGCTAACGTAATGCTTGCTAAACCCTAATTACCATGGCATAACCTACCCTATCTAACCTAAACATATTTTACTTAAATCAATCCGTTTATGAAACAGAAATTACCGCTCGGGGAAAATCTAGGTTAGAGGAAAAATGCTGTTTTTTTTCGGACCTTAACCATAGACTTACTTCACACCTACACTATTACGAAGTAAAGAATTTGAAAGTCGCACTATGACTTGCTACCAAATATTCAAAATGACAGAACTACTAGGCAATCCAGCGTAGATCATTCATCATTTTCGGTCGCATCAAACACCTATATATAACACCATGCAAAACGACGAAACTAAAGTTCCTGTCAATAGTTCCGGATAAGTTAAGTCAAGTGGGCTTAACTTAGTTCTACTTTTTGGCTCTAAATCGAACATGTCCTTAGTCCCGCTTGATTTGAGCTAAGCTCATTGAGTTTATGCCCTTCTCGAACGCGCTTAAAGTTAAGTTGCAGGACACACATCATACATCGAAACCATTCATTTCTTCATAGTACATCTGAAAAATCTGAGTACAATGTAAGTGCATCGTCAAGGGTATGAGAACGTATAGAATGCTTTTTGTGATTTATTTGAACGTACAGTGCCTTTACATTTTTTTAACCTAATTCGTCGTAAGCGTAATGTGCCACCAATTTCCTGTAGCAACTAGCCAGTTTGTGTTACAACGAACAAGCTGAATCCAGCGTACTGCTTCGGCAATAAGTGAGATGAATCAGCAGTTTCCGAAAAGGGTCAATTTAAGTCAGATATGTTTTGCTTAGATGGGGTAGGTTATGCCATAGTAGTTAGGGTTGAGCAAGGATAGCGAAAACCTAGGTTAGATTCGGTACGGCTAGGCTGAGTTATGTCAAGTTAGAGGGTAAGGAACTGAGAACATAAAATATGTAATACTTCAGAAAGAAAACGTTGTAAACTCCTATAGTTATGCACGCATCTCTTTAACGTACTCTCCATTGAAGTAATAGAACCTGGCATTATAGTGGCATAGTGCAACATAGTTTTAAAACAAACCTATCCATTTAATGAATGAGTGATTCAATTCACTTATTGGCTAGGCATTGAGCGCGATATTTACTCCCTATAACATGCACATAAAATACACAGAGACTCAATATGAACTGCTAACACACGAGCAATTTTCACATGCTGCTCAAATTTAAACGAAGTTTAAATACATCACACACATTAATTGATGCCTATTAATTATAAGAATAAACTTCACGGCACGTAAATTGCGAATTTACATAGTTTTTTCAAGGTATGCTTCTGAGTGCAACACCATCACAAACAATCACCCTTCGCCCCTCCCACGGTGGCCGGTGACCTGCCACGCTATTGGCTCCCGTGAGACTGTACTTGCTGAAAGGTTCAGGAACAAAAAATTCGCTGCCGGACCAGTTACCAAAATCTCTGCTACCCCCACACTGACATTCATGAGAAGGTGTTTTTCACCCGCACGGTAGAGAGATAAGCGAGAGTCAAGGTAAGGCTACAGCAAATTGATTTTACTCTCTTTTTATTTATTTTGCTGCGGTATGAGAACAAGCTGTTTGGTGCCTTTGACGTTTGCGTGTGTACGTTGTGTGTATTCATGCATTTGCCCTGACTGTGTATGTGGGGCCTCCTCTTTAGGTGACTGTGCCAATAAGCTTGTGTTAATAATGTTACTTACTACTTATGTACACGTAAGGGTATTTGTAAACCTATTATCTTCTGGATAAAAGTTATTATTATAAAATAGCTATAGATCGGTTAGCCTGGCAATCATTCACCTATGTATCGAAGGTGTATTGTCATAGTATTGGATCATCGACTAGATGTTGTGTACATAAAGAACTGATGGCCGATGGAAGCGTTAGAAGTCATCTTTAAGGGGAACAGCTTGTCTATTATCTGTCCATACATGACATAGCATCCTTTTACCTATGTTGGGCAGCCGTTCACATGCTGCGTAGCCAAAGGTCAGACATGGATGTGCCTAAGTAAATTATTGACTGGCAGAAGCGGAATGATTTCAGGTCTTGTGTTTCAGGTCTTGTATTTCAGGTCTTGTGTTTCAGGTCTTGTGTTTCAGGTCTTGTATTTGAGGGCTTGTGTTTCAAGTCTTGTACTCTAGCGGGTAAAATAAGAGAACGCGTGGCCTGCGCGTTATCAGGCCGCCCATTGTCCGGCCACCGGACGCTTCTTTGTTTGTATGTATGAGCTGGCTTTGGGTTTGGGGCTCTGGGTAGCCCTTGAGTTGGAGGAAATGCCACTCTAAAGACGGATGAAACCGCTTTGGTCCAACGGCATCCCTGAGAGGAGATGAACAGGCTGGGGCCATAACTGGGTACTCAGTCTTCCGCAGTCTGCTCCTCTCTCCCTTCCCTCGGGTATAGAACCACCTGATGCTGTTTTCGTTTCTTTTCTTCACCTTTTCGGCCAAAGCCCGTACTGGTGATGGCAGGGTCTGGGGCCGCTGGCCGCTTTCGTTGCTATCATAACTGTCGATTTGCTTTTTTGTGTGATTTTTTGATGATTTCCCCTGCTTATGGTGTACGTTTATTTATTGTTCTTTGCGTGCTTGATAACTAGATATCCGGATGTGGAAGAGAACCCCGGTCTTCATGGTTTTGAGTCTCGCTCCTGCCGGATCTTGTGCACCAATGTTCAGGGTCTATATGGTAATCTGGCGGAACTAGCTGTAGCCTCTTCCAATTAAGACCTTGTGTTATGTTCGGAGACGCTCGTCTCAAGCCATCGCCATGTTTCTGAGCTGATGATACGAACTTTGAGAAGCCAGTGCTGCAGTTGCCCGACTCTTGCCTGGATTTAAGGGTTTGACTGCTTACAGATGAGAGGGTGTTGTTGTGTCTAGGTAGAGTGAATATGAGTGCCCATGCTGCAAGATGATGGTACTTCGTGTCTGTGGCTCATTCAGGAACTTTTATTTATTCTCAGTGTATCACAGCCCGTCTGCTGATGATAAGGTCTTCGATTGTTTCCTGGATGCAATGGCTAGAATTCAGTCCTTGGATAGGCGTTCTGCTTTTGCCTTCAAGGTTGACTTTCTTTGCCACCATGTGAAATGGTTAGGCTCTGGGAGAACTGATTGCCATGGTCATGCCATCTTCAATTTCACTAGTGCCTCTGATTGTGAGCAGTTGGTTGAAGGTCCTACCCATTTGATGGGAGGTGTTCTTGTCCTACTGATGACTGATGTTTCTGATCTGGTTGGAGTGTCAGTGGTGTCTCCCATTGGTTCCTCGGACCATGGTGCCCTATCTGCGACGTTGCAGGTTCGTCAGGGGGTCTCCAGGGTCACTGTTAGGTGTGAAATATTTTTGAAGTCCTGAGTGAATTGGGATGCCGTCTCTGGTGCCATCCTTGCGCTACCTTGGAGTGTTGTGAGAGAGTTTACTGATCCTGGGTCTACTTCGGATCGGCTTCTCTCTGAGATGGTGCGCGCCTATGTCCCTTCCCGCTTCATAACAGTCAGGACGGGCGATGAGCACTGGTTTGATGATGCTTGTAGGAGGGCTTACCATTTGAAGCGGGAGGCATATGCCCGTTGACTTACTAGCCGGTCTGCTGTCGACTTTCAGCTTTTCAGGGAACAGCGGCGTCGGGCTGGTGCTACTTATGAGGAAGCTGAGTGGGAGCACAATTTTAGGTCCAGGGAGTTGTTAGCTTCATCTGTTAGTGCACATAAGTGGTGGTCCACCTTGAAGAGCGCTGTGCTTGGTGTGAGCTCTTCTGTTCCTGGTGGCGATCTTGTTGCGGACATCGCTGCTAAGGCAGCCTTATGTTACGCTACTTTGATGGGAAGCAGAGGTAGGACCGGGTGCGCATTCCTTTAGCATGTGATCCCGAGACGAGGTTCTCTGGTTTTGCTTTCAGATCCTCTGGAGCGCACCGCCTTCTTCTTGACCTGGACCCCTATGGGGGCCCGGATCCATCGGGTATGTTTTATTTCTTTCTTCGGAGGGTGACTGGTGTGCTCGCAGCCCCGGATGATTCCGTATTGAGTTGAATGTTGCGGCTGGGCTCTTTTCCGGAGTGCTGGCGTGTCGCCCATGTGACGCCCGATTTGACAGGCTCGGTTTCATCCCGTACATCTGATTATAGACCCATCTCGGTCACACCTGTTTTATCGAAAATTTAGGAGAGGTTGGTTGCGTCGAGATTGGGTTGTTTTCTTGAAAAGCAGGGTGTCCTTCCCCCAACACAGTATGGTTTTCGCAAAGGCTTGGGAACTAGTGATGCTCTGCTTCGTATTTTTCATGTGTTGCAGTTGGCTCTTGATGGGGGTCATGAGGCAAGGTTGGTACAGCTTGACTTTAGTGCTGCTTTTGATCGTGCGAATCACTTTGGGCTGCTCCTTAAGCTGAGATTAATGGGTATTGGTGGTTCAGTTCTCGCGGTAATTAGTAAATTTTCGTCTGACAGACGTCCATGTGTAGTTGTTGATGGGAAGAGGAGTGAGTTTTCGGATTTGGTTTCTGGTGTCCCACAGTGTAGTGTTCTGGGCACTTTGTTGTTCATTGTATATACGGCGGATCTGCTTCATCTTGTTAATAATTTACTTGTTAGTTACGTTGATGATGTTACTTTGTTGGCTGTTTGCGATAAGCCTAGTGATAGATTAGAGGTTTCAGAATCCATTCGGCATGATTTAGAAATGATTGATTTTTGGTGTTCTAGGTGGGGGATGAGGCTAAATGCGGGCAAGACTAAGACCATGCTCGTGTCCAGGTCGCGTACATTGGCACCTTCTTTTCCTGATCTCGTACTGGATGGTATATCACTTCCTGTGGTTGATGACTTGGTAATCTTGGGTGTCAATTTTGATTCAAAGTTGACGTTTGAGCCCCACATTTGTTCTGTTGCCTCACGTGCATCGGAGAAAATTGATCCTATAAGGCGTGCTTGGAGGGTGTTTGGCTCGGCAAGAATGCCTTCTCCATCATAGACTATTGCAATCCCATTGAGCTTACATTAGAGTCATTCCATATTCATGGAAATAAACCTAGCCTTAAGGGGCCTTTTCACGCCTTTTCACGAAAAATGGTCAAAATTTTAAATTTTTTGTTGAATGCTCAAAAAGTGTCATCAGGTATGGGGCTATAACGTCCCAAATTTTTAGGGGCTAGCAGCACTAGAACCCCCCGAAAAGGGGGGGGGAGGGAGGGGGTCTGGAGGGGCTAAAAATTTACTTATTCTTTTTTTTTTGCTGCAAAATGATTTGTATACTAAGGGCTATTACGTCTCAAATTTTTAGGGGGCTAGCAGCACTAAAACCCCCCAAAAAGGGGGGGGGGAAAGGGGGTCCGGAAGGGGTCAAAATTTACTTTTTTCATTATTTATTCATCTAATACATAGCTATTTTTATTGGTGAATGAAGAATGTAAGGGATTTGTAGGCGGAAATGATGTACAATAGATAAAACATGTCAAGCGTATTTCCACTGCAAACAGCGCATTTAAAAAAAAAATTCATCCACAAAAACATAAATTTGCCGCCCTGAAAAATTTAACTTCTCAGAATAAAAAAGAACGTAAGTCGATGAGTTTTTATGCTACACCACAAACAAAGACAGTTTTGAAATCCTTGAAACATCCTAACAACGCTAAGGAGGGATTTTTTCAATGTCCATTTATTTTTTTTCATTAAATAAAATATCAAGAAAATTTACATATTGTATGAATTCTTCGATAACCCATCTAAAAACTCATGTCAATAGAATACGAAAAGGAAATTAAAAAAAGCCCTCCTTAGCGTTGTTAGGAATGTTTCAAGGATTCCAAAACTGTCTTTGTTTTTAGTGTAGCATAAAAAATCATCGACTTATGTTCTTTTTAAAATTTATAAAAAAATGAAAATCTCATTTTCTGAAAAAAACTAAGGCCTAAACTGAAAAAGTTACACGAACAAAATGTGTTGTTTTTTTTTAATTCTACATCTTATGTGCAAATTTCACAAAAATCGGTTCACAAATAAAAAAAAAATTCGAGAAGGCCCCCTTAACATTATGACCTCAACTGCACCGCTTCAAACCGTCCACACCTAGCCTCAAATCTGCCGACTATACAGGAGCTGACATCCACGCAGCTCTGATCATTTGCATTTCAGACTTCCCCACGATAAAACCCATGCTCCCCTGAATTATTGACAATCTGCAGGCCGCCCTCGAAAAACCACCGTACGAGTTGATAGGATTATGAAATAATATGCACAGAAGGATCCTTTCGAAACTGCAGCGGGAATTTCCAGAAAGCTGAAGGTCTACAACATAGAAGTGTCTCGCTATGCAGTTTCTTGTCGCCCCAATGCAGTTCTGCCACTAAACCACTTATCAGTAAGAAGAATAAGAAAGCAAGACTTGAATATGCGGAAAAGCACATCGTTTGGAGAGATGAAGATCGGGAAAGAGTGCATTTCAGTGACAAAAGTAAATTTAATTCGGTTGGATCTGATGGCAGACGGTATGTTAGACGTGCAACAGGTGACAGGTTGAACCTGAAATGTGTCAAAACATCTGTAAAGCATGGGGGAGGTAGCGTAATGGTGCGGGGCATGTTTTCATCTGATAGAGTTGGACCGTTGGTGGCCATTAAAGAAACTGTCAATGCTAATGTGTATCTCAATCTTGTACAGCAATATGTCATCCCATCTCTACGATCATCACCAAACCAGCCAGCAATTTTTATGCAGGACAATGCCCCGAGCCATACTGCAAAGAAAGTGAAGTAATATTTTGCGGCAGAGAATATCGAAGTCATGAAGTGGCCTGTCCAAAGCCCGGACCTTAATCCTATTGAAAATTTATGGAAAATTATAGGTGGCAATGTAAGAGAACGACAACTATCAACAGTAAAGGACCTGTGGACTAAAATTGAAAAGAAATGGAAAAAGTAACTCCAGAGTTTTGTAAAAAAAACTTGTGATGATGTGTCATCGTCGCTGTGCTAAAGTTATTGAAAATAAAGGTTTTAGTAGTCCATACTAATTGTTCTATGCCTAAAATTGACCATTGTTCCATGAAATTTGTTTATAAAATTCTATTTAGAGAGATCGTTCTCTTATTTTGCACTGTTCAATTTTTTGTTATTGTTTGATAGATTTCTCTAATGTATCAAATATAGTTATTTTTGTCCTGATATTTTGAAGAAATATGATAAATACATTTCTTAAGGCCCCATCAAAAGATTCATTAACCTACTCTTCATGGTTAATCTTTATACTCAAAAGAATGAAAATCTTTCTCTTATTTTGCCCGCTACTATATTTCAAGTTTGTTTTTCAGGTCTTGTGTTTCAGGTCTTGTATTTCAGGTCTTGTATCTCAGGTCTTGTGTTTCAGGTCTTATATTTCAGGTATTGTATTTCAGGTCTTGTATTTCAGGTTTTGGGTTTCAGTTCTTGTATTTCAGGTCTTGTGTTTCAGGTGTTGCATTTCAGGTCTTACACACACATAAATAGAAAATTCTGGTAAGCACTTGTCCTGCGTAAAGAAGTAATGGGGACGGTCAGGGAGAGTGGGCGGGGCTTTCACACAAGCCTTACGTCTTCAACACCATGTTTTGATAATCTACGATTGACTGCAACCGTGCAATGCTCTGAAGCCTAGCTGGCATATACCTGCACACGCGCCAGAGCATGTGGATTAGGTACTTGGGGTGTGCGCTCATGTTTTCCAACCTTCTATAACATGACCATCGGTCCACAGTAGAAAATCCATCATGCATCTGCGTTAAAATCGCTGGAAAGTGCGTGTTACGAACTAGTTCCACTTTCAAATCCAGAATTCTATCACCAATTACACTTCGCTCAATTTGCAATGTAACCAGCAGTAGCCCTGCAGGGCATTCAAGATCACAATCGTACAGTCGACGTAGGTCAGTAGCTGTTAAGCCTCTCACACCATAGAAATAGTTGCTATGTCTTAGAGTCACAAATTCACTGATT
>LQNS02278094.1:37038781-37054133 GCA_001587735.2 Parhyale hawaiensis | reverse complement strand
GGAGTATGCAGCATTAATGCGAGTTCACACTGCAATCATTTGCTCCCAATACGTGCTACTCAACGTCCGATTTTGTTGTGTCCTTAATTGTACACGTAGCTGTGTGCCGGTAAATGATACACTAAAATGTTAGCCACAACACTACCTGTCTTAGCATAACTTGAAGAGGCACTAGTGACTTTGTTATATCTCTTCAATTGAATTGTTCGACAATTCTGACTATTCTTGTGAGGTCTCGGGATAAGCCGTGGTTTGACGACCAGTGTCAGTTAGCTTTCGAAGCTAAACAAGCGGCTTATTGAGTATGGCGACGTTCGCGTGACCGCACGTTGTGGTTGACCTATGTTGATCGTAGGGCCGAGGCTAAGCGTGTGTATGAGGAGGCACAGCGTCGTCTGAGGCAGCGTTCCAGGGAGTCTCTGCTGAGTATTGACCATCCACATCGTTGGTGGAGTGAGCTAAAGGTTCAGTGTTCGGTGCTGAACCTTTGTTGCCGCGCCTTGTAGGTCCAGGTGGGGCATCATTACTGATCCCTTGGAGAGGGCAGAGCTTTTGTTGGCTCACTTCGTCGGGAAGCAGAGCAGAGATGTTATCGCACTGCCTCAAGGATGCCACCCTGAACCTCGCTTGACCTCTTTGGCGTTCAGATCATGTGCAATCAAGGTGCTTTTTGAAGGCCTTGATCCTTATGAGGTGTGGATCCCGTAGGCATGTTTTCTTTGTTTTACAAGCAACTGGCTGATGTTCTGGCTCCCAAGCTTGCAGTGATCTTCCGGCGCCTAACACGGTTAGGAAATTTTCCTCGATGTTGGCGAACTGGTAATAGTACTCCTATTCCCAAGGGTCCGGTGTCGCTCTTTGTTGCCAACTATCGACCCATCATACTGACGCCCATTTTGTCGTACGTATTCGAGAAATTTATCTCTGGTAAGCTTGGTCGCTTCGCTGAGGTTACAGGGTTGCTGCCTGCTGGTCAGTTTGCGTACAGAATTTGCTTGGGTTGTTGTGACGCTCTGTTGTCAGTGTCACACCGTTTACAGTCTGCGCTGGATTGTTGGTCGGAGGCACGCCTTGTCCAGTTGAACTTTAGCGCGGCGTTTGACAGGGTTAACCACAGGATCTATTATACAAGCTGGAGTCCTTTGGTGTGGGTGGTAGGGTTTTGTCAATCATTCGCGATTTAGTTTCCGAGCGGACCCAGAGTGTGTCTGTTGACGGCGTTTTGAGCGTCTCAATTGAGGTGATGTCTGGCGTCTCTCAGGGTAGTGTGCTTGATCTGCTGTTGTTCGTTCTCTATGCTAGTGACATGTTCTCTTCGCTTGAGAAACACGTTGATCAACTATGTCGACGATTCCACTTTGATGGCAGTGATACCTGCGCCTCGCCTACGTGATGCTGTAGCTCAGCTTCTGAATAGGGATTTGTCTCGTATTAGTTCATGGTGCTCGACCTGGAGTATGAAGCTGAATGCCAGTAGGACCAAGTCGATGATTATCAGTTGTTCTTGGACACTCGTGCCGCAGCATCCTCAAATGGAGATTGACGGCAATTTTCTTCAGGAGTCTAGCTCCTTGGAGATTCTTGGTGTTGTCTTTGATGATAAGCTCACTTTTGAGCAGCATAATAAGAGGTTCGTGTCACGCGCTTCAACTAAGATTGGGCTCCGGCGTAAGGTGAATTCCGCGTTTGGTGATTGTCAGGTTGCCCGTAGATGTTTTTATGCGTTTTTGCTGCCTGTATTGGAGCATTGCTCACCGGTCTGGTCATCAGCTGCTGACACTCACTTGCGTCTGTTGGACCGATCGACTTGTTAGTTCAGCCAGCTGGCTGTGTGCTGATAATGATCTTGTGTACCTGTCCCACAGGAGAAGAGTCGTAGAGCTATCTATGTTTTATAAGCTTTATGATAATGAGAGGTATTGGTTGTATTTTTCTCTCCCTGCCCTCAAGGTTTTTGGGAGAGAGACTCGTGTTGTGTGCGGAACGCATTTTTTTTCACTTTGGAGGCGGTCAGATGTCTAACTAATCAGTTCTGTCGGTGCTTCGTGTCCTAGTCGGCCAAGATTTGGAAATTGTTGCCGGCATCGGCTATTGATCGTACGTGTTGGCCTGCAGGCGTTTAAGATAGCTGTTAATGGTTTTTTTTGCTGTATTTCCTATAGCAGCGTTTTTGGCATACCGGTGTTGCAAGATGCTTCATTTGGGCTGTATTACCTGTCCGTGGGAGCTCAAGCGGGAAGTTTTAATAATAATAATAACAAGTGAGAGCTCTGCACCATTTTTCTTCTTAATCTGACACTGCAACGCATTGGGGCACTCAGTGCTACACGTGTTGGGTGGAGACGACTCTTGTGACCCTGCCTGTAAAAGGCTGTTATGTGTGCACTCGCCACCACCAAGGCCAAAGTCAGAAACAAATAAGCAAAACCTACTTGGTCTAGAGGCCATGATTACACCTATATATTCTTTGACACTGACAATATGTGCGATGGATCCAAGCAACAATTTCACAGTCAAAGTTCAGGTGCTTGCTCACTTCTGTGAAACTGTTTGCTGCAAGCGTCAGCCCCAGCAGAGGCTCGTCGCTAGCACAACCCTGTTTGGGCTATCGACATCGAAGCTCTGAGGTTCAAGAAAATAACTGACTTTGGGCTCTTTCGACTGGGTCGTCAACAGTCGATCTAAGCCAAACCCCCTTGACTTGACGTTTGAAACTTCTGACAGGTGCGTCATCAGTTACCTGTAGTTTCGGATTTCATTCGCTGACCCTAAATTGTTTGCTTTTGAGACTCCCAAGAACCTAATCTCACACCATAAAATAGAGATTTCAATCCGTTCATCGGTTGCTTTAACACCTGCACCACGATTAAGACTGACGAAGCCCAAGTTCCTGTCTGCAGTCCCGGGTAAGCCTAATCGGCTAGGTTTAGATTGATTTTGATGACCCACTCTCACGACCTCTGTATTAGCTAAATGTGACACACAAACTAGCTGTAAGAGGTTACGTTCAATGCGGTGATAACTCACTTCTAGCATTGCAGCTGCTGGTCCCCGAGTCACTGAATGAACAACACTTTTATACAAGACGCGTGGAGTACATAACGCCTCTTGGACCTTATCCGAACAACTTCAAAGGTGAGCTTTAACCCAAACGGTGATTACCGTAACCAGGAAAGAAACAACGTTACCTCGTATGTGAACGGTTACCGATTGCGATACGGTTTTGAGGCGGCTGATAACACCGGAGTACCACATGTAACAATAGGGTTGCGAATGCAACACGCCTCGATATACACAAAGCTTATGTTACCACTTTGGTTATTAAAATATTGCTAATCTATTCACGTCACCAGTCACACTAGCACATGAATACACGCAAGTGTTCCGACGGACTCACAATCATGCCTCGGTGTCTATGGATAGGTTAACTAATGGCACGCAAAAGTAATCCTAAAACGCCCAAAACGTTACTGAGAATAAAAAATATATTGCCGGCTTGACTGCCGGCTTAATTATCTAGACAGTTGAGAACAGATCTCTGTAGTGAATGCCGTGCCAAAACAGATCTGGATATAAAATACCTACCGAACCGGCGACTGTGTCACTTGGCAGTCCCCAATGTAACGGGATGAGCTTCAGCCGAAGCTGAAATATTGGCGATTCAAATCATTTATTTAGGACACCAAACAAAAATATTTTTAAGGACAGCCCTTTTGAGCTTGCACCCTGGGAGTCCTCTTGACCGGTAAGGAATTACCCCTTTGAAGAACCAAACAACGGTCTGTTGATGGCAGTAGAAGCATTGTTTGAGACATCAGGCTATATTGTTGAAGCTGGGTACTTTGGGTTTACTATTTATTTATGATCTCAATGAACACCACACTTTGTGCAAATATCATTGTTTATGAATAATAACAAGGCCAGTTGGGGGTAGTGTGTTTTATTTAACATCAGTGTCAGTAATGGGACGCGATAAGGTCGATTTCGTTTTCGGAAATTATGGGATATGTCAGTTCAGTGGAATACGCGTCCACTAGGCAATTGCTCCGTCCTTAATTATCACACGATGAAAGCTCCATTTAACAAAACAAATTACTTTAGCTCCTTAAGAGATTTATTTACATAGTTTACTGGATCTAAATTCTACTTTTAATTACTTGAAAATATCGTATATTTTCATACCATGCAATTCATTACATCTCAGAAATGTGAAGGCTACAGTCCACGATGTCACAATTATTAACGAGACGTTCCAGGTTCATCGAACAATAGTCTCCCTGGCCTTGACGGCTACTTCACGTGTTTCAATATCACGCTAAAGTAGGTTTGTTTTGCAGTTTAAAAACCTTCAGTATGAAGAAAAATATGAGCAAAACTCCGCCACTGACATTGGCTGTAATGTCAAAACTGCAGTAACGGCTAAGATTTTGCACAAAAAGTGTTTTTGTGCAAAACAAGCTGAAGCCGTGCTAGCGGTACCGTAGGCAGTAGGGTTTCACGGAACGTTCCATGTTTTACACTAAAAATGGCGGCAATCTCCTCTATCGGACATACGATAGCACGAAGTATTGTCCGCAATGAGAAATGTTAGGAAGTTAACCACGATATATCTCTGTTTGCACCATTAACAATATGTAAAAAAGGTTCTGTTACTTTGCAACAAGGTTGCTCTTCTCTGCTGCTTTCTACAAGAATACATATGACCTTTGAAGCAAGGGGGGCGGGCACGGCCTGGTACAGGTGGGGTTAATAAGGTGGCACCCACAAAACATCAATACTAGTTTACCGTAGGGGAAGCATTATCTGGAGCGTCAAGTACGGTTGACTCTGGTGAGGAAACATAAACTTTATAGGGGTAGCATCATGGTGAATTATTTATTGCGAGCCGGGACATGTGGAAACTTCAGGGGCCAGAAGTACTATTCTTCGCTGATGCCCGTTGCTCTATATTGGCTACGAGATGTGAGTATACGGTATATTCCATGCAGCTGGCATATCCAATAGTATATGAGCAATAATGGCTTAGAACCGACCAATGCTGTACTCAAAAATTTTTCAGTGATACCCTATTTTTTCTCTGGGTAGTGTTGAAAACGTGTAGCGTGTAGTACTGAAAGAATTGATGTACGAACTTTCGTATGGCTGGAACATTTAACAAAATAACAGTGTAGATTGTAATTGGCTGTTGATATCTTAAAATGTTCACTGATTTTGAATCGTCCCATTCTTTTTTATTTCGTTATAAATGCCGTCTAAATGTTCCAAAGTCATCCACTGACGAAGTAATCTGTGTGTGACTCTTACGTTATATTGCTGCCAGCGTCAATGCCAGATAATGATTGGCAGCATTATTTGATGTTCGCATTAATCGAACAACCGTCGGTTTTTCAAATGTTGTGAACTGTTAAAAGAAAATGCAACCTTTTTGAAATATCTTGACAGTTGGAAAATAGCGTCCTGTGGTAACTAACAACCAGCATCCTGTACTCACGTATGCAGCTCACAAACTCTTCTCTTGAAACAGAAACTTTCAACACACTTATTCTTAAGCCATCGTTCTACTTTAAAAATTCTTCGTGAATTATCTTTACACGCGAGCGTTTCATATTTTGCTATGTTGATCAGAACTTCTGGCAATAATGACATTACTCATTTAAAGAACGGAACACTGGGTTTTTGGTGTAAAAGAGAAAGCTATACATCTGCATGCTATAAATGAAAGCATTTGCTTCTATGACCTAACGCGCTCCTACTTGCGAAATGGGATTTAAGGCACGAATATTGGATTATGTTCACCAAATGAGAAGACCGGTCAACTTTTCCTAGAAATGCAAACAAGTAGTAAAACTTGAATATATATATATATATAAATTTATATAAAAGAGAGGTCGAAATTGCTCGGTTACTTTCGCTACTTTTCAACCATGCATTAATAGGGTCATGAATTACTGAGATGAAGTCGCAAAGTCGAGCTTGACTTCTCGGGAATTCTAGACAGGAGCTTCGCCATTTTGAATCGTATTGCAGTAATTGTAAGTAACCTGGTACCATTCTAGCCGGCTGAAAGCTCTGTCGTGTAATACGCTTGGTCCGAATGACTTCAAGTTATTAACAACATAATCACTCACGCTTGTGAGTGGATCCGATTGGCTTAGCTTCAATTAGGTATTAATTATTACTTTCCAATAGTATTTTGCCCTCTGAGATTTATATCTTAAATTGCTTACCTGAGGATCATGATCCTTTTGAGTAAAGCTACGGGCTTTGATTGCAGAGGGACTAGTCTCGTATATTATCTCTATAATAGTGATGCCGTTTTTCATAACATGCAGTGTTAGAAAGGATAATCACCACAAGTGAATTTTACGCTTGAGCGTTTAAGCATATAATATCCCATATCAAATACACTTTTAGCGTTATTAAAAAAACGAAATTGAACTGAGTAAAACAGGGTTAGTAAATAAACTAAACTCTCAGCATGTGAAATCCATACTAAGTTACAACTAGGTAAAACTCAGGAATGAGTACTTAACTAAGTTCAAATACAATGTTAAATCTTAATGCGTAAAGTTGCCTATGATGAAACCAATGCCAATGTTAGAGCGTGGGCGTATGATAGAACCATTAAGGGAATAAATAAACAGAAGCAAAAGTTCTCTTCTCTATCTTTCTCTATGTGTCTATCTCTAATTGCGGGGATACTGGCTTTTACGATGATACACAGAAGTTTGGCGACAATAACGCTTAGCTGAACTGCACTAGCGACGGGTGTGAATCGCAAGGACTTGCGCCTTGCGAGCCGGTAGGTGAGCAGAAGTTGCTTGTGTGGAGTAGGGAGGTGGAGTCCGACGAAGCAAGTCAATCCGGGGGTTTATATAGTGATTGATTGCGCCACCTAGCGTTGTGGGGCAACCTTTAACGGGCACAAAACGTACGGGCTACATCGCGCGAGACTATTCTCAAGGGCAAGTTGCTCGAGAATTCTGCGAATTCAACCTTGAGGGTTTTTCCATGGCGCGTTCAACCTCAAAGGTTAATGCACGGGCTATGTTTTAAGGAGAAGAAACTTCAGTGTTGGAGGGCAGCGACCTGTGTATAACTGGTAGCCAAAATTGCGAAAGCAGGGCACGCTTGTCTGCAACGGATGTTGGCTATAGATAGGGGCGTGGAGCTTCTATCGGGGCACTTGCTCTGTTAGAGCAAAGTTTACTGTAGGATGTAGGTATGTACATGAACGCATCACCGAGGTTAGCCGGCATAAGACTTTGAGCGAGGACATAACCTATCGATTCTAGGGAAGGAGATGGCTTAGAACGTATTGGTGTCGGGATCGAACGTAAACGTGCTCGCGTCAAAGTTGGCATTGGTTTTTTAGGTCAGGCAAGATATATTGAAGGTTACTTGCTAGTGTCAATGACAACGAAAAACAGGATTAAAAGTAGAAGATAATACATAGTTATTTTTCTATCAGTATAGAAGAAGACAAAAGGCATGAAACCATAACAGAAAGGAAATGTTAATAGAATAACTTGAAACACCAAAGCTGGCGTAAATGATTATATAGAAACTGGCATAAAACTAACACGATAACAATATTAATGCTGTTAATGCTCCATCGCCAGGCGGATGGAAGCACAGCTCTATGCAATCGGCTGCGCTTAATGCGACCACATCGGGACCTGCGAAATTTGGCCACTGCAACTGCCTGGTCCTTAAAAGCGAAGTTAACAACTTTAGGCATGTTTTTGCTAAAACGTTAGCAAATGAGCACACTTTCTTGGACAATGTTATTTTTTGTCACATGTTTGTAATTGCGAAGATAAATTAGCAAATGAAAATAATTCAAGCGCACTAAATAGCTATAAACACTTTGTATTTCGAATCTGTATGACTTAGTAAAATAGAAACAATGTTACCGCCACATTTTGGCAGTAAGGACTATGTTATCAGTAGAGCCCGGATTTATATGCCCTAACCCCATAAAAGCTATAACGCCTATAAGAGCATAGAAAAAAATATGCTTTATAGGCATTTGACTATTTTGTATAAAAAACATATACACGCTTGAAATATATAGCAATAACGTCCCATTTTGAAAGATAATTATGGCTGCGATAATGAATTACACAGATATTAAACATTAGTGTTTACTTTGTGGAAAACATAAATCTTTCAAGTACCCTGTCTCCATTTCTATGATATGAAATCATTTTTTGTGAACCGTTTTCTTTCGTATTCTAATCTAGCACGTCATTCTGGTACAAGTGCTCGAGCTGCAGACATCAAGTATGCCTGTACATACGTACAGGTAGATAATTAACATATTTTCTGTATTATTTGGTATTACATAATGTGTTTCCAGAATTCATTCTTAACAAAATTTTTCCCGATTTCATTGTTATCTAGTTATCTATTCCTGCGTTTATCTGTAGTTGTAGAAATTCTAATACATGTTCGCTGTTGTTGCCTTGATAAATGTATTAAAAATGCTTTTTATAATGAAAGGTGTTTCATTACCAGTTTAAAATACAAAATAACCTAGACCACCATAAAACTTATTTATTTGGTTTTTCGTGTAACTATGGTAGAAAACGATTACACAGAGGATTAACTTCGCTATTAATAAGAGCATATAAAGCATAGAAAAAAGGGTATAAGAGCATATAAGAGCATATTTTATTGCGCTATTTTGCCTAAACTTTTATGGCTATTTTGCCTATTTTTAAGGGCATACAAATCCAGGCTCTAGCTATCAGATATCAGCTAATTTAAAAGCATACTAATCTATTACAACTTTTAAGAGCCTCAGAATATAAAATAGTTCAACACTATTGAGAATCTACCCCTTTTTGATTGTTTTATACCTTGATTATAAGTAAATTAATGATAAAGCATTGGTCCGTTTACACGGACCGTTGTCTACAGTAAGCAAGCTGCTTTATGTATGAGTCATAACGTTTGATTTTGTTTCTACAGAACTAGTCACATTACGCAAGTGGACGCTTTACTCGGTGGTCCAATAAAAGGAATCCACTCAATTATGAAGCAAGATTGAGTTGTCGTAAGTTTGCAGGGTAATCAATTGAAGGTTAACGCATCTAAACTGAGATTGTTCCAGGAAAACTTTTTCTCTGCTAAGCGAAAGGGTTGATTTTTTTTTTTAAATTTGTGTAACGTATCTCATTGTCTGCGCCCCAAATCAAAGATAAACACTAATAATTTTTTAAATTGGCATCACAGCGATGACATAAACTCTTATGTACAGTCAGTGAACGAAATTGGAGAACGAAAGTGTGAAAATAAACCTTTTACTAATATCCATTTGAGCCCTGTTACGTTGTCATCATATGTTCTTCAATATATATCTATATATATATTTTATACTTTGTGTTTCATTTTGAACGTAAAGGAAAATCAGTATATGTATACGTGACAATATTCATGTATGAAAAATGTAAGGTGCGTAAAATTAGAGATCGAGGTATAAAGCCTTTATGTATTTAGTCAATAACTGTAAGTATTCTCACATTAATATAGGGCATATGTAGGACACGTACATCGTACATGCCATTACTACGAGAAGCCGTTTGGCATTTACGTCCAAAGTATTTTACTGTTTCGGGGTGATTTTTGTTCCAGGCACTGGAGTTACTGCGACAACTATGACGCTGAGGTTGGTTGTTTTACCTCAATTACGTTAGTAGTGTATAATGCGACGAGATACCCGCTTTTGAGGGTAACCCACCCTCGCGCGTGAACTTCCGGTTTATAGCGGCCAATGCACTACCGGTGTAGCGGGGATCTGGGGGGGAGGGGGTCAAACCGGAAGTTGGTGGAGCTGGAACCTAACCTCAAAAGTGGGTATCTCGTCGCATTATGCACTACTCATCAAAATTTTTCCTTGTGTTATCAATAAGATTGATGTTACGACTCAAAACTGGCAACGGCTTGACATGGAGACTGTCACTGCTCGTGGTTCGCAGCGGCGGAGCAGAAGACACTGTCATGCAAAAAGAAGTGTTCAGGATCGAAGTAGTCGTCCGCACTGCGGGGTCCACAATATGTTGAAAAATAGTTTTGCACACTGCAGAGTTTACTGGGCATCTTCCTTTGTAAAATTATTTTACCTGCATAATCTTCAACTAACACATAACGTCCCGAAAATTGCTCGCACTTATCCGCAGTCCGTCAATAAACGAATATCCTGCCCGTGTTAGCTGCAGGGCTGAATACCTCAGGGTGCTGCGCCATTGGTATGTTGGGCATGCAACAGCATCCAAGTAAGACAATAAATGTATTCTGTTTGGTTTATTCGTTTGTTTTCGGCTTTGCAACCTTATCAACGGCTCAACACTAGTGACAGTAAACGGGAAAAAACTCTCTATGCCATCAAGCTTACGTCAACGAATTTAACTGTCTTTTCCATTCACGTGTACACTGTACAGGGGTCTCACATTTTGACGCTTGTGCAGAATTCTATAACCTTAAGGTTGTCGCACATTCTGCCTGCCATTACGATTAAGTTTAATTTGCTTCTATCGCTGAAAAACACGCCCGACCATGTATCATCAGTTGATGGGATGTATTCTTTAATGACAAAGAGGGTGGCCTTTGGCTTCTTCTTGATAAATGGTTGCCCAAAAGGAGGTCTTCCTCTAACGCTAGGTCTACTCCAGTGCAGAAACAATGTAATCCAATTTTTGAGGGAGACATTGGCCTGGACCGACAGCAATGTACGGCGCATCGTTCGATCTGGGTTGTGTCGGTTGAGGTACTAGATAGTTGTGCCCGACGTTGTGTTTTTCTTGCAACAAGTTTGCTGCTTCATACGAGTGGCGATGGCCTAAGGCCGGCATTACGTAAACGGCAAGACCGTCACCCAGGAGACACGCGAACCATGCTCACGCTTTGCCTAATGTACAATGCCAGCGGCAGTTTCCAAACGGACACTCATGGAAAGCTTATGCATCGCCTCATTTTGTCGAGCATTAGTCCTACGGGACTTCCTGGTTTCTCTGGAGATACACTGAGCCGATATCATCTTGAAGCTTTTACATTCTATAAATTACACTTTGAATCTTTTAATTTGTCTGAGAGTAGCAGCCGACACCATTCCGTGCTTTTAAGCGAGGCAACGTGCTTTCTGACAGCTTCATCAAGTTTAGAGTGATTTGCCATGACTATGAATACTACAATCATTTGAAAGATATATCCTGAAATGTGCCCAGAATGTTTGTTTACTTCGACATGTGGCCAAATGTACTTGTTCATGGGCTCTTTCTTGTACCTTAGTTGACTCGTTCTTTAGTTTTGTGCATCTTACTTTTTCAATTACAAATATTAACCATACATTATTTATTTTTCTAAATAACATTGACAGCGCGTAAATAATTTTTTTCAAGAACATACACTGCAATAAGCACTGAGATTTAGAGGGTTATGGATAAGACATTTTATTTTTGAATTTTCGTTCTCAAATTTATTTTGTTACTGTACGTTGAGATCAAAAGTGGGCATTTGCCCCAAGCAGACTAAAGATCGACAGCCTCTGGTGCTTTTTACTTCTATGACGGAGCCGTAACTTAAGCTCTACCTCTGGTTGGGAACATCTTATTTCCAGTAATTATGATCTAAGTGTGGCAATCGAGTACATCCGAGCATTTCTTTTCTATATGACTGGAACGAAAGAGTTTGATAGCCGTTGGCTTCCATACCTGCACTTTTTCAGCGGTGAAGAGTAACACATACATAGAAATAGAAACCCTGTCTTGCTACAGACCACTGCATTATACGACATTGGTGATATAGATATTCTGAGCTAACCTAACCTCTTGAAGCTTAACATAACCTAACCAAACATATACGTTGACGGAGGTCACTTGCTACACTGGGACCGTTTTGAGTCTGCTTTAAATGTGTATTGAACTGAGCGCTGTAAGATTTCAGAGTTATTTCAGTTAACAGTTTTCGCCGGCTTAGGTCATGTCCTACCTCTCCTGTTTTTATTGTTTTCTTGTTAAAATAAAAAAAAAACTTTACCGGTTCAACTTGGAACTTATTAGCATGTTTAAAACATGACGGCCAATACCACACTTATATAGAGGAGAGGAACAAATTTTTTTAGAGCTTGTGTAGGTCTAGTGAAAAGAACTTTCTAATGACAAGTATTATTCCTTAGTGGAAGTAATGATTTTGGTGACAGTGGTTCCCTATGATGGAAATACGTAGAGTAGCTAATAACAATTTCATCGCTGATCGATTCTAGAAGTAAAAAGAGTCTCATGTAGAACATTGTGAATAATGTGCAGGATCGGTATGAATGTTGGAACTGTTATCTATACTAGATCTATACATGGTATTTCCTTCTATGTACTCTTTTTCAAGTCAGTATTGGTAAATGCAGACGCAAAAAGGCATATATTTTTTCAATAGTAGTTGCTGAACTGATAGTGCCCTCACATTTAGCCTATTAATCTATAAGGAACTTCTATGATACAAGTACTGTATAGTGCGCTCTATTTACAATAAAGATGGGCGATGACTTTGCACAAAATAATGACATGAGGTGCTGCATGTAACTTCACTCCCTGAACTTCCACATTATTTTGATTATGTTGAAATTACCAATTTGTATGCGTCGTGAAGAAAATTCTGTAATATAGATATTACGTACATACTATTTCACATGTAGTCCAAGCTTCTGCCTCTCTGAGCCGCAGTCGTTCGCTGTATTGATGACGTTGAGCTGCATCAAAATGAGTGAAAAGTATAGTTTATTTGGCAAGCTGTTTAAGATATGCCGACAACTTTTGAAACACGTAGCTGAACTGTGGCGTGCTGCTGATGTCTAGTTTGAAGTTAATAACGCCGACATTGGCAAGTCATTTCTCTAAGGAATAGCACAGTGTACTTTACAGCTAGTAAACCTCTACCGGGTGTAAGACCACATCTGCTAACTTTTAGTAATGCCATTTACATGAAAACGTTTTTTAGCCTTCCGGTAAGGTTTAGTAACCACAGTGGCATGCAATTTCTTTTTGGCATGAAACTGTTTCCTTTTCAGCTATTACTGTCCACACAAGTATATAATTTCTGCTAGGAATACGAGCAACACTGTTAAAAACATTCACCAACCAGAGAGACTGGGCTTTTCAAGGCTACTAAAAACTACACCATCAACATATACCTGCGAGTTTTGAGCGATTTACACCACTATACTGTACAAAGTACTTCCTTCCTGGCACAATATCTCACCACTCAACGTTTGTGCAGCATAGCAACGACCCTATAGTTTCTTCGTAGTAGTTTACTAGGTTTGCAAGGTCACCACACTTCTCTTATCAGTTCTGTTAACATTTTCCTAAATACCTAATTTCTCGAATAATTATTCCGAGCCTTGCCTATAATTAACTTAAAAATAAATTATTGTGGTGGAGTCGAACGCAGGGTAGTAGCCGCTCCAAGGAACATCCGCAATTGGGTGCGCAGCAAACGGTAGTCTGCATCTTAGCCGCTCCGGGAAGCCGTCGCAACTACGAGCAGCCCCAGCGACATGTAGGCTGTGGAAAAAGCTCATCATTAACTCAATCTACGTATGCAATTAAATGTTGACATTTTAAATGGCATAATTTGAATTTTTTTTTTTTTTTTTGCAACAGGAAGCGAACATAGGGTTTAGTCAAACTCGGTGCGGATTATTATGCTGAAACTGCGTTATTTTGGGAGTACAGCCATGCAAGTATTATACAGCATAGTGATATGTAATAGGATATTGCACTATAGCTATAATATCTTTAATCCGTAGTTAAGCGGCAAATTCCTTATGCTATATTGTGTCAAGATATCAGAGCCTGCTTAACTACGTAGCCGTCAAATAGTTACTGGGGTCAGCTAGAATAGTCACAAAGGCATTTCATTTTATACAAAATCATCACTACAATAACTAGAGCATTCTGAGAACGAACACCTCGGCCAAGTAAGGCAATGTGAACGAAAAATTCAAATTAGTCTTGAAATGCGGATTTCGACTTTATCATCACCAAAATTTGGTCATTTGTACCTGTTGACAGTAACGACTGCTGTAATGTTTCTGAAGATCTGTCCGTAACTTTTGCACTAATTTTGACAAACATTAACCAAGTAGACAAACGGACTGACCATTCATCACCAAAATTTGGTCAAGGGTGAGGTTTTCTCATTTATAACGATGCCTGCAAATTTCATGAAGGACCATTTATAACTATTTGAGCTATATTTCTGACAAACATTAGTCAAACACACAAACAAACCCACCGATCGTCACCAAAATTCAATCATTAGTGCCTTATAACATGTTTAACAATTCCTACAAATTTCATGGAGAGCCGTTCTTAAGTGTTTGACTTATGTTACTAACAAACATAAAAACAAACATAAAGACAGTAAGCGTACAACCAGAACAACTTAAAAAAATGACTCATTGGCTCCTAGTAATAACCCCAACAAAAATGCATACAACTTTTGTGAAAAATCAGTTTATAACTTTTTTGTTACGCTACCAAGAAAAAAGAGGCAAACAAAGAACCAGTTGAGCGGGTCTTCACCAAAAGTTAATCATCTGTTTCACCTAACATACATAACAAGCCCTGTAAGTTTCGTAAAGATCCATTTTATAATCTTTTGAAACTATCTTGGTGACAGACAGACAGCCAACGGACTGTACAGACAGAGAGACAAATTCGACCAAATCATAATCTTGTGCGGAGATAGAAATTCTAAAATGTCCCTGATTTCGTTTAATAGCTGGTGCATTAATAATAATAGCCGATTTTTGCATCAAACCAAGATAATTTTATGAAATAATCTCTGCAGCCAACAATATATCGCTGGATTACTGTCCGCTACTGCCGTTTCAAGCATTTTCTAGGAACGATAATAATGGCCAGAATTTTTATAATATGCAAGTTAGTTGTACGGTGATGTGCGTAATGTGGTTGCGCGTTGGATGTTGCGCTTTTCACCGTGAACTTAAAGATACCAATGTAGCAGCGTGTTTTTTCTGTGTGTTTTACATTTTTCATAAAACTTAGCTGCAGAACTGACAACATTCGTAATACGTTACTTTTATTTTACGTACACTACAAGGACTCTTATTAGTGGCAGATGCATATTCCAACTAGAGCATTCTGAGAGCGCATACCTCCGCCAAGTGAGCCAACGGTAGCAAATATTCAAATGGGCTCTGAAACCATAATTTTCCTTGCATAAACTCCAAAATCTAATCATTTGTGCCTTTTCATATTAATAACAGCTTGTTCAATTTTTTTGAAGATCCGTTCATAACTTTATGAGTTATACTGTTAACAAACGTTAT
>LQNS02278094.1:37011981-37029217 GCA_001587735.2 Parhyale hawaiensis | reverse complement strand
ACTGAAGCACGTATATGCATTTTACAGCATTTACTGCAACACGTATATGCATTTTACAGCACTTACTGAAGCACGTAATTTATATGCATATACTGAACCACGTATATGCATTTACTGAAGCACGTATATGCATTTACTGAAACACGTATATGCATTTACTGAAGCATGTATATGCATTTACTGAAGCACGTATATGCATTTTACAGCATTTACTGAAACACGTATATGCATTTTACAGCACTTACTGAAGCATGTAATTTATATGCATATACTGAACCCCGTATATGCATTTACTGAAGCACGTATATGAATTTACTGAAGCACGTATATGCATTTACCGAAGCACGTATATGCATCTACTGAAGCACGTATATGCATTTACTGAAGCACGTATATGCATTTACTGAAGCACGTATATGCATTTTACAGCACTTACTGAAGCACGTATATGCATTTTACAGCACTTACTGAAGCACGTATATGCATTTTACAGCACTTACTGAAGCACGTATATGCATTTTTACTAAAGCACGTATATTCATTTACTGAAGCACGTATATGCATTTACTGAAGCACGTATATGCATTTACTGAAGCACGTATGTGCATTTATTGATGCACGTATATGCATTTACTGAAGCACGTACATTATGTTGTGCGCGTTTGGTGGATTTGCGCGATCGACCGATCGCGCTGCGCGTTTGGTGGATCGTTCAAATTTTTAAATGGAAAACAAAAAAAAAACAGTCCTTGCCTCCCCTAACCTACCCGACATTAAANCATTAAACCCGAATATAGTCCAACTTACCCGAAATTACGGCCTAATACCTACAACATCCACCAAACACGCAGCGCGATCGATCGATCGCGCAAATCCACCAAACGCGCGCAATATATGCTTTTACTGAAGCACGAGGAAGGTGAAGACCAGGAGGGCTATACGTATCATCGTATACTAAATTCGTACGTTTCGGGCATCCTACCCATCATCAGCAAAACTGTTGAGATAAAATATAAGAAATTCACTAACAAAGACTAAAGTTTACAAGTAAAATTAGCAATGAACACACATGAATAGAAACACTGAATGATAGACAAAAAAAAAAACTAACGGTTGACGATATGCAATGGGTATGCGCTTTGCACTTCATTGAGAGGAGGCTTCAACTTAAAAAATTATAGAGATTCTAAGAAACGCAGGTAAACAGGCGAGGACTGCATACCTAAAATGAGAAATTGCCAAGATCGACTCGGACGCCACACCGTTCGGCATGCTGTCTCACCATGGAATGAGGAGGACTAACTAGCATGCTTCCCGTACGAGCACTCCTTCTGCTGTGTTCACAAACTCTGGTCATAATAGTACGCACAATAGAACCAATGTACGTACACCCACAGAGCGGGCAACAAAATTGATAAACTACAGAGCTTAGAACTGCTTTAGGAGGCCTGTCCTTGAATTTGAAAAAGGGGCCTATCGTAAATTTATTAACTAGTACTAAAATAAATTTCTTGTCGGAAAAGTATTTAAGTACATTTTTTTCTAATTCGCTTTTCATCTTTTCCGACTGCTGGCCAAAATATTGAAGGGTTACATATACTGTATTTGCATCATTACCGGTGGTGGCCGGTGTTTCAGTTCTGAAGTTCCGAGATAAAAATTGCTTAATTTTCGAGTCTATGAAAGATACAGGGAATCCATTGCATTTGAAAAAGTTGCGAAGAAATTAGAACTCTACATGAACATTGGCGTATGAAGAACATATTTTGAAGGCACGGACTATTAAAGTCTTGACAGCGTTACTCTTAAAACGAAAAGTGCGAAAACTAAACCAACTTACACCTAACCCAGTAAATGTTTCTTTCCTGTATGCCGAAGTGTCAAATGTATTGTTTTTCCTGCATATTGACGTATCTAAAAATGATAGTTTACCATATATCTCTTTTTCATAAGTAAATTTAATATTTTGGTGTTGACCATTAACATAGTTGAGAAATTGATCGACATGTATCATCTATATATCTACGATATAACATGGGTTTAAAATCTAAGGGACAGTTTTCTAACCACTGCTGTTCGTGGTGACACATGAATATACTTGCAAAAGTTGGACCCAATGGGAGGCCCATACCCAGTCTATCTTTTTGCTTGAAGAATTTTCAATTAAAAATGAAAAAAGAATTTAAAACAGAATGCTCCAGGAGAGTTTTGAAAAATTTTCTCGTGAGACCAATAACTGTAGTATCTGGAACATCGAAAAGTTTATCTAAGCAAATATTAATAGTTTCACTGAGAGGTATATTTGTAAAAAGGTTTTCAATGTCAAATGAGGCAAAAAAATAGTTACTAGAGTTAGGAATGGTACCCAGTTCGTCGACAAATTTAAACGAATTCTCTACGGTATACACATTGGTAGTGAAAGGCGCAAGGACGGAAACAAGAAAATTGGCTAATTTAAAACTAGGTGTATTGTCAGCTGTGAATATTGGACGGAATTGGAAGTTTGTACTAAAATTTGGTTTGTGAATTTTTGGTAAGCCATATAGTATGCCGGGACCAGAACCAGAGACAAAGAGTTTTTCATACAGTTCATCGGAAAAGGAATTTAAGTTCTTCAGTTTACGTAGAAAGTTATTAATTTTGTCTTCTATTTTTAAAGTGTACTCGTGAATCAGGACAGTAATTTTTTCAAATTTACTGGGATCAGAAATGAGCGCAATGATTTTGTCGACATATGTGGCTTTATCTAAGATAACCACCCCTCTGCCTTTGTCTGGCTTAGTAATAACAATAGACGGGTTTGCAGCTAACTGTTTAAGAAGAGCAAAATCTTTTTTGTAAAAACTGCACTGAAAACTTTGAACGATTTAAAACCATGAAAAACTTTGAAAGCAACTGAATGAACACGTCCAGTGAATTTGGCTAAAACTTCGGGGGAAAGAACTGATATTGCACATAAATTTCTCATAGTCAAGAAAGTACTTATAACAATTTGGACGAAACACCGGTAAGCAAAAATCTAAGCAGTAAGCTAAAAAAAGTCTAGGGAATGAATGGAGGGAACTAAAATTAAAAATAACACTATCTGGATCACATGGTTGTACTGACGATTGAACACCCAAATTTCACAGTTTCCTTTGGTGAGTATTTGTTGTCACAGATTTAAACTCTTTAACTAGAGAATTAACATGTCTACGTATAAGAATACGGTCTAAAAAGGAGAAACCACTGAGCCCTAAGAGCGAATGAGAAACACCGTTAGTTAGGCTTGCAATTCTAGGTTTTTTTCTCAGATATTTCTCGTTGTAATAATTGGGATAGCCAGGACCTGTAGAAGCTAGTAGTCTGTAAGCATCGCCTATATAATTTGAAACGCAAAAAATTGGGAAACACATTATAGGCTTTGCACGTTGTGAGAAAACTCATGTCCAGTTGAGCCTCGGCTAACTTCTTGACGTTGTTGATGTGCAGTCGGAGCTTACGTACGCCACCAGGGCCGTAGCGAGTACGTATGAATTCAATTATATCTAAAACTCTTCTGCATCGCAGGTTCACGAGGAAGGTGAAGACCAGGAGGGCTGTACGTATCATCGTATACTAAATTCGTACGTTTCGGGCATCCTACCCATCATCAGCAAAACCATTGCGATAAAATATAAGAAATTCACTAACAAAGACTAAAGTTTACAAGTAAAAATAGCAATGAACACACATGAATAGAAACACTGAATGATAGACAAAAAAAAAAAACTAACGGTTGACGATATGCAATGGGTATGCGCTTTGCATTTCATTGAGAGGAGGCTTCAACTTAAAAAAGTATAGAGATTCTAAAATACGCAGGCAAACAGGCGAGGACTGCGTACCTAAAATGGAGAAATTGTCAAGATCGACTCTGACGCCAGACCGTTCGGCATGCTGTCTCACCATGGAATGAGGAGGACTAGCTAACTAGCATGCTTCCCGTACGAGCACGAACGTACGAATTTAGTATACGATGCTACGTACAGCCCTCCTGGTCTTCACCTTCCTTGTGAACCTGCGATGCAGAAGAGTTTTAGTTATACTGAAGCACGTATATGCATTTTACAACACTTATTGAAGCACGTATATGCATTTACTGAAGCACGTATATGCATTTACTGAAGTACGTATATGCATTTACTGATGTGTTACGAATGTTGTGCACTATGTATATTTATATTCTTAATTAATTATTATTGCTAGCTATTCAACGGCGATAAATTATTCTTTTTTTCTTCATTATTATGAATTTATTTCTCATATAAACGCTGTAGTAAAATTATGCTTTTACAAGTATTTCGAACAAAGTCTTCAAAAGTATCTTCCTTTCTTTAAGCGAAAGCGAGTGTTAATCTATAAAACATTTAGGCTTTAGTGCAGCCTATGACAGTGAGATATATGACAGCACAGCTGCTCTGGGGTGTTAGGAGGGACAAGGTAAAGACTGACTATGTTTATATGTTCCCAGCGAGCAACCAACGTTCTTGAGAGGGTCTGTGTTGGCCTTCGTAAAAAGGGTGTATTGTTTCAACTTGAGGTGTGAGAGACTGTTGTTCAGAATTTGTAGAGCGAGAAAACTTCTGAAGCAAATGTTTATCGGGGAAAAGCTTGCAGGTTCACACTTAGGTCTGGTTCGAAGAGGGTAGTCCGTCTGAGTTTGAAGGAGTTAATGGAAGTGACACAGTGCTTCTATCCTTCAGGAGGCACGTGTCTGTGCCTTCCCCCGTGTCGGTGGGACTCACTTTTGATTCTCCCGATTTCGATCCGTGCTGCTAACGGAATTGTTTTGGCTCCTCTCTGGGTATGGGCCTCTAGCCTTCTCCGAGTCAAGTGCTTTGAGACAGCACGCAACTGCACTTTTTGCATCACAGACGCTATCAATGCTAACGCAATGTCAGCCTTCTATGTGACGACAGGGTTTCGCCTTTGGCGACAATCAGTGTGCTTGTCATCAAAAGCACGTAGTGGCAGTGCTTATCTTCGAAATGAACGCGAATCTGTTTCTGCAATACATCATTCCGTATTCTTCAAACTACTTACGGTGGTTCTTCTACGCTGTGAGTAAGTCTCCGGTCTGAGATTGGGTCAGCATGCTACCGTCAACGTGTAGTGAAACAATTGTGCGATGATATATAACTGCTCAGACTCCAGGTCACAAGTTCTCGCGGAGAGTTTGAACAGCTGCTTAAGGATCATGCAACGAAATTTAATTCTTCTTTTTGACATAATCTTCACTACGTTTTGAAATGATTCTGCAGGAGCATCGGGAGTGAATTTAATTTCGGGTAAAACTCCGCTAGATGTAATGTAGGCATATATTAAGATGGCTTCCTAGCACGATGCCCAAAGTTGCTGATCTTCGGAACGTCTGTAATAATTCTACCTAGAAAATTGTGCAGCGTGTTAACGTTCTAAATTGGTTATGATCTTCGCAGCAAAAATTGCAAAATACTCGTCTGGGGAATCTTCGTACGCCGGGTTTGTACTCGAGAAAAATTTGGAAGAAAATGAATATTTGTCAACGGAGGGGAATTCTTTAGTTTAAGGGTCAAGCTATGAAAAAAAAATGGAAAAATGTGAGATATCTCCAGAAAAATAGAAGGATAAGTGAAACGTAGACGAAGATGTGTTTAGTTAATTACGAAAAATTTGTATTAGTCTGCGCAAATTAAGCAAAATGGAAAAAAGAATGCGTAACCACCAGGAAGATGAGTAATGTAAGTTAGGTTGATTAAAATGTGCGCAGGAAATTGCGGGAGTTTCGTAATAGACCGTGCGAATCCGATCCTTAAACTTAAAATTATGAGCTTATAATGCAACGACACGTATGGCTTTCTTTATGTATCGGGAGATGTTCGGGCCTCAGCCCTCAATGGATGAAGAGGGGTCTTTCTCAAAAATTATCACTTAATTAATACTTGCCATTTATTTGATGCACGGTAAAGAATCTTTGATGTTGTTGCCAAGTCAAGTGTTGTGATCATTTTCTTACTAAAAAAAAACGTGAGTTGTGTTCTCGACAGGGCCTCCACAACTCCTCTATGTTGTGAAACGGAAGTTTCACATCATAGGTGGACGAGGTACTGTTTTTATTCTCACGATATTAAGCGATACTCATTTAACTACGAACAAAATGTATTTGTCAATGGCTTGAATTTTCCGATGATGCGTTGGGTTCAGCATAATCATTAAGCGATCAAATTAAAAAAAATGTTGTTTAACTCTGTTTTCCCCTGCATAATCCGTCTTTTTTGTTGCCCAGCGAGTTGTATAAGTATCACAGGATGGTTTACAAAATTTCAAAGACGCGTAATATGTTTGACCTTTTTATCTTGTTGATATTTCTGTCTCTTTCTCGATTACAATAAATTATTTCATTGCTTATCATGTGTTTCATTTAGCATACTTGTCAGAACTCGCAAGTAGTAGCTTAAGATGTTTATTTTATTCATTTGATAATTTCAATATTTATTATTTGCATTATTTTGATTATTTATTTATATTTTTGTAGGGGAGGTCGCCCGCCTCTACAAATTATGGCGTTAAGTGTAGATACATATAGATATATACCGACGATGCCTAAATACGCCGTAACAGAAGCACGTATATGCATTTACTGAAGCACGCATATATGCATATACTGAAGCACGTATATGCATTTTACAGCACTTCTGAAGCACGTATATGCATTTTACAGCACTTCTGAAGCACGTATATGCATTTTACAGCACTTACTGAAGCACGTATATGTACTTTACAGCATTTACTGAAGCACGTATATGCATTTAACAGCATTTACTGAAGCATGTATATGCATTTTACAGCACTTACTGAAGCACGTATATGCATTTTCTAAAACGAAAAGCGATGAAAATCAGGGAAATGGGAGTGTAATAAACTTTCCATGGCACCAGCAGCCTTAAAATCGGTCTTGAACCTAAACATGACTTCTCAGAGCTACAGCCTTTCAAACTTGTTTTCATATTCATGAGAATAACGCTCGACATGCGTCTAGATATATTTTAGGAAGCATTATGAAGCAATTTATTTGCAGAATTCAGCACATTAGATATCGATATTGCGATGCACAAGCTTGCAATGCCCTACGCACTTTTGAAGTGNTGCGGGTTGTGTTGGACACCATGACGTCCTGGTGCGTCCAGTAGGTGACAGGGTTAGGGTGCGCCTCCACCAGACATTCCAGCTGCACTTCACTACCCAGGGGGGTCGCCACCAGGTGGCTGGGTACATGAAGCTGCGGGGAAACTGTTGAGATCCAGAAGTCACAAAAAGGAAAATCTAGCCATGATCAAGACAAGCAGCTTATACTTTTAAAGCGACAGGGGATCATCAGCGTGTGGAAGAACTCTGGCTGCTGTGTCTGCTGCCTACTGCTGCTTAACGTTCTCTGGTGCTGCTCTCAGACGTGAGCTCATTTGGCTAATATAGTTCCTCTCTGTTTTCTTATTGTTCCTTTTTTTTGCCAATAAATTTATATGATGATACTTTACACAAGGAAGAGTAGGCCTACCTGTTAGCCTCTAATTATATTAATAATTAACTTCTTAATGATACTTACACCATTATTAATTTTACCCGTCCATTTGGCGGGCCAGTTATCAAAATCTCTGCTATATCCACCCTAACATTCATAAGAAGGTGTTTTTCACCCGCACGGTAGAGAGGTAAGCGGGAGTCAAGGCAAGGCTACAGCAAATTGATCTTACTCCCTTTTTATTTATTTTGCTATGGTGTGAGAACAAGCTGCTTGGTGCCTTTGACGTTTGCGTGTGTGCGCAAAGTGTATTCATGTATTTGCCCTGAGTGTGTATGTGGGGCCACCTCTTTAGGTGACTGTGCCAATAGGCTAGTGTTAATAATGCTACTTACTATGTACCCGCAAGGGTATTTGTAAGCGTATTATATTCTTGATAAAAGTTGTTATTATAGAAGACCTATAGATCGGTTAGCCCAGCCATCATTCACCTATGTATTGAAAGTGTATTGTGATAGTATTGGATCATCAACTAGATGTGTACATAAAGAACTGAACAGCTTGTCTACTATCTGTCCATACATGACGAAGCATTCTCTTATCAATATTGGGCAGCCGTTCATAAGCTGCGTAACCAAAGGCAAGACTTGGCTGTGCCTGAGTAAACTATTGACAGGCAAAAGCGGAATTATTTCAGGTCTTGTGTTTCAGGTCTTGTATTTCAGGTCTTGTGTTTCAGGTCTTGTATTTCAGGTCTTGTGATTCAGGTCTTGCATTTCAGGCGTTGTGTTTCAAGTCTTGCATTTCAGGACTTGTATTTCAGGTATTGTGTTTCAGGTCTTGTTATTGTTATTATTAAATCACACTAGACTGGCGACGTAGGAACAGAGAAACTCCATGAGGTTAACAAAACCCCACGCAACCAGCCCAGCGGGTGGAAAAAACAAAAGAATGAAAAAAAAGAAGATCCGTGATCACAGAATAGCTCTGTGTACAGATCGTTTAAAGCTGCCAATACCAGCACCAGCAAAGACAGAGTGATCAAGACCATTCCAAACATCCACACACGATGGAAAAAACGAACGTCAACACTGGCCCGTACGGCATCGTAACGGTTCCAAGGCAAACTCACGAAGAGCACCATTCCGTCGAGTATACCTCACTCGAACAAATGAATCCGGAAGAAACTCAGAGAGTGAATGACTGGGGCAGTTATAGATTTTATACAAAAAACAGACCCCACCAACTGTGCGACGATGCGCCAGATCACAGGGCACAACAACACCCAGCATGAACGCACGTCGACGAACCACTTTGTCAAGCAAACGCAGATGGCAGGTCTTGCATTTCAGGTCTTGTATTTCAGGTCTTGTGTTTCAGGTTTTGCATTTCAGGTCTTGTATTTCAGGTTTTGTGTTTCAGGTCTTGTGTTTCAGGCCTTGTATTTGAGGTCTTGTGTTTCAGGTCTTGTATTTCAGGTCTCGTGTTTCAGGTCTTGTATTTCAGGTCTTGTGTTTCAGGTCTTGCATTTCAGGTCTTGTACTTCAGGTCTTGTATTTCAGGTCTTGTGTTTCAGGTCTTGTATTTCAGATCTTTGGATTTAGGTCTTGCATTTCATGTCTTGTATTTCAGGTCTTGTGTTTCAGGTCTTGTATTTCAGGTCTTACACACTCATAAATAGAAAATTCTGATATGCACTTGTCCTGCGTAAAGTAATAATGGGGACGGTCAGGGAGAGGGGGCAGTGCTTTCACACAAGCCTTACGTCTTCCACACCATGTTCTGATAATCTACGGTTGACTGCAACCGTGCAATAGTCTGAGGCCTAACTGTCATATACTTGCACACGCGCCAGTGCATGTGAATTAAGTACTTGGGGTGTGCGCTCAGGTTGCCCAACCTTTAATAACATGACCATCGGTCCACAGTTGAAAATCCATGATGCCTCAATTTGAGCAGCGTTAAAATCGCTGGAAAGCGCGTGTTGCGAACTAGTTCCACTTTCATGCCCATAATTCTGTCACCACTTACACTTCGCTCAATTTACAATATAACCAGCAGTAGCCCTGCAGGCATTCAAGATCACAATCGTGCAGTCGACGTAGGTCAGTAGCTGTTAAGCCTCTCACACCATAGAAATAGTTGCTATGTTTTAGGGTCACAGATTCACCGATTAATGAATTAAAACGTGAAACAAGTGCACTAATATTTGTGTCATAAAATAAGGAGGTTAGGATGAATTAAACCGGCGTAGTTATGGTATTAGTGTTCACAAACCAACTTTGGTTCGTTAGTAAAAATGCTTAGATATATTATAATTATCTTAAATTCAATTATAGAAATTAAACAGTTGCTCTACCTAACACTGGCGTCGGATGGATTTTATTGATGAACTAAGGATAAATACTTTAAATATTATGGTAATGATTTTTCATTACTGCAATTACGTAAGGTTGCTTTTATAAAAACGAAGAGGAATCTTTACCTGTAAACCTCGTTATATATTCAATTCATTTCTAACATAACTCAATTGCATAATTTCCCAAGCTAAAGGGAGAAAATGCATGTCCGGATGCAGCTTCGATACTTACATTCCACCTCCAACATAACCCTCTTGCCCACAGAGGGAGGCACGCCATTGCTAGCAATGCAGAGGTACGCCCCGCTATGTGTCCGAGAGACTCTCGCCAGATGGAGCTGCTCTCCCTCCTGCTCCAGTGCTGCTCGCAACATATTTTTGATATTATTAACATTTTATAATAATCATAATATAAAATCGTAGGAGAAATTTTTATTGATAAAATTTAGAAAATATACGTGTACATCAACTAGAAATGATAAAACTCAGCTAGCAAAAAAAATCTAATCGAGTATTAATTGTTCTAGTTGATTTTCGCTCGGCATAGTTTAATTTTTTGGCTGAATACAAACCAAAGATTTTACAATTTGTGTCTACTAACCTGGTACGATTTATTTAATCTCATAATGTACATAATTTTAAGTATAAGGGAAGTACGAATTTTCCAACTCCTACAGTTGGAAGATGAGTTTATAAGTTAAAAATTTAGTATAACGAGCAAGTTCAGTTTAGCTCACACATAATTTGAAGTTCCAATGGAAATTAGACAAGTGCGTGGTTGAAAGAATGACTCGCACAAAGTAAGTAAATTATGTGATGTAAACATTATGGACTTCAGAAAAACTCAGCAAAGTAAGTTAAATTCGTAAAATAAAGTCCGTAGATTTTCTCATATATGACGACTTCATTGTTCAGGGTTTTCCCTTACCATGTGTTAGAAATTGAAAAAAGGTATTGTTTTGCTAGAAGAAATTTCCAGTCATAGTTCTGTGGTCAATGTGGTCTTTGTAAATTTTTTTCTCAGTCAAATTTAACGGCTGCAAATTCTGTAACTACTGTATATTAGAATTTATAAACTACAAACAATGCTCATAATTATACAAGTCTCGGTAGCAAGATGGTTCATGGAATTTTATGGTGGTTTTCAAGATGCAAACTTGTGGCATAAGTCCTTACAGAAAAAGTTCACAAAGAAAAATTTACCGAATTTTCTATAAGACGTCACAGCTGAGGCAACGCAGCCCTTAGGCCGGCTGCTGAACGACGAGATCCATTCTTTCCTGTCTGTTCCTAACCTCCTTAACATTGAAACGTTCAACAAAAAGTTTCAAAGGTAAATATGGCATTCAAATTTTTTGCCTGACATTGCTATATGGCTTGCAAAGAGGAGGCCTGAGGACACAATCGATGGGACACAGACGGCGGTGGTGTCAGTCGACAAGACGGGTGAGTTGCCAGATGATAGCGAAGGAAAGTCGGCTACGCCACGCCCCAAGCAAATGTCTTGTTTCGGAGAAATTTTTGTATATGGAGCAGTAAAAGTATCTGTATTATTTAAGTTATATGGTAATTACCACCAAACAGATGTTTGGCTTTGCAGAAAATTTGTATTAGGGCAGTAAATGTATTAGCATTATTTAGGTAATGGTTATCAATAAAATGCGAACAATTATATTTACCATCTCAGTACTTCTGTATGCATAAAATGAGACCCCAGTTATTGCAATTCCATTATTTAGGTCGAAGATATTTATTTCCAGGTACTCAATATATGTAATCTTGAATCAGGAGTACATTGACCAAGATGATTTATAGAAGAATAGGAGATTACGCATTTCGACTCATGAGTATGTACAAACATCGAATAACGGACAGGAAAAACTTCAAAGACAATAATGAAACTATCAATCAAAGGGTAGGTCGGCTTCGTTTGGCTTACAAAAGTAGCATTTAGAGTATTCACTTTTTTCGAAAGTGTAGCCAGGAGCGATGGAATTGTCACTTTGAATTCAACTGCAGGTGTTAAAATCAGCCGGATTACGCTGAGTTGACTGAAGATTCCATTTTACGTTTCTTGGAGTTTCTAGAGACTAGAGTAACCGATTAAAAGTCAACTCCTGAAGCTCACTTCAGGGGGCCAATTCAGCGCGCCTGTCCAAAGTTTCGGACAAGTTAAGACTCGGAAGCTTAATTTCGGCGTCCAATTATTCGGGCTTTGTCTCTACTTTACTGTTTTCGCTTGGGTTAAGGGAGTGTGCCATGAGGAGGTGATTATATTCCTAATATAATTTAGACCATAGTAAATATATATCTATTATTTATTAGTAAAAAGTTCTTTGGTTGCTTGGGAGTTTGTTTGGTTGGCTGGTCACTCTGTCTCCTTTTGAAGGATTAGATAGGAGAAAATTTATCTGCTGAGCGCCATAGGATTAGTTAAAAGGAAATTTGAGCCTCAGATTAGACGTAAATACGCTCTTATTGAATATGTGCAGTTCATCGTATCCCAAGAAATTTTGTCGATGAAATTACTACGCATTTTACGAGGGTTGCAAATGCCCTATAAATTATTTTCGGATACATTTTACTAACTCCACAAAATTATTTATTTTTCTTACCCAAAGTATTTATAAAATCTCCGTATGTAATGTTCCCATTCATACATTTCTGACTGACTGCATATATTACAAATACAAGACAATGCATCGGTTTTGTCATTTCCATCCATATGGCAGTTTTCTTCACTTACTGCAACCCTTTCAGTTCCAGCGTAAAAGACCTTTTTCTAAACACTTTACTTTGCCCCAATTGACAAGTTTTATGGCTCTCAGGTATTTTTGATATAATCGCTCAAAGTCTACAGCAGATTCCATTGTTCCACATTCCTTGTTCTGCAGATCAAAGCCTCTGATCGAACGCTGCGTTGCGTCGTGCTGTCATCTTTTTTTTTTCTGCTTTCAACAGTTTGCCTTGTAAATTAGCGAGTTAAGTTGAGAGGAGGCAGCGACGTTTGTAACCAAACACGAGATGCTCCAGAAGGGTGAACTTGACGCTCTTAAGAGTGTTTGTTGGACTGCGCCCTCTGGTGCCTATAGCGCTACTCAGCAAGACAGGCAGTACAGTACTGTGCGATGAGTTGCGGAGAGTGTTTTGCATACCATTACTCATTGCAACATGAAACAATTTGGACAATTTTTCTGGAAGTTATTGGTTTTACCTTGCGTAGTCGTAGCTAGGATTTCTGTAAATCTCTCTGCCAAGCTCAGTGGGCTTCCCACTTACAATTTGCTACTACAAACGATCTTTCTACCGTTGTTCCAAGTCTTTGAGACTAGGCGTTCTCATGTGCGGTGTTATGCAATAATATCTTCATTGAAACAACAAAAACGGTTAATACTAAGGACAAAGGTTAGTTTTGGAGCACCTTATTAAGTTTCCATGAAAAACGACGGCACAATTTTTTTAAAGGCACGAAAATATCTAGACAGACAATCAGTTTAGAGGCAGACACACTTGATCATTAAAGTAAAAGTATGGATATGCAAAGAATATTGTTAGCTAATGGAGTTAACTATGTGGCTAATGTAATATACGATTAAAAAATATATTCGTTAAGAAAATATGTTTTCGTTGTCGTAACACGGTGGAATGGGCTACATCTAGGTGTTCTGTAAGTTCCTTAGTGGTAATGGTAGGGCTCTCTAAAACCATAGCTTTCAACAATGCAGAATCATATTTTTTTATGTTATTGACTTCTCTATCAAAGTTAAATCACCACTTCGGATGCGAGAAACTCACCTTCTGCAACTTCTTCCGTTCACTACGCCAACCTCATAAGTTTTCAAAATAAATTTTACAGTGGCACTTCCATGAACACCTTCATAAAATTCGTCGAGTAAACCTTCTTTTACATCACCGTAAGGTTGGATAAATATGGGTACAGTTTTTAAAAAGTATGGGTAAACGTTAAATAATCTCAAAGAAAATGGTGCAAAATAAACACAGAGTCACTTCATCTATATCTACAAGAAAAGGTTAAGAAATTAATACAAATTCGGTTTGAAAAAATTGCACTGGAAATCGGACTTGACTTTTGCACCAACCTCATAATATACTACTCTGTTCACGATTAATTCAGCAAACACCCTTTCATGTCAATTTTTTTTCACCAATTTTCATTGAAAGAAGTTAATCTATATGATTAATAAGTTGATGCTATACACTGAAATTTTTCGTGCCTTTACGAGAAAATGCCCACGCTCACGACCATTCTTTACATGGATCACGTTTCTTATTATCGACTCAACCCAACTCACACCTGGTACGATGTATCATCGTTGCCTATATTTTATTACCATTTTATGCTTTTATAAATTATTATTATCATTAAATCACGCAAGACTGGCGATATGGGAACGGAGAAATTCCCTGAGGTTGACCAACTCCCACGCAACTAGCTCAGCGAGGGAAAAAAGAAAGAGAAGATCTGAGATCACAGAATAGCTTTGTGTACACATCGTTTAAGGCTACCAATACCCGCACCAGTGAAAACAGAGCTATGATGAACACTTTAAACATCCACGCACGATGGGAAATACGAACGAGAACACTAGCCCGTACGGCATCGTAACGGTTCCACAGCAAACTCATGAAGAGCTCCAGTGCGCCGAGTATACTTCACCCGAACACATGGCTCCTGAAGAAAATCAGACAGTGGATGACTAGGACCATTATATATTTTATACAGAAAGCAGACCCCACCAACTCCGCGACGATTCGCCACATCACAAGGAACAACACCATCCAGCATGACGCCATTCGACGAAACACATTGTCAAGCAAACACATGACAATCGGCAGCAGAACCCTAGACTGCGGAGCAGTATTCCAGAAGAGGGAGGACATATCAATTAGAGCAGCAACGTGACAATTCTACCGAGCCAGACTCCCTCCAAGCACGTCTCATAAGACTAATTTTCTGCCATGCGCGTGAAGCAACCGAATGAATGTTCGGCTTGAACGTCAACTTTTGATAAAAAAAAATTGAAAAACAAGATTACCAAGTCATCAACCACAGGAAGTGACACACCATCCAGTATAAGTGCAAAGAAAGGAGGTCTCAGTGTAAGTGACCTAAACACGAGCATTGTGTCAGTCTTGCCCGCAATTAGCCTCATCCTCCACCTAGAACACCAGGAACCAATCACTTCCAAATCATGCTGAATGGATTCTGAAACCTCCAACCTATCATTAGGCTTGTCGCAACGAGCCAGCAAAGTAACATCATCAGCGTAACCAACAAGCTAATTATTAAGAAGAAGAAGAAACAAGTCTGCCATTTCTCAGACGAACAACAAAGGACCCATGAAACTACCCTGTGGAACACCAGAAACCACGTCCAGAAACTCACTCCTCTTCCCATCAACAACTACACATCACATTGACGTCCGTAAGACAAAAACTGACTAATTTCCGCGAAAACTGAACCTCCAATACCCATAAATCTTAGCTTACGGAGAAGCCCAAGGTGATTCACACGATTAAAAGCAGCACTGAAGACAAGCTGTACCAACCTTGCCTCGTGACTCCCATCAAGAGCCAGCTGCAACACATGAGAAATATGAAGTACAGCATCACAAGTTCCCAAGCCCCTACGAAAATCATACTGTGATTGGGAAGGACACCCTGCTTCTCAAGAAAGCGACCCAACCTCGACGCAACCAACCTCTCTCAAACTTTCGACAAAACAGGCGTGATCGAGATGGGTCTATAGTCGGAGGTTCGGGATGAGACAGAGCCCTTCGGAACAGGCGTCACGTGAGCGACACGCCAGCATTCCAGAAAAGAGCCCATCCGTAACAACCGACGGCACACGGATGCAAGGAGCTGCGAGCACACCAGCTACCTCCGAAGAAAGAGAGGAAACATACCCGATGGATCAGTGCCCCCATAGGGGTCCAGGTCAAGAAGAAGGCGGTGCACTTCAGAAGATCTGAAAGCAAACCTTAGTAGCTAAGCTCGGGATTACACGCTTATGGAATGCGGCCCCGGTGGTGGCTCTGGTTCCCATAGAAGCAGCGAAAGATGAGATCCGCTTTCGCAGCAGGGTTTGCAACAAGATCACCACCAGCACCAATTAAAAGAGAGACCCAAGAGCTCACACCAAGCACAGCACTCATTATTGGGGATCACCATTCATTTGCGCTAAAAGACGAAGCTAACAACTTCCTAGTTTATTGCATCAATGAAAGTAAATACGAGTGAGTTCCTGATCCATTCATCGTGTCTTTAATGTGATCTTGAAACTTCACGGGGCCGCATTCTCATGCTTCATCTTTCCTTGAAGAAACGGCCTAAATGAAGCGGTATTGTCGCTAACAGCGTACTTTTGTCTTTGCTGATTACCACAAAAATGCTCGCAATATGACGCTGGAAGTCACTGTCATGTTTTACGACTCAACCAAACGTAATAAAAGTAAACACATACAGTTCAAGGCTTATTTTGATAGAAAAGACACACAAAAACCACATGAAAAAAATTGAAGTTTTATTTTGTTGGATAGATGCCTTGCTCGGTTTCTTAGATAACTATCGCTCTAAACATCATGCAAACCAAGTTCTCGAAATTCCAGAGGGATCAACTTGGTGGGACGTAACACTTGCTTTCAACAGTACTACGCAAATATCAGGATTGGCAATTTGAGCATTTATAATAATTCAACAATCCTTTTGAATATAATTTCCTATCGTTTTCACCTTACCTCTCCAGGTATTTTTTTTTTTTTTTTGTACTTTCAAAGTCTGTTTCTATCAGTTTTTCTACGTGGCAGGGTCCGAGCTTCATATAAAAAGTATGATCTTCTGATCTTCAAGCGGTATGCAATGCAACAATATATTTAGTTAACTTGTGCAAGGATTTTCTTATATACTCCGATGCCCTGAAAGCGTTCGCTTTATTATGGACGGGCTCATCTTGCAGGTTTTCTGGAGATTGTAAAAAATTCACCACAGCTGACTGACGAGGGCAGGCGTTACCACGTCAAAGTTCAAGCGTCCTCAGGAGCAGCGCGCCAGGAGCCCTGCAGCTTCCAGAACTGTGCCACTGACGATCCAAATTTGTTGAAGACGTTTTACTTTTGGTCCGGCGATGCCACGACGCCTTCAGTTGGCGGCCAGCTTATGCATGGAGTAAGAGGAAAAAGCCCTTGTGTTGCAGTATCTTCCTGCCGCTCCAAGAACTTTCTTTTTTACAAAAGGTTTACTGCTTGAGCATGAAAATGATATTGGCACCGTCTAGGGAGTGAGGAGAGGCCAGGCGAAGCTAATGTGTGGCGGCGAGAATAGCAAACCGCCGTCTGTTG
>LQNS02278094.1:36974044-36988895 GCA_001587735.2 Parhyale hawaiensis | reverse complement strand
CATTACTGTTGTGTAATTTCATTAGGTGTCTAGCCTCATAAAAGAATATCGATTACAGATAAAATGCAAATTGGTCGCTGAGGCTCGTAAGTGTTTTAGAGTCTGTATTTGGTATACTACTTATACTCCTGCAGATACGTACATCAATATAGCGACAGCTCACAATCGAAGGATGATCCTGTAGATTGCGATTTTGGAAAATATACTTATGGTATATACGTGCTTTTGGTAACGGTACTAAAGGCAGATATAAATACTCAAAACGCTACGTTGGTAAGATTACTCACAGTTGTCGGGTACTCCTGAAGATTTGAGCGCCCTTCCGTCCTCCCGTCGCCACCGTATCCGCGGTTCAGGGAATCCATGCGCCCGGCAAGTAAGAGTGACCTTCTTCCCTTCCCTCACTGTAAGGCTGCTTGGGCTGGAGCCTTCATCTGTGATTTCTGGAGGCACTGAGGGCGAAATACACTGTAAGCTCCGCAGAGTCTGGGCAAGATGGTTCTGCTACAGTGAACTAAACGAAACCTTATCTGTCAGCCCTGTGTCATTGGTAGAAGTGACGTCCCAATACGCCTATTACAGTAGAGCGATTCTACCATCCAAGTGAAAGAGTGGTCTCATTATTACAGCGTCAGGCAAGAGCGACCTCCTTTTACTGCGGAAATCCATACTCCGGTAGGGTTTACTATGAAATTTCACGTGACCGCGTCGCCACATTACCAAGGAAGTCCTGTTTTACCTGTGAACAAACTAACTTCAATACATGGAGCACATACTTCAGTGTACTGTTGGTTCAGTTGTTGAAATATTATATAAGAGAAATACTGCGATTATATGAAGTTTAGATAACACTCTACTATTACCCCCATCCTTCTTGAACCCAAACATTTTTTACGCCGGTAATCTAAAGGGTATTGATGCGCTAAAAGCGAATGCATTAGTCACATCCGTCGAAAATGTTCAGTTTCAGTGTTCGTCGTTCGTTTCACTGCGCGCCATTTTTTTCCGTATGTATAATATTTGCTTGAGCTGTGATGTCATTAGCAGAACCTGTCCTACGCTCGTAACCTTAAGATGTAATGCATTGTGGATGTAGGAATCATGGATTAATCGTTCATGTTCTTCAGTGACTTCGTTACCTAATATAGGTTAATTAAAAGCAGGGAAACGGTTCAATTATTTTTCGTTTTCGTCAAGATAGTCTGATTGTCTGTTTTTGTGTATGTCTCTGTGTCTGTCACAAAAATAACTCAAAAAGTTATGACCGGATTTTTAAGACAGTTACAGGGATTTTTAGGTATATTGAGTATACGTACCTACATAAACAGTGCTACCAGGAAGTGCTTTACGGTGAAGTGTTCAATTTCTACGACGCTGTCAAGATGAATTCTCTTTGTTTTGAAACTGAAGATAATACTTCTGCACGCTTCAAGAAGCTTCGTGAACGTATACAGAAGCCTCGAGAATCAGTCGAATCTTATGCGACTGCCGTTCGCGGGTTGGTGGAAAAATGTGCTTTTCCCACAAGATTGTAAACATCGTTCGTGTCGAGACATGTTCATTTCAGGACAGGAGCTGCACTTTGATTTCATTTCTCCATAGTGATAAAAATGCAGATAAATTTGACAGTTGTAATGTCATCATCAAGCGGCACCAGACATTGTTCAGCGACGTCAACAAAGACTTTACCGTTTGTACGATAAGCAAGGCATGGAAAATTGGAGACCGAGCATCATCTGGTCACATTACGAAGCCTCACCTCCAGAAGTCTTCTCGGAAAGTTCCACATAAATACGTTTGGATTAGACGTTCTACGAACGGAAAACATTTTGCTAGTGACTGCTTTGCACTGAATTTAATATGCAAATCGTGCTTCAAGAAAGGACATCTAGCTAAAGTATGCAAGAGCAAAAAGACAACAAACAAGAAGTATGTACGTCAAGCTAATGAGGACTTCATCACTGTGCCTGGCATCACACTTCAGAACAAGTACGCTACTCTGACTGAACAAGAATTGGGAGAAGAGTGTGTATCACCGCAAGAAACTCAAGATATTCTTCAGAGCAAACCCGGATCACTACCATGTCGAAAGAAGAGGTGGCAGCTGCCGCACTCATACGTAAGATCTAATAATTTTTTAGGGATACGAAAATGAGTAACACACTCACTATTGGCAGCTCACGTTTGCTTGTGAATGTTCACTTGCAAAATCGTGATTTTGAGCTAGAAATTGGTACCGGTAGTTGTGCCAGCATTGTAACTGAAGAGATAGTGAATTCTCTAAATAGTGTATATGTTGTGCCGACTAATAAAAAGGCACATACTTACGGTAATAACTCAATTAAGTTTCTTGGCCAAGTCAATTTACCTGTTGATTTTAAAGGTAAAAGTACTCTAATGCTTTCCTTGTGGTAAGTAATGATCGCAGTTCTCTCACTGGAAGAGATCTTTGTCAGAAACTTAAGCTTAAATTGCTTGTACAAGCATCTAAACGTGTGCAAACTGTGCAAACCTGTCTCTTCTGTGCTCAATTAGTACAAAACTTTTTCAAGTCCAGACTACAGGTCGAACGTGAAGGTTAAAGTGAAACTTCATGCTAATGCTGACGCAGCTCTAATTTTCTGTAAGCCTTGTTCAGTGCCTTATAGATACAGACCTCTTTTTAAAGAAAAACTTGTGAGATTGCAAGATAATGATATTATATCTGAGGTATCTTACAGTGAATGAGCTTGTCCTACAGTTAACGTAATAAAAAGCTCTGAGAAAATTAGGATTTGTGGAGATTATTCTCTTACGATCAACAAAGAATCTAAGCTTTTTACCATCCTATCCCTAGAACCGAGTACGTTTCAAGTGAAATAGGAAATGCTAAGGTATTTACAAAAATAGACCATGAAAATACCTACATGCAACTGCCTTTGCATGAAGATTCGAAGCCTTATTCTACCATAAATACCACTGAAGGCTAATTTCAAACGAATTATTTTCCCTTTGGAGTAAGCAGCTCTCCTACTATTTTTCATGCGTTTATTTCACAAGTTCTTGCTGGCATCTGCCATGTAATTGTGTACGAGGATGATATCCTGATAATGACCAGCAAGGAACAACAGCACGTGAAAATTCTCGAAAAAGTTCTTCTTACTGGATCTTATTGGATGAAGTTCGGACCCTTTTCGGTCCCGGGCCATGCTGAGGCACCGCCCACTCTCGCTCATGGCCGCCCCTCACGGAACCACAGCACCCCCACGGCAGCCAACTTGATCAACAATGCTGTTGCTGGTAACGGTCTGATAATAGTGAGGGAGCATAGGGCGGTCGGGTACTTTCTTGAGGAATCAGTCCAGTCCCGCCTTGAATAGTGTAAATGAAGTATGAACATCCCTCAACTCTCGCGGGAGGCAGTTAAATAGCCGGGGTCCACGAACCATAAGCGAGGCCTCGATCATCGTTTGGATCCGCGCCGGAGTACCCCGCCTCAACGGAGGGGTTCTAAAATAAAATCCATTGCGGCCTCCATCAGTCCTCCTCAAACCCAGCACATCACGGTCCAGGACCTCAGGCACAAGGCCAAAAGCCATTTTCCAGATGTACAAAATTTTGTATCGTTCTCTTCGCCTTTCCAACGAGTATAGCGAGAGCTCGGTCAATCTTTGCCAGTAATCACCCCGCATACCGCTGATCCTCGCAGTGAAGACTCTCTGGATGGACTCCAGTTTTTTATGGCTTCAACTCCAACAGGGCACCACACCTGGCAAGAATACTCCAAGAGCGGCAGCACCAATGATTTGTATAGCAACAACATCACCGAGGGTTCACGGGACACAAATGTACGTAAGACCCAGCCCATCTTTTGCTTTGCTCTAGCTATCATTGCCTCTATTTGCTCGTCAAATCGCCCAGTGTTGCTCACAAGTATTCCAAGGTCCCTAACTCGGTCTTTTTTCTGGATCACGTTGCCACCCGGTGCGGTGTAGCACTCAGCATTCAGTTCCTCCTTTTCGCCTCGTGAGTACCTCATCATTTTGAACTTGTTCTCATTGAACGACATATTATTTGCAGTTTCCCATTCGTAGATTTTGTTCAAGTCTTCCTGCAATCGGCGTTGATCGTCATTTACAGTCACTCCCTTCACTAAGCACTAAGTAAAGCAGGAGTCAAGGTTAATGGTCAGAGGAGCAAATTTTTTACGTCGTCTGTAACCTACCTAGGACACAGTTTCAACAGTAATGGTACAAGACCCAGTCCAGAAAAAATAAGAGCAATTATTGATGCTCCAGCACCGACTAATGTAAAAGAAGTGCAAAGCTTTGTGGGCCAGTGTAATTTCTTTCACGGATTCATTAAAAATTTCAGTACTGTGTTTGCTCCACAGTACGCACTGCTTGCTAAAAATGCAAGGTTCTGTTGGGGCAAGGAACAAGAAAGTTGTTTCCAAAAGATTAAAGATTTATTTAAAGGTAATAGAGTGCTAAAACTTTTCGACCCTGCCTTACCTACTGTACTAGATACAGACAGTTCCAGTTATGGTTGAGCGGCTGTCCTTTTACAATTGCACGACGCCCGATGGCTTCCAGTACAGTTCGCTGCGCGAACGCAAAATGCAGCTGAGCGTAATTACACACAAATAGACAAAGAAGCTAACGCGATACTATTTGGTTGCACAAGATTCCACGAATTATTCCTAGGCCAATCTGTTCGAATAAGAGTCGATCATTAACCTCTATTAAAATTGCTCGGACCTAGGCAAAGTGTACCTGAAAATTGTTCTGCTAGAATATAGAGATGGGTCTTAAGGCTTACACAATTCAACTATGAATTGGAATACGTTCCTGGTGACAAAATTGTCAACAGCGACTGTCTAAGCAGACTTCCCTTGAATGAAACAGTTGATGTCACTGAACCTGCAGAAATTGCATTTCTTGTTAATAAACTAGAGGAGCATAACCTCGATTCTAAAGACATCAAACGGAACATAAAGACAAAGATTGTGGGTATTGTCGTTTCTCTCTCTGCTCCGGGACCCCTTCCTAGTTTTTGTTCTCTGCTTTTTTAATGCACAACCTATTTCTATTGTGCTTTTGATAGTAACTTGAGACTGAATGTACCTTACATGTGTAGGATGGGGTACATGAATATAAGCAGACACCATGGCAATCTAGACGAGCTTTCCGTCGCCGCGTCCCGTTTGGACATTGTTCTAGTGCGTAGAGAGCAAAGTCACTTACAGACGTCATTGTTCCGAGCTTAGGCTGCCTGGTTTTTCGATACCCATTTTGCTGCGTCGTGGTGCGCGCCCCAATGGCCTCGGCGTGGCGCTGTACATTCGTGAGGGGTTTTCTGCAGCAAGATGGAGCGGCTATGAATGCCGGTGTTGTGAATTCATTGTTATCAGAGTTTGCGGCTCTAGGCAGAATTTCTATATTGCTTGTGTGCACGGGAGTCCAAGCACGAATGACAGAGTCTACGACTGTCTTTTGCAGGCTATGGGTCGCATCCAGTCTGTGGATCGTCGTGCAGTGTTCTGCTTTGTTGGCGACTTTAACTGCCATCACACAGATTGGCTTGGGTCGCCTCGCACTGACGCTCATGGTGTAGCTGCTCGTGAGTTCTGCACATTTGTTGACTGTCGTCAGATGGTGGTCGGGCCGACACACAGGGAGGGTAGGGTTCTGGATCTGGTTATGACTGATGTGCCCGACCTGACGCACGTGTCCGTAGGTGCTCCCGTTGGAAAGTCTGATCATTGTCTCTTATCTGTCACTCTAAAGACTTCTGTTCGAGCCCCGGTATGCTGTACTAGCCGTTGCGTGTACCTCAAGTCTCGATGTAACTGGGACCTTGTGAGGCGTGAAGCCGAGACTCTTCCTTGGGGAGCATATTGTAGGAGCCTTGATATTGTCAGGGATATGGACCAGAGCTTACTTGGCATCATTCATCGCCGTGTCTCTAGGGTGACGATTTGCCGCCTCAGTGGGGACGAGCCGTGGTTTAATGAAGACTGCAGGGCGGCTTATGACGCCAAGCAGACGGCCTATCTCGCATGGAGGCGTGGTGGGGCCCGTAGAGAATGGCAGGTGTTCCGTGACGCTCAGCGAGCAGCAAATGTGTGCTACCCAGTGGCAGTTCCTGCATCGCTGTCGCGAGCAGCTTGCTTCATCTTCTTCCTCGCATGCTTGGTGGAGGACATTAAAGCAATCTGTAATTGGAGCGGATTTTGCTATCCCACCGTTGTTCGGGGAGGGTGGTGGTATTGTCTCCCAAGCAAGGGAGAAGGCTGAACTTCTGAGTGCCCACTTTGACTCGAAGCAGGCCAGCAATGGTATCACTCCACCTGCATCGTGTGCCTATCGTCCTGTGCTTACAGCGCTTGCCTTTAGGTCCAGGGAAGTTAGATCTCTCCTTTCTAATTTAGACTCTTACGGTGGTGTGGACCCGCTTGGCTATTTTCCCTTGTTTTTCCAGGGAATTCTGGTGCCGAAGCTCAGTCGTGTGTTTCGGCGTTTAGTGAGAGAGAGCTGTTTTCCTGCCTCATGGAGGTGCGCTGATGTGGTACCTATCCTTTATCTCCATGGGTCTCTGATTATCGTCCAATTTCGATAACGCCTGTCGTCTCTGTCGTCTCTAAAGTATTCGAGAGACTACTAGCGCGCAGACTTGGGCGGTTCCTTGAGGACGGCGTACTACCAAGCAGGCAGTATTCTTATCGCAAGGGTGTCGGCACTTGCGATGCCTTCCTTGACATAGCGTGCTCAGGTCAAGATGCACTTGAGGCCGGTCAGATTGATTTTGGTGCAGCGTTCGATAGGGCATACCACCAAGGCATTATCCGTAAGCTCGAACTGGTCGGTGTTGGTGGCTGTTTTCTGCATGTCATAAGCGACTTCCTCTCAAATAGAGAGCAGAAGGTTGTCTTGGATGGATATTGCAATGGAGTTACCCGGTGGTTTCGGGTGTTCCTCTCCTGTTTCTTTTATATACAGCGGAACTGAGCTCCATTGTCGCCAACCCTTTGATCAGTTACGCTGATGACTCCACCTTGATGGCCTTGGTGCCTACCCCTGCTGACAGGCTAGCAATTTCTGTTTCCCTCAACAGAGACTGGCAGTTGATATCTGACTGGTGTCTCTCTTGGGGTATAAAAATTAATCCTTCTAAGACCAAATCCATTGTTATCTCAAAATCGAGACCAGTACCACCTGCTTTTATACCTATCACTCTTGATGGTGTTGCCGTTGATGAGGTTCATAGTATTTGGGTCTTGGGAGTTACTATGGATGGGAAGTTGACGTTTGAGCCCCACATTCGAAATGTAGCTGCCTCCGCATCTCAGAGGCTGGGTATTTTGAGGAAAGCATCGAAAATTTTTGCAGACCCTGTCCTTGTGTGCAAGTGTTGCTGGAGCTTTCTTTTACTTATAGTAAAATATTGTTCTCCTGTGTGGGCCTCGGCTGCATCATCTCACCTGCGGCTCCTTGACAGAGTGATGTCTCGTGCTTCGGATCTGTGTGTTGGGCTCTTTAACTGTAATCTTGAGCATCAACGCGGGGTTGCTTTGTTGTGCAAGTTCTATAAAATCTTTCACAACGATAAGCACCCTCTTGGGCCCTCGCTGCCAGTCCCTCATGTACCCCAGCGGCGCACTCGCAGAGGTCTTGCGCTTCACGAGTTTGCTGTTCAGCTGCCTCGAGCGCGCACTACCCAGTACCAGCGGTCATTTATTTATCGTTGTGGTCAGCTGTGGAACGCGCTGGATGGATTTGTTTTTTTTTTTTTAAATGTGAATTTGGACGTTTTTAAAGGCAGAATCAATCGTTCCATCTCCCGTGATTGATTCTCATATGCCATTTCTTGCTCTTTTCGGTGTCACATGCTGTCGTTTCCTGTTTCGAGGGTTGAGTGGCGTGGAGACCTTGTGTTTTTTGGCCCTTGCCTTTTACTCTCGCGGCTTTTCGATCGCTTTGAATAATATTAAAATTGTATAAGTTACGACAATATGTACTAAATGGTTTTTCATGTTAAGTCGAGTCATCTCTTAGTGCATATGTAAGTTCAAGGATAAGTTATTCTTATTAGACGGTTGTGTCATGTGGCGTAACAGAGTTGTTCCTACTGCGTGTAGAGATAAAGTACCGGTACAATTGCACAAAAAACATCCAGGAATTCATGTAATGAAGGCTATTGCGCGTTCTCTAATATGATATCCTAAGATTGACAACGTCATAGAAAATATTTTAAAAATATGTCCTGTTTATCAGCAAAACTCTACGCTAAATAATAAGGCAACAAAAGTTCAGAGGCCAACTCCTAAAAAAAAACGTACAATTTTCAGTAGAAATGGCCTGCCAGACACTATTGTGTCTGATACTTCAAGCAGTTTCACGTCTGAAGAGTTTCAAGTTTTTCTTACTAAAAATGGAATGCGTCATATGAGGTCAGCAGCAAATTGTCTATATTCTAATGGACAGGCCGAGCGAGCTGTACGAGTAACGAAAGATCTAGTAAAGCGTAATACACACGGTAACTTGAGTGTGCGATTAGCGAACAGTCTTCTGTATTACGGAAACACACCGCAGTGTACAACTGGCATAGCTCTGTCTGTAGCTCTTAATGGTAGATTGTACATTACTGTTAGAGGACGTCTGAATCCTTTGTACGCTAGGAAACACCAAGTTGATTGATATTCCTACCTTTCATGTTGGTGATGATGTCCTAGCTCTTAATTTACGAGATGGCAAAAAAGGGCTCGAAACTGTTATAACAAAAAGCACTTGGTGTAAATGCCTATGAGGTATACATTAAAGACATCGATAAAACCTTAAAAAGACACTGTAAGCAACTTTTGCCTCGTAAAGCGTCCACTAACATAGCAGTAGAAACTACTACGCCAGCCATCTGGGAAGTTCCTGCTAATTTTTTTAATACAAGTTTGTGTACCGATAACATTGTTCCGACGACCTCTGTACCTGCGAGACGTTCTTCGCGAGTACGAAAACAAATTGTAAAGTATCAATGTGAACCTTAGGCTGAGTACAATCTAAAAGAGGAGGGTGTGTTATATTTGCGTTTCGCACATACAACATTCTAATGTGTTAGCCTTAACATTCAAATGTATTGACGGATTCTTTGTATCACGTGGTTCAGGCTGGCGGATGTTACCACCGCCGTCTCCAGGTCAGAGTCTCTCAGATAAAGAACCGAAAAGGTTGTTTATGACGCCTTGCAAAAATGTGCCGGTTTACCAGCACTGTCTATGAGCGACATGCGTAATTCTCAATTACCTACCGGCCGGAACGTATATCCGTAAAAGCTGTCTGTCAAAGCCTGTAACCAGAGTTTCGAAGATATTTGTTATTCTCGTAAGCGAACAGTAATTTACCGGTGGATTTCCGGCTCAATTCCGGCGGAAGCTACCGGTGTTCTAATGAAGCCGGCAATCATAGATATTTAAGGCGCTTGCACTATCAAGCGTCAGCTTATTTCGGTACTTAGCACTGCTGTACCAACATATTCTACAGCTTCTGCGTGTAGCACTTACTTAGATGTAGAACTTGTATTTTGTTGTCTGCATCTATCAAGTAGCATGCTTGCTACTATTATTGGATCATATCTTCTAAGTCTTGTATAAAAAGGTGTAAATAAACAAGAAGACCTTGACGACACTCCTTCACCATCCAGCACTGTGGCCTGATAATTATACTCGGCCTTGAAGTTCACTCTCACAACCAAGTACAGTGACGAACTCTGTTAGAACTCACGCACGCCAAGAAATACACTATATTACAGTTGTTTACTTGGTTGTCTCCTTGCACACAATCGTCGTTTTTATCTACACGGAATAAACTGAGACGGACCTCGAAGATTTCAGAATAGATATGGTTCGATTTGCTATTTCAATTCATCATTAATATAGTTCGGTGACAACTGAATCCTGGATACGGCTCAATTTCATTTTCGGAAAATATTCATCGCAATGTATTTTGGCACTTTAAAAATCTTATATAACCTACTCCAAGCCTACTTACAATAGTTTTTAGTGACCCGACGTTTCACGGGCAGTCAAGTTACCTCCGCCAAGGAAGTTATTTTTTGGTCGAGTTTGTTTACTTGTTGGTTTGTTTGTCTGTCAATCTGTTTCTAAGATAGTTCAACAAGTTATGGATGGATCCTTACGAAATTTACAGCGATCGTTAATTATGTTAGGCGGAAAGAGGATTAACTTTTAAACAAAATCAGTTTCAACTGTTTGGATGTTTTTCTATCTCCTTTTGTCCGCAGCATAACTCCAGAAATTAAGGACCGATCTTTAAGAAATTTGCAGGAACTGTTGGGGTAGTTACTAGAAGCAAATGGCTAAATCTTTAGTGTTGATCGGTTAGTAAGTTTGTTTGTTTGTCCATATATTTGTGTTGATATTTGTCAGTAACCTGACTCAAAAAGTGATGAACGGATCTTCATGAAATTCGTCGAAATTGTTAAAAATGCTTAAGAACACAAATGAAAAATATTTGGCGATGATCTGTTTACCCGCTTGTATGTTTTACTAATGTTTGTCAAGTTGCTTGTCAGAAAATAACTCAAAATATTATAAAAGAATGCTCATAAAATTTGTATGAATTGTTAAATACTGTAAGAGGCACAAAGGACAAAATTTGGGTGATGTCAGTTCTCCAATTTGTGCGGTTGACAAATGTTTGTAAAAGTGTTTTTGTCAGACCATAACTACAAGAGAATTGCAGCCGCTGTCTATCAAGAGGCACAAATTACAAAATTTGGAGATGATGAATAAGAAATTCCAATTTCCCAACCTATTTGAATTTTTCGTTAACACTTCATTGATTGGCGGAGGTATGCACTCTTGGAGTGCTCTAGTTATTAGCTGAATTTCATTTTAGCAGTTGAAAATTAACGCTGAGTAGAAGGGAAAAGTTTTTCAATTCATATTGCAGCCCAATTTCGATCATGATGGTTGAACTAATTGCAAGTATCCAGGACACAGTACGCACCAGGAAGCAAAGAATGTAACGGGAGAACTCAATGGGATTAAAATAGTACTCAGCCGTGACTCCCATACAGCCGAATGACATCACATCGACGAGTCGAAGTATTCGAGAGTGGGACCTCGGACCTTCGTAGGTTGGGTTCTTAATCCTTACCAACAAATATCAGCAGCGTTATATTCTGTGCGCAGAGAAACCAAAGTAACAGTTATTGCTCGAACTTCCTGTACTTGACGACACCCTTCAGGGGCCGTAGACCATAGGGTAATGTAGTTTAGTAACGGTTCGCCCATCCTATCTTATGGGGAGCAGCGACCCCAAAAGGTTCGTGTAGGTTACCTTAGCTTTCGTGTCCACTTTGCTTACTTCCGATTTCTTACTCTTACTGAGATTACTTTTTTCTGTTTTTCCTCTTCATTCCCGACTTGCGGTTCCCATTGGGCGTTGATCCTGTGTGGGAACACCTTCATGCATGGGTTCCCCATTTCTATCGACATACTATTTGTCCCTTCCTTTTCCTCTCTTAGAAGAGGTTAGTACTTATTTAGAGAGGCTTAAACTTTCCTATAATACTACTATTATTACTATTACTACAACTCGATGACAACATTTCACTGTGCATTCTGGGCGTGTGCAGTTTAAGTAGCAGGCCAGTCAGGAGCGGGAGATTGAGTGAATTAAATAGAAAAAATACGGTGATATATTTAAATGTGAACTGTGAACTGAATTATGAAGCGTAAATAAGGCTTCAATTAAAAAAAGGTAAATCAGATCGCCATTCCGGCCCAAATTTTGCCGCTAGTGCTGTGAAAATGGTCACATGCCTCTACTGTAATTTTTTATAGATAGTATATATCCCCTTCATTTATAAAAAAAATACATAAAAACTTGAAAAAACATGAACACAAAAAATATAAATTCGCAATTTACGACGATTTTTCTGACAAAATTAGTTAAAATGGCTGCTCAGCCATAGATTCGTCGAGGTGACATCATGGATGACGTCACTTTTTGATGCTGGTTTCTCATGAGTGCTCCCGTTACGTTCTTCGCTTCCTGGTACGCACTGAGCATTTCCCGTAAATTCTATTGACTGAATATTTTCTAGTGATACTTGACTTTCAAACAAGGGCAACTCATATTTGAGCTTTTTACTTTCAGGAGGGAAGCTTTGCTTTCACAAACTCGCGATGACAGAACGTTCATTACTTTAATGGAAGTTGTAGCCTACAGGTTTGGGGCATAATATTTGGCACTAAACCTGGGCTGCAAGCAATAACACTAAAAAGCTTCATCACAAAAATTTCGCCGTCATTTTAGAGTGCTGGATACTCTCGTACTAATATAATGTATTTCATACTGATATAGCGTCCGTAAGATGTGTAGAACAGAGGTAAATTTCTATCCCACTTGAGATCGGAAAATGGGGATATATCATGAACACCTTATAGCAACGTCATGAATATTCATTTTCACATTCTCCCCACACTGAAGCTTTACTTGCTGTCAGTTAACGGTGTATAAAGTGCGTTACAACAATTATTTTCTGTTGTTATTTTATGACGGCGTGGGCCACTGATGCAGCGAAAAATGAATATGAGCGCATATTTGTCTCCCGTGATCATGTTCTGTATATATCATAATATATATATATACTAATGCACAGTCTATTAGTTATTTGAATGCGTGGTCTTGTCGTTCCTCCTAATTGAATCAATGGACAGGAGAAACTTATTCTATAAACGGCAAAGGAGCCGAAGCTGCGAAAAATTTTTGCAATTCAAGTACTGAAGATATTTGAAGTACTTTTAGGTGGTAGTTAGGCATGGTTCTATGTAGATGTAACGTCCTTTCCGATGTATTTTTTTACTGAGCTCATAATGCGTAAATTAAGTAGAAAATAAACTTTGGAAAAGAAAGAGATATTCCCGAGAATAAATTGCGAAGTAGAATGAATAAATTTGGGGGTTTTGTCGAAGTTATTGTTTCTGCCATAATTTAATGAGGGCAAGTGTCACTTAGCATAAATAAGTAGGGAATTGTTAAGGTAGAAATTTCATTCAGCATCATGTTGTGCTCCTTAACTATATAGAACCTGGAGGTAGCCGGTCTCGCTGATCATTGGGTTAGAGTTGACTTGGAACACGTACTTGCTTCGGTTATCGTCGTTTATAATTACACTTACCTAAAACCTGGAGGTAGCCGGTCTGGTTGATCATGGGGTTAGTGTCGACCCGGCACATGTAGTTGCCTCGGTCCTCCTGGGTGACCCCTATGACGTGCAGGGTCCAGGTCTTGTGCGAGTCGTGGGTGACGTAGAAGTGCAGCCGCTTGCTAATGACGAGCTTATCGATGCTCACGATCATCTGACTGTCGTGGTGTATCCACCACACCTGAAGCAACAAGAGAAAATGTGCAAAGGTGCATGATACCATCATGCATTAAAGATTATGCGACGCTGAAACATAAAGCTGTTAATAAGCTGTCAGGTGGGAGGCTCAAAGTTGGTCAAATTTAATTAGTTACGATTCTACAAAAGTTTTAGTAGGTTACAGTTACAGCTTTCGGTGATAACTTACCAGAAATTTTGCAAAATCGTAAGGCATTAAATTTGACCAACTTTGAGCCTCCCACCTGATGAACTGAGGAAGAGCGAAACGTACGTCGTGGGTAACTAAATTGCTACTTGAGTTTCTCTTCTGATTCTTCAATATCTTAGGTAATGCCATCTAAAGTCAATAATTCATAGGTAAATAAAGAAAATGGGCTTTTAGAACCGGACAATCATATCATATTTTCCAGTAAGTTTCCTTAGTTTTGTTATACACTTCCGCGTGCTTGGTGCCAGATTGGTTGCGATAAATCTACGGAAAACTAAAACAGGATTTAAATATCAGTATCAACGACTTTAACAATGCTATCAATTGACAGCAAAGATGCTGCACTGCTTAAGAATAGATTACAATATTAGTTAAATTTTCCATCTAATAGCACATTTTTCACTAAGGGGCTTGCTAGTAAATACACACTCCTGCAAATTTACTCCTTAATACCTTGCTCTTTGACTAGTGCTAAAGAACTCTTCCTATTACTACATTAATTTTCAAATAGATCTCTAGCGCATCAGCTGCGTGTTTACAAACAAGAAACTGAGAGGGGAGCTGTAAACCTTAGTAGCGGTAACGTGTTTATGTACAAAAATTCAAAGTGTTGTCAGTATTACGGAACGGTTTAGCAGCGTGTTGAAAATACAACTAACTCAATGAACAGCAAGCACAGCTGCACACGTTGGCAATACGTTGCTTGCTAACAGACACATTACAGCTGAACCCCACCGAGCGCCTCACATCAGTAGCAGAGCTAATTGCCTCACACAGCAGCAGCAGCTGCTGCAGACGCACGCTGCAGCGTTAAGAGCTCCCGTGGGCCCCACAGCTCTGCTGCTTACAGCCCCTCCGCAGAGCTCTACTACACGCTGCGTCTAATTTCTCTTCAATTCTTTAACTGCATTGCTATCTAGTAGTAGTTTATCTTCAGTACTGTAACTATATTGCTATCTGTGGTAGTTTGTCATCAGTTGTCAAAAATTAATTAATAAAAGACCCAATAGTTCAGCCATGTCATTTACATTTGACGGTTTGCTGGAATCCCTGGAGTTGCCATTTTGTCCGACTCTGTATTAAATCCCGCTAGTACATTGTTCTAGAAGGAACCCATATACTTCGGAAGCAGCGGGAGAATGTTCGGCACTCTGCCATTGTCCGTGCTTCTGGGAGGACGTCTGTGCCGTACCTGTAACCTTCGGTACGTGGCTGTGAAGGTGGTCTACACGTCATATTGATTTCGTCTACACC
>LQNS02278094.1:36908422-36930728 GCA_001587735.2 Parhyale hawaiensis | reverse complement strand
ATTTAATTCTAATTATATTTTTCCCTTTAGATATAATGGTGATATTGCCTTGTCATTCTTCATGACATCATATGAACAAAGTGCTTATGGCACCAGCTTCTCTGGTCAGCAGCCCTTATATGGGCCTGAGGATGGAGATGACCTGGCCCATGGTTTTGCCAATGATCTCAAGCCAAAAATACTCCTGATGGGATTAAGAAGGTATGGCTTGTTTGCGTTGTAGCAATTTCTATGTCTACCTAATGTATTTATTTGAAATTAATGGTCATTATATGGACTAAGATCTTAAGAAATGTTTCTAGTCTATGTTATTCTTCTGTAAATTTTGTTAGGGTAAGACGGTGTGATTTCGCCTCGGGTGTTTTTTTCCTTATAGAGCCTATATCTCAAAATGAAACTGACAGACTACAGGAAATCTGGAAGTGTCCAGTGGTAGAGGAGTTATTAAGGATCAAATTAGGCTATTCAAGATGTATTTCATTGCTATAGGGAGGGGGAGGAGCAGTAAATAATAATAGTAAAGGAAAAAAAAAAAACACCCGCGGCAAAATCACCCTGTGTTACCTAACAAAAAAAAGGGGGTGGTGAAATCACCCCGATAGCGGGGTGTTTTCGGCTTTTCGCCGCGCGTACCACTTTTTTTTAAGTCCTTATTAGGCCTACAGGGCAAAAAAAAATTTTTAGAAAAAAATCAATACGGTACTGCACACTTATGGCCAAAACCCTGAATGTATATAGCTCAGCTAAACTGCACTAACATTTGCCATTATCCTCACCGTATTTTTGTGACATTAAAAAAAAATGCTTTTGCGGCGAAATCACCCCTTTCTACCCTACCTACCTGCTTTTCCACATTTTAAATGATAGGAATATACAGACACCTATACCTTGTTTTAGTGACGGAAAAGGTAGATAAGTCATACCATATAGCTACCTATGCATGGTAACTATCGTAATGGTGCAGTTATTGTCCGGTGAGCAATTATTGTAGCTAGCTATATATTATCAGTAAGGGTGGTATGTCAATCTTTAGCTTGATAGTAGCATCTAGGAGTGACACAGCACTGTGAACATTGGATGTAGTCACTGCACTAAGATTAGATCTATGAAGTTCAGTTGACAATGTAGGAAGGAATGAAGTTCAGATTTGTAGGAAGGTAGCTATTTGTTTGATGTATGATTTTCTCTGTACTTGGTGTGAGAGTAGCTAGCTACCTCGGGCATTAGCGCCAGGCGTGCTGAGTCCCCAACTCGTAGAAGAATCACTGTTCTTGAGGTGTGACCCTCACATAGCCTAGCCTATGACAGTAAGAACTCTCCTGTTGCCTGGATTATTTTGTGATTCCCTTGCCAGAAGAGGAACACCCTACCACCACCCAGCGCAATGCCTCAGTGTAGGTTGATCTGTCTGGTGCTCTATCTTAGCTGTTGATGATATCTATGTGTTTCGAGGAATATGTTGTCAGTAGCCTTAGTCTACCTGTAGTTTTTGAGGCTAGTCTTTCGATTTTACCTGTATTTTGGCCATTCTTTTCCATTCCGTGGTCAGAATTCTAAAAATTTTGCAGTGGCTCACTCCGGCAGAGTACCTCTTTCGGATAGCACCTGCGATCTCACCCCTTCGGTTTTGCCGGATCGTCCCTGCTCAGGAGGACAGTTGTTAGTCGTTACACTGTCTTTAATTACATTAAGTACTCTACCTTCACTCACTTGCATGTTTCATTATACTGCATGTTTAAATGAGTCATTTCATGAACCAAACACTGGGTTTTTTAATTAGTTGTCCTAATTAACTACTTGCTCTCCTCCCGGCCTAACGGCCGAGAAGGACTTTCAGCTCTTCCACCAGGGTTTCCCAATTTTTTTTTCTTGGTGTGGCTACCTCCCTGCCTGTGCAGTTCATATACGCTGTACCCTCCGCCTTAGTTGAGTTGTGTGCGACTCAAGCCGGTGGTAAGATGTCAGCTCCTCTCCTAGCTTGGTGCTCAATGATCAGTGATTGATGCGGGTGACCCGTTGGATTGGTTGTATGATGTTGCTTTAAGTAGTGAATTGATAATGCAGGAGGGGAGCAGTGAATTTGTGGTGAAATTTCAGCTCCCTAGTGCCGGTTTTCTCGATTCTGGTCTTGGTCCAAGTGAAAAAGGGGCTAAGCCAGGTCGAGGAAGTCCGAGATGGAAGCTGGTTTTTGTGAGATGAAATGAAGCAGGATAAAAGTATGCTATATGTATGTTTTTGTGAACACATTAATATCTGGCGATAAGCATAAAATCAACTAATTTTCTTTACACCAGAGTTTGGCAATTATTCAAGTTCCTGAGCCCAGGTTTACTTATGTCTTAGGTGGCGGTTCTTACTTCGGGAAAGGAATCTGACAGGGGCAAAGGTATGGTTATACACTGTCTAAAACGAGTGACAGAGAAAAGTTTCTTATAGGAAAGCTAAAAGTATGATTGCTAATTGCTATACGTTTACGAGGTGACGCCTGAGTTTTACAATTATGTTGTATCCCAAGCCTTGGTTTACTTATGTCGCAGGTGGTGATTCATATTTTTGGAAAGGAATCTGAACAAGGCCGGGGATAGAAAGTAGATTGTCATTTCTGGCACATCTTTAGAATATGCCTCATGGCGCCTGCCCTAGTGACCGTGAAGAAGGCACTCCTAGGGGGATAGATGGTAGAGCCTAAGACGCGCAACCTTTGGGGTGCTCGGAGATCCGGCCTAGCTGTCTCCCTTTGGATCTCCGGGGGAGGGGGGCAACTTCAGCCCGTATAGGCTAATCTGCTAGACCCACATCGTGCGGCACTAAGCAATATGAGCGTCTTCATTGGCATCCTCTAAAGACGGTACCGTAGTAAGTCCGATCTTGGAGAGATTGCAGAGGCAGGGGTGCAGGTCAACGGGAAATACTGTCTGGTAGCAGAGTGAGGTGAATGAAGTGCCGGCTACGCCTTAATGTACCCACCTGATAAATATGTTCTATACAGTGCATTGAGCATCGCCAATTGTGGCTCCGTCCAGTAAATGCTCAAGGCACTAATTATTAAATCCTGCACACCCATTGTAAAACCGTGTTCACGCAGTGCAATATTGCCAAAAATGTGCCAGAATTGAGGAGTCGGCAATGCCGTTACTATACCCACTGCATAAATTGTTCTTCTGAATACATTGGGCAGCTTGCCATTTACGGCTCCGTCCGGTTATGTTCAATGCACAGATTATTAAGCAATGCACTGGTAATAAACTACACACTGATTATAAATCTTGCACAATTTGTAGAAAGCAGTGGTCAGTACAGTGCTAGATCTCAAAAATTGGCACTGATTCGATTATTCGTGATGCACAAAAGTTTGTCAGAGACGTCCATAAAACGACGTTGATTAAGCAAGAAAATTTATTTGGTAAATATAGCGCACTATAAAAACGAGAGATATATCTTATTAAGAACATGTTCTAAAACCCAATCTTGAAATAAAGTAGTTCCTGTAAGTAAAGGCTCAGATCGGTTGTGCATACCAAGCCCAAGATGGCGCCGGCCCTGATGGAAGCCGGCAGGTTTTGAGAGTCCCGGATCATAAAAAAATGGGCCCAGTTAGTTAACTGTATGGGAATCGGAGATGTCTCTAAGTGGTAGAACGTTCTGAAGTGAGGAAGGACGTTTAGGTGAGGACGAAGGCCTGAAGCTGTACGGAAAATCCCAGAGATTCAATTAAAAGTGTTCTGGTAACTTTTCCGAGCACACCGTAAACAATAATTGTTCCTTGTATTGTCTAAGACAGGATAGTCTTATTAAGAGAGATTAGAAATGGGCCAAGACTATGTTGGTTAGTGGTCGATAGAAATACGGGATGTGTAAGAAGCTTGCGAGGCTGCCTGGTAAACACTTAGACACGATAACGAAGAACCAGGAACACCATATAGTGCACGTAATACTCTATGAAGTGCGTGAAAAGTATATACCGGTAGTACAGTAAGACTCCCAGCATTTGGGAAACTCTTCCCGGTTAACTTGTCGGTGCAGAACGAAGAATCTTAGACACTTCAGTGTACTCATAACGTAGCCCAAGGATACAGGCATTAAGGGCTTTAGGGATGGAAATTCTCAATGCAAATGGAGAAATTGGCCTGAAGTTTGTGAGCGAGTGAAATCGCGAGACCAGGAGAAGAGTAGATAGAGTGGACGTACATTTTATAAGTTCTCTGTCAAACGCACTAACACGCAGTCAGAGGATTGCACCGCAAATCCTTAGAATGTGCAGTAAGAGGGCGAAGAACAGTACAAATGGCACAAGATACGCAGTGAGTGACGAAGTACCAGCGCACTGGAATCTAACCTGATACCTAGTAGTAAGACTCAAGCATGATCGCGAAATTTCTCAGAGCACCATAAATAGACAGATATACAGTGATAAGGTTACGAATATATACCAAACATGCATGACATTGAGTTTACATTTGGAATTGCGAGTATAAGTTTATCCGATAGGGCCACTAGAGAGTTGGAGTACCTATGTTGGAATATTGGGCGACAGTCCTATTGGAGAACTGGTTACCAGAAGAGGCGGCATCCGAGTGGACAAGTAAGTGAATAAATAAGGAACTCATGTCAGAATCATGAGGTGTCTTCAAGAGTGACAAGGGGATAGTTCCAACTCCCTAGCGGAGCTCAACAAAGGTTGCAGGAGTTGTTCAGCTTAAATTCAAAGAGATATAGCTACCGGTATTTCGCGGATAGAGCCTGTTGTAACAGCAGTCTATCGGTGATATTACACAAGCTTGGGTAGCAGTCCCAGTAAAGACCGATTTTTGATTACGAAGCGGACATATACAGTTTTTGAGTACGTGGCAAGCCAACATATAGGTAGCTTTAATATAAGGGCAGTTAGCAACTGAGAAGCAGCCGGTACAATACACAGTTGTATATAGACAAAGCAGCAGAGGATTCTGGGTGAATACAAATCGGGACGAAAATCGTTAAGGGTCTAAAAATTTTTCTATATGCAGAGATGGCATTTACTTTTTAGAAGCCTGAACTCAGTAGGTCTCTGTGGGGACAGAATTCGTTCCCATGTTAACTTCAGATATTAACATTTTTTTTTTAAATATGTGTGTGATCTATTGAGACTTAGCCTCTTGTTTAGATATTAATTTCTGTCTTGTACTCCCTGTGGGGAGTGTTGAAGTTTAAATTCAGATATTAAATTTGAATTTGTAGAAAATTTGTGACTTCATTGAAACCTAACCTCTGTTTATAGATTTAATTTTTGGGTCTTGTAGTCTCCCTAAGGGGGTTTTCATGCTATATTCGAATATTAATTCCAGAAATTTAAAAAATTCGATGCATCCTATAGAAAAATATTAATTGAAAAATTTTCAGAAATGCCTATGTGTTCCAGGGAGACGGAGCCATCTGGTTTAGATAGGCTACCAGTCTTTTGGTTTGTAGTCCCGGTGTGCGACTTTAAAGTTATACTCAGTAATTTTAATAGTTTAAAAAATGTTCTAAATTGGTAACGATTTTGAGTTAGTCCCTGGATGGGACTTGAATTGGTTTGTTTTTGTTTTAGAGTCGGCAGCTGGAAGAGGATAAAAGAGGGAGAAGATGGTGTGAACTGAGACTAACCAACACTACGGTCATTCTGTTATAAGAGTCGACTGCTCATCTGGGAGAGTTGAGCCCTCTTCCGTAAGGAGTGCAGTGACCGCTGGCGTTACTCATAAATATTTAGGCCTGCTCGGGGCCGCGCTCATTTTCGCTGGCCTGTTTCCAAGGTAAAGTGTTAACTGGTCACAGATGTTAACCCAGAGTACTGGGCTCTGTGGTAGAGCTGCAGTCTTCTGAAGAAAAGAATAATCTGGACGCCTTTGACCAAATTCTCTGCTACGGTCCTCCTATTACGGAGTCGACAGCTCCGCTGGGACAGTGGAGGTCCCTTAAGTAAAGAGTTGTTACCGAAGTGGTCACCCAATGGAATCCTGGGACCTATTCGATACCGTGAATAGTTTTGATAATTTTGTTTGGTCGACAAGTCTAGTCACAGTAGATAAGCCAGTTTGCTGGACAATGTTGCCAGCGCGGCAGTCCTGGGGGAAAAAACGAGGTACACTCTATTGGTCCCCTACGAGAGTACAAAAGTGGCTACTTGCTGTAAAAAAAAAGAGAGAGGTACACTCTCGGCCCCTATGGGAGCACACGAGTCTATATTTGCGGTGGCGGATTATGTAAAAAAAGGGCGAGGCCAGAAATTTGCATTGACATGGGCAGATTGATGCTGTTACATCAGATCGGTGTCAGAGGAATTTTTCGCGTCTTTTGTAGGAGTGGACTGCAACAAGACGCCTAAGTTTACGAAGTGTTGAGCAGCAGGACTTCAAAGTGAACTAAAGCCTGGATTATAGAGACAGGATCTTGACAGGTTTGCTGAGTCCGGCCCTTATACTAATACGTACACAGGACTTCAACTCCGGCTAAGTGTCGCCACGCAGTTTACATAGTCCGTCCACCGATACGGGCCTCCCATAAGACGACTTCGGGCCAAGGAAAAGAGGTAGACACGTGAAAAATCAATTGGAGATCGTCAGCGGGAGCGTCCGCCGCCTTACAGCCGTTTTGGATCAATCGGCTGGTAAAGGTTGACTTCGGACCGAAGATTGTTGGTGAGCCAAAATAGAGGATAGTCGGTTTTAAGATCCACAGACTTGCATATCGACCGGGAAGTTTAAGAGAGGCTAAGGCGAGCTCCTTGGAAGTTTTTTGAAGAGCAAGGAAAGTACTCACCTCTGTAGTCGATGGAAGATTCACCAACTCGCATATCGGCCGGGAAATTTCAGAGGGGCTAAGGCGAACTCCTTGGAGGTTTTTTGAAGAGCTAGGAAAATACAGGACGATATTTCATGATTGCATTGGCTTAGTCGATCGCGGAAGTTGTATTACGGATAGAGTCAGCCAGAGTAGATGGCTGATTACATTCGAGATAGAGGAAACTCCACTAAGAGGAGAACAAATGGAGAATCGGACGAGATTCCGTGTACATAAGCCTGGAAGGTCAAAAAGATTTCAGATGGTGTGTGCATGTCCAAGCCTCGGACAAAGGATAGTAGCAATGGCAGGACAGGCACAGAATTTGAGAGACTACAGGCAGCCAGCAAAACGAGTGTACAGTTAGGTCTGGTACGGGAATCATAAGAATATTAATGGTTCTTGGAAACCCGATACGAACAATAGGAGAGATAGAAGTTTAGGAAATAACCAAAGTCAAGTTGGCTGGTTGTACCCGGTCGATTCATATGCAGTAGTATTCCAAGAAAGAAACTACTTGAGAAACCTAGGAGGAACAGACCAGAGAGCCCGTGCTGACATGGTTTTCCTTTCTTCAAGCAAGAAACACATTTAGGGGGTCGAAGAAAGTAGAGTAAAACCCCTAGAAGGAACAGTTAGGGCACGGAGGTTATATTACGGATCTGGTCTGGTGGAGTAAAGAGCATTCGGCAGTAGATCTAAACTACAGAAACACAATTTCATAATTGACAAGAAATAATTCAGGTTCTTGTAGATTCAACGGAGTTAGCCAGGTATTGGTGTACGTGATATGCCGTTCTGGTTATTCAGAATGGAAAGTCTTTGGGAGTAAGGAAAAAAGTTAATAGAACCAGGAGACATTAGCATCAGGAACCTAGTAGATCTTTCCGCATTGACAACAGAAGGAGAGTTTGCGAAGCAAATTAGTGAAGGAGTCTCGAAAGGGAGGGGTGCTGAAACAACCGAAATATAATCAGGAACCGAGAAAAGCAACAGTATTTACGGATACGGCCAGTGGGAAAGGATATCGCAACGGGGACCACGTTGCGGATCCAGGACGGGGCGGAGGCCGTTCAACACAGATTGTCGCGTGAGAAAAATCGTAGTCATCCGAATAGTTGACTTAACGCAAAGAAGGATTCGGTACACCAGCAGGGTTTACAAACCCAGAAAAGGAAGGAACCTGACATGGTTCAATGCACACGGAATGAATCAGGGTCACAAAAACAATAGAAAGATCTAATTGGAGATGTGAGTTGTTAAAAAGAAACCTGGCACATAATATTCTTGTCACTAGAGAGACACACATTCTGTACAGGAATGGTTGGATAGATATTAACGAAGTGTTGGACGGAAGGATGTAAACAAATATTCTCAGAGGAAACATCTGGGTTTGAAGTACATTCAAGCTTGAGTTCTTCTTTCCAAATAAACATACAGGTTTGTACATAGCAGATAAACCAGAAAACACAGAAAGAGTGGTAAAACAGCGTGGTATGGGTATGATAATCCTCGAGAGGATCATGAAAGATAAGAACCTACTCTGGACAGTCCTAACAAGATAACGGTCAGACAGCACACCAAAGTTGGCGTTGGAACTGAGAACAGTAGGTGAAGAATACACAATAAAGAACGGATTCACAAAGGAGACCCATACGAAAAACCTGGATGCTACAGAATTTTTGACCGGTAACAATTGTCAGAGTTTTATGGAATGATTTATTCAACAATAAGATAGAGCAAGGTAAAGGTATTCTCATACGCTTGAAAGAGGACAGTTGTTACCAGTAAGCAATAACCTTGATAATAAAGATCAAATATAGTTCTAGAATAATCTATCTTCTACACTCTCCGCCTCAGAAGGGAACCATGAAGCCCCTCCCTGCTCCATCAGAGTGCAGATTTGGCTCCATAATAATGCTCTCACTCTGTCTTAGGTAAGTCGTGCTATCCGACAGAGGTACTGTGCCGGAGCGAGCCATTGCAAATAGGGGGAATGTTGCCATGACTCTTTTGCAGTGGTGAGTGAAGGCAGAGTACTGCTAGAGGCGGATCAACTCCCAGAACCCAAAGTTTCATGGTTTCTTGGATAAAGTGTTTATTGCCATACACCTGAAGCTAAGGCGGAGAGTACTGGGTATATGAACTGTACTGGCAGGGAGGTAGCTACACCAAGAAGGAAAAAAAACCTGGGGCAGAACCTGAAACTCCTTTTTGGCCGTATGGCCGGGAGGAGAGCAAGCAGTTGATTAAATAACTGATTAAAAACCCCAGTTTTTGGTTCATGCAATGATTCATTAAAACATGCAGTATAAATGAGACATGCAAGTGAGTGAAGGTTGAGTACTTACTGTCATTAAAGACAGTGTGACGACTAACAACTGTTCTCCTGAGCGTAGACGATCCGGTAAAGCTGAAGGGATGAGATCGCAGGTGCTATCTGACAGAGGTACTCTGCCTTCATTCACCACTACAAAAGAGTCATTGCAGCATTCCAACTAACTGCATAGGGCGATAACTTTTTTTTTTTTGCACTCAGAAGTAAGCTTTGTTTTTGAGGCCACATCAAACAGAAAAGTTACACTGGGAACTAGAATTCTTGCAAAGTCCTGCAGCACAGCCTCACTTGACATCTGACTGGCACTTTGCTGCTAAAACATGCGTTGCTTGTTCGAGTGTGGACACGGAAGTGAAGTGCCATGCTGTTGCCTCTACAGTCTTACTTTTCCTTCGCTGTACTGTAGCAGGCTGTAATATATTGGATAGAATTCTGATGCTGGGAAGTTACACATGGTAAACATATTCTGTTGTGGATCTTGTGCAGTAACTTCTGATTTTGTGTGACTTTTCTAATTAGGCCTATGTATTGTCTGAGATTCCACGAAATCAGTTCAACTAATGTCTAGTGTATAACCTTTTTAAATTTTCTCCTGGATTGTAACTGTTATCATAACTCTTGCAGGAGTGGGAAGTCCTCCATCCAAAATGTTGTTTTTCACAAGATGTCACCAAATGAGACCCTGTTTTTGGACTCGACCAACAAGATCACAACTGATGACATTACCAACACATCCTGCGTTCAGTTCAAAATCCTGGATTTTCCGGGACAAATTGACTTTTTTGATCCGTCCTTTGACTCTGAGAGAATCTTTGGGGGCATGGGGGCTCTGGTATTTGTTATTGATGCCCAGGTGAGTCCTTATCTTGATAAACCCCTGCTTTTTGTGGTTTCAGAGGTCAGTGGTGCAGAGCCAGAAGCTTTAGCTAGTTATTGTGATGACTGATGAGTCAGTGTTTTTGTGTGGAGTTGGAGCCTGCTTCTGTACTCTCCAGGAGTGGAGCAAAATTGAAGTAAGTCGGAAAAAATGGTAAACTCTGTCGCCTGAAGAAATCTGGTGAAAAAATTTGTATTTTACAAGTTTAGAAAGAAATAGGGTCTCAAATACTGAAAATTGTACGAACTGGTAATGTCGTTGCAAGTGACGGAGGTACACTGGTAGATACCGTAAACTGGGGTAAAAGTGAACAAAATTATGCCATTTTTTGCACTTAATGATTTCTCACAAACTGTCATATGTAGAAATCGTTCATAGTATCAAATTTATGACATTTTCTGCAACTAATGGCTTATATCTATAAGTCATATTGACGCCATATTTGTAAATACCAAAATTAAGATTGAAACATAGCTACCATGTTAGGCTAAAAAAATTGGGGCAAGAGTAAACAGACCGAAATGAGGCAAAAGTAGAATTTTGCAACATATTAGTCCATACTAGACCCCAAGAGACATTATAGAGACATAGGGAGTTACATGAAGACAGGGAGATATTGCAAGACACAGGGAGACTAGCGTCGGTCTAGCGAGACACAGGCAGAGACAGGGACACATAAAAAGACCCAGGGAGCCATGAGAAGACACAGGAAGACAAAAGGAAACATGAAGAAATGCAGGAAGATATAGTGAGGCACAAAAAGCCATAGAGAGATAGCTATAGGGAGACATGAAAGACATAAGAAGACACAGGGAAGCATAAGGGCCTACAGAGAGACACCGGGAGGCATAAAAACCCACCGAGAGACACCAAGAGTCACAAAGAGGCATTGGGAGACACAGAAACATGAAATTAGAATGTTTCACAGAAAATAGTTGAGTCTGTTTATGTTTTTCCCCAAAATTGTAAGGGTTAATTCTACTTAAAGAATTATGTGTAGCAAAGTGTTTACTAGTTCAAAATTACTTCAGAAAATTGAAATTAATGTTCTGGAAAGGATATTGCAATACCTCTGTAAATATGTCTGCTGTAGACCTTAGCGTTTGGTATTGTATTACGGTTCATGTAAAAAAAAGAGATAAATCGAAAACACCTGAAACAAGCAGAAAGGCATGCATTAATGCAGGTTTAACATATTAAAATGATGAAATATCTAATAAACATACAGGGTAAGGTAGACACTACCTAGTGCACCATTTCTATTTTTTAGAAATTTCTTTATTAGCAATGAACAATGCATTTGTTCAGTTTTGCTCTATTTTATTTTACCCCAGTTTACGGTAACCTTTCTTTAGCTTCATCCATGTGGAGCTATATTTTTGGTTGTTAGTAGTTGCTGTAGTAGACTGTGTAGTTAAATTATGTTAAGTATTCAGCATTTTTTGGAATACCAAGCATTTGAGTCAGAGTTGAATGAACTGCAGCTCCAAGAGTTGGAATTTGAATTTGAGTCACGAGGCTAACGTTAGCTATACGGTATCTTCTGACTCGGCAATCTACCCAGTCATGCTCTAGTTCTAGTTTTAGATTTATCTGTAGTGTTAGTTGTACGTTATTGCGTACGCTCTTGGTGGCTGAGCGACAGCTACTCAGCGACTGAGTTTGAATGCTGGATGCTGACAGTGGATTTACACTGCGTATAGCACTCAGGCATCGAGAGGCAAGGAGAGGTATGGCGAGGGTGTCGTAAATTGCCTCTTACCACTCACTTCTGTTGTTCAGACTGCTAGTTCATAAAAGTTCTAATGAGGCTAAAGAAAACTTCATTAGGTGTATCCACTGTGTGCAAGCTAATAAATATTATTACTGTATTATTATTAGATGAAGTCACCAAAGTTTGACATTTTATTTACATTCTCTGAATAGTCACATTATTTATAACATTTGGATCGATTGCTTCTTTAGTTGGTCGACAGTTTTTCAGCAGGACCTCCAGCTCTCATCAGGGCAAATTTTGAAACCTTGAAACTTCAGAATTTAGTGGACTTATATACAGGGGATATGGAGGGCCTCCATTTCAGAGCTGGGACCTTCTCTTAATACAACTAATGAAAATAATTCTCCTTCCAACTCTGAAGAACAGAATACAAATTCGAAATAACTGAAAAATCAAAATTTTGCAATCATCGTATTGTAGATACAGAACATATCCCCTGTATATAAGTCCACTAAATTCTGAAGTTTCGAGGTTTTCAAAATTCCCCTGATGATTGCTGGAGGCCCTGCTGAAACTGTCGGCCAACTAAAGAAGCAATCGATCGAAATGTTATAAATGATGTGACTATTCAGAGAATGTAGCTAAATAAAATGTCAAACTTTGGTGAATTCATCTATCACCTGCCGCCTGAAGAAAAGAAGCTAGTGCGTTGTATTGAGCAAATATAAACAGATAAATGCTTGCAATACAGCTATTTTATTTAATGAAACATGCATCCGAGACGGACTACAACCGATTATTATCGAGGGTATTTCACGACCCAAATTGGATCGGTTGAGCGATGTTCAGCTCTACACTCTGGCGCCGGTTCACATCTCGTGACCTAAGGCGGGATATTTGTATGGGAAATCATTGTATCAGTGCATGCATTAGTTTTGCAATATTGTCATCTGTTTGCAGGATGACTACATTGAAGCTGTAGCTCGTCTTGGAGAGACGGTAAGCAGAGTTTTCAAGATCAACCCCAAGCTCAAATTTGAGGTGTTTATCCACAAGGTGGACGGTTTAACTGACGATTCCAAGATAGAAACACAGCGCGACATCCACCAGAGAGCATCTGATGATCTACACGAAGCATCTGTTGGTGGGTTTCTGTAAGTTAGGCACCATACAACCAGGGAGCTTCTAATGGGAGGAGCAAGCCCAAGCACTCTCTGGGCGAGTAAACACATGGCTTTCTCACGTGATCGAAGCTGTCGTTTGGAGTCCTTAAAGTGGCTGAAGTGTGAAGTGGCAGTGGTCAGCACATATAATTCAGGAAGATTCAAACAGGCAGTTCTTCAATATTTTTGCAAAGACAATCGTGTCTGAAGCTTTATATCCCAGTGCTCACCCTGTTACTTTCATCGTCAGATGGTATACAGTATACAAGTTTCCTTAACATACTTCCATCCGCTCGGAATTTCGTCGATGGTTAATGGCTATAAAAATTTGAGCACAGGACTCCTTCCTATACAGGGTGCCTGAGGCAATGCCACTCCGATTGGATAAGCCACCCAGCCAGTTTAAGGGAAATGTTCACTCGCAACGCTCCCATAGGATAAATAGAGAAGGTGCGCTCCTCTCTATTAGAGCCTCCTTGCATACAACACATTGTTTTGCCGGATGTCGTTACATTGTTGCAGTTCTAAACCTGCTTGTATTTATTTCGTACCTATATACACTGTTGCATTCACCAATATAAAAGAATTAGCCAACACCAAATTTTAATTAGGGAAGCTGTTGGTTAGAGTTAAATTTTACAAGCGTACCAATACCATATATGGGCAATGCTGAAAAATGATGACAGAAATTTTACAGCGAAAGTGTGCAGTTTTCTGTGATCATAATTTCATTAATGATTTTCTTTGGAAGAATGTTCAAACGAGGTAGGAGTGACATATTCCGATATTGCAGAGTGCCATAATCCGTCCTCCTCTTCTCTGGCTTGTAGCAAAGTAATGCCTTTTCAACTGGCAGTCAAGCGTCACTCTACACATATACTGTTATCTGTATATCCTCGATACACACTGCTAGTTTTTCCATCCCAGTTCCTCTCTTCACTGAAAAAAAATGTATCTACTAGGCACGAAATTTAACAGATAGATCTTACATTAAAGCCCCATTTTCCTTGTTCCAGTTCGTGATTTTGCTCTGAAGAATATATATATATATATTAGGCACATGCATTGGTACCAAATCTACCGATTAGGGCACATGCTAATTTCAGCTTCAATATAGGAAAAATGTTAGTCACGATCTCAGAGATCACTGAAAGTACTGTGGTCGCGGTTTTTTGAAATTTGTGAATTTTGTTATTAATTTTGCTTAGATAGGTGACTGATTTTAGTTCCAAGAGTAGATACCTACCAGGACTAGTATTGTCACTTTACAGTAAAATACAGAGCTGTCTGAACTGTCGGCGTAATTTCTTCGCTGTCATTATTTCAAAGGCGGGTGCAGTAGTTACTATAAGTAGATATATGCGTCGCATTTGAGGTTTCATGGGAGTAGGGAATGGAAGGCCTGGTCATTTACTTAAGACTTAGGCCCTCCTGCGCGCCATGGCACATTGGCAACAAGAGATCTCCACCATCTTCTATCCATCGCCACATCTCCAGCGTACGTATTCCGGCTTACCCCGATGCTACTGAGGTCCTGGGCAAAAGTTCGTCTTCGCGAGTTTTGAGGTCTACCTCTGCCTGCCCCCCCCCCCCTGGTGGAACCCATACCAGTGCTACCTTTCCGGTCTACTTGCGGGAAGACGTGGTCTTTGGCCGGCAAACCTGAGTCTGGTGACGACGCTAAAATCTTCGGCAAGGCTGAAGCCTGGCTGACTGGCCGCACATAGGCTATGTATTGCAATGCAACCCTTTATTGGAGTTTAAGCTTTTCTAGGCATTGCAGTGCGAAAAATATATATGCTAGTGTGCGCGTGTGCCTACAGAAAAATTTACGCTCTCACGTTGTATTTACGAGAAATAGCTGAAAAGTTGTAGTAGCTACTGAGGCAGGACAACGTAGCAGTGGGAAAATAAATTTTACAAAGCATTCGGGGCCAATCGGACGGAGTATATTCTTTAGTAAAGTACCTCGAATTCATAAATGACCGCATTAATATCGTAATGAAGCTTTATTGTTCTTGTGTCACGGATTTTGTTATAAAAATTATACCCAGCCGTTGAAATGACGGCAGTAATTTTGTAATGAAACTGTTTATTGTTCTTGCTTACGGTGCAGATCTTGTTGCAAAAATTGTGCCTCATAATGCAGGTGTGATCTTCCAATACCGTAAGAGATGTTGTGCCGTCCTGAGTAGGCGTATGCAAACTTTCCCTCCTGCTAGTCAAAGCCCGAATATCAGCATTGAAATGCCTGAAAGTCAAAGTGGCACCAAGAAAATATAGTTCAATCAAAAGAATTAGCCTACCGGAAGTGGAAGTGCTCAGTGCTCTCTGTATCCTGGACACCCGTGGTTAGTTGAACGGCCGGGATTAAAATTTGGCTAGAATAAGAATTGAACATATAATGCCTCTGATAAGCTTCAAGTTTCAACTGCTACGAAGAAACTGTGCTAAAACAATTCACAAAATAGCTTATGCACAACAGCATCAAATAGGCTACTCGATCAAAGATTCAGCGTTTCATTTTCCACGCTAAAAAAAAGTAATTGTAGGCTAAGCATTGGAAGGGACAACCTTCAGAAGATGAGCGTTGAAAGGCACAACGTTGCGACTGTCATCTGAAACGGTTCCACCCTGGGTTCGCTCTTCTTCATTTATACTGGGTCGTTTCGTATTAGTTCGGGATATGCAGCATGTTGATTTTTGATCATAGGTATATTCGACTAACTGTATTACCGTTGTAACTCAACGCTGACATTTTATGTCATCTGATCTTGCTATTCAATTGCTGACTTTTCTTCTATCTAAGTCCTTGAGAGCGGCCCTCAGGAGTATATTCTGGCGGGCCCTCTCCTTGCCAAAATATATTGGGCATCACGCACCCAAAAGTCCCTAGTGCCTTTTCCGCAGGGGATGTTGCAGCTTGCCACAGCTCCTGCTGACGAGGGTAGTTTTGTAAAGTTAGGTAGGTTCTCTATTTTTCCCTTTCTGTTTCTCGACGTGGGCTATCGATCGAGATAGCCGACCTAGTCCGTGGGACTTCTCAACTCTCTCTCGTGTGGAAGGCCTCGAATGGGGCCATCCACTCGGGTTTTTTTTCTATTCTTTGAGCCTTTTTGCCGACAGTAGTAGCGCACTGAGCCAAATTGAGTTCTGCCAGCAAGAATGCCGAGCTAAGATATTCTTACTGATAAAGTAATGATAAAAAAAATGAAATCCATTGTTGAATCACCTGAGTTACAGCTGCGGTGGTAAAACTAAAATATAACTAAGTCCATGAGAGCGTACGGAGAGAAGGACCAACCATAGGAGCAACCAAGTGACCAACCACTGTGTATTATTATATAGTGGAAGCTACATCTGCTATTTATCGAAGCAAAACAACAGTTAGGCTACTATATATATTGTAGAATGTATTTTTGTGGTAAAAAACCACCAAAAATGAGCCACGCCGGAATAATTGGCTGGCTGGCTTGCCGGGCGAACAACGACGGTGTTCTTTCATCTGCTATCATCACTAGAGCACCCTGAGACCTCTACCAAGCAAGACAACGGTTACGAAAAATTCAAATTGGTTCTGAAACTATGGTTTCCTTTGTATCAGCACCAAAATCTAATCATTAGTGCTTTTTGACCGTAGTGACCGCTTCTGCAAGTTTTTCGAAGATCCATTCATAAGTTTTCGAGCTAGCCTATGTTGCTGGCAAGCATTATGACAAAAATTAAACAAACACACCAACAGACCAACCTATGATATCCAAAATTTGATCACTTCGCTACGTGTTTGAACATTTCTAACGTTTCCTGCAAATTTCATAAAGATTCGTTCTTAACCTTTTGAGTTACATTGCTGGCAAACATAAAATTAAACACAGACAAACTAATGAACCTACAGATCATTACAAAAATTTGGTCATTTACCCTTTGTGGTATACCTACCTAACAACTCATGTGAACTTCGTAAAAACCGCCTGTAATTTTTTGAACTATTGCACTAGGAAAAATGAGGCAGACAAACAAACAGTTGAACGGATCTTCACCAAAAGTTAATCATATGTTACTCTTAACACGCCTAACAATCCCTGTAACTTTCGTAAAGATCCGTCCATAACGTTTTGAGTTATCATAGTGGCAGACAATGAAACCGACAGACAAGCTAGAAAACATAACCTCCTTGGCATACATAGCTAATAATTACCATGGAGTTTTTATAGACTTTTATATTGTGAATCACACTGTAAAGGGAAAACTTCGTATAAATTCGAACATTGAAATGACGCCCAAAGCGGTTTAGAAAGAGACACAGTTGGTTTTCGGTACTACAAAAGATGCATCTTTCTTAGAAATATTCTGTCGTATAGACATGATGTTGAATTTTCATCCGTGACATCTATTGAAGTGGAAATTGCCTCGAAGAATACAGGTGGTTTCATTGACGCAATGATTTTGTATCGTCCTCTCATGGTAGCGCAGGCCACTAGTCCACTAGTTATATTATAATACACAGTTGTTGGTCGCTTGCTTGCATGCTTGCTCGCTCCCTTGGTTGGTCCTTCTCTCCGTCACGCTGTTGAGGATTTAAAAGGAGAAAATTCATTCACTAAGAAACAATTGGAGATAGCGTAAAATTTCAGCCCTTGGAGTTACTTTGACAAATGTTGCTTCTGAAATATATGGTCAAAAGTGGAAATACTGAATTTTGCTTCGCTTTGTAAACTAGCTCGGTACTTTTTTATAAGACGATGATGATTCTTCTTCTGAGTGTTGTAGATTAAAGGCGGTATCTTCGATAGAGTTTTGATTCTGTCGGGCATAAGTTAGCTAGATTGCGTATTTTTTAGCTAATTTCTTTTCAGCAGTTTGAGAGGGTCAGTTTTGGTTGGAATTTTCGTTCCTTTCATGTATAATCCATTTCCTTGATGCTTTCTTTAGCTGTATCTCTTAGTAGCAGTTGAAACTTCACGCGGAACAGACGTCTTTTTATATTCAGTTACATTGCAGCCCAATTTCAACGCTAGAGGTTCATCTATCGGCTGCCATCCAAGTTACGGTAAGCCCTCAGCATTTCCGGTGAATTCTTTTGATTGCACTATATTTTCTTAGTGCTGCTCAACGTTTGGCCAATTTCAAACTGAAATTCGGACCTATAACCTTTCAGCAGGGATATTTTGCTCTCGCAAAACTCATGGTGGTACAACTGGCGTTTCTTTAATGGAAGATCATGCCTGCACGTATGAGACGTATTTTACAGTAACACCTAATCTGGGAGCAGGAACAATGAACTTTCGTAACAAAATTTTGCCGTCATTCTTGACGGCTGGGCCCTCTAGTAAATAAACAACGACGCGATGCCATTTCAACTCTTGTGCTAATCATTGAAGTAGTAGTGTACCAGGCCGTCAGATATGACCGCGAAGTAGGTAGGCCTATTCATCTTGTTGTTTCTCCATTGCTGCACTTTCGTTACAACTGCCAACTTGAGGAAACGTAGGAGATGAAGGTTCTGTTAAGGAGGACAACCCTTCTTGTCCTTCACTGCTACGCAGAACAATCCATTAGTACTACTTACAGCAGGCAGTCAAGCTACGCTCATAATATTAGCTTCGACTCTGTGTCATGGATACGCCATGATGTGTGAATTGAAAGTTGTAGCTAGTAAGCATGAATCACGATGCATCAGAGTGCGAAGACAGAAGCTGTATATTGGTGTCTGATGCCCTGGTGTAAGTTTATGGCTAAAATTTCCAAAGCTACAGGACTATCGTGTCAGCCACGAAGCTCAACTGATGAACCTTGCAAGGGACGTGAGGGCAACGCTCTGTAAAGTGGGTGGATGAACATGTGGGTGAGCACTTGCAGCCACCCGCAGACCAACTGCAAGAAAGTTACGTGGCCTCCTTTTTAAGTTTCCAATCTTGTGGCGGGGCTGCTAGTTTCACCTCAAAAGCACTGCCTTCGTTAAACTAGCCGTCTTTAGTTTGCACCTACCTTCCTCGGATTCTCGGTTTTCTCATGTTTTACCTCCCTTGTTGTTATCCCTTGCAATAATGTGCAGCGCCTATCCTATTGCGTGCGGAGTCGTGCCCCAGGACCCTCTATGGGTTATATACCGCAACACTGGGCAGTGGCTTAGGCTGTAGCTAATGTCTACCTCATCTTATCCCTGTGTTTCTATAGTGGAATTAATGCTGTATTTTTTTTACAGGAATTCCCGGCCTTCAGAAAGTCCACCTAAACTTCTATCTGACGTCTATATATGACCACAGCATATTTGAAGCCTTCAGTAAAGTAGTCCAAAAGCTTATACCTCAGCTACCAACTTTGGAGAACTTGCTCAATGTTTTCAACACGGTGAGTTGGTGTAGACGCTTTCGCTTGTGCACGTTTGACCTGCAGTTCCAGGGGAGTAGTTGCCAAGGTTGATCGACTAATTGATCTGGATTAGTGGATGTTGCTTAGGAAAGTATGCATTTTCCTGAATGGAATTGGGTAGCTATTACTAGTTGTCGACCTTCAACAGCAGCATTGATGGACAGACCACTGGTGTCTGATGTTAGATGGACCTGGGCCAATGCTGGTGTATGCACGTAGCACAAGAATTCCCCGGTGTAAACGAAGTTTATACTAAGTGCAACCAGCTGTACTGTGGCATATCTTGTTCCGTGGAAGCTCGATCTAAGACCGCTTCATGAAGCTTTATGAAATAAAAATCCGTTTTTGACCAATTTTGCCGAAAGTTTTTTGACTCTGTTTACGTAAGTTGTTTGGCTTATGACGTGCTATGAATACCTTACTCACCTAAGAAGTGAAAGAAGGCGAACCTCGTGAACTATACTAGTTGTTTACTGCATGGATTGGTTTTTGACCCTATTGATTCACAACCAGATTCCGAGCACGGATTATTGGCATGGGCCAAGAATGGCTCCTACTGTACTACCTCCCCTATCTAAACTGTAATTTAGCTGCTGGGTGGCGCCGCAGCGATCGCCAAAGTTTGCTCAAGAGAGATCAGACCCAGTTCTTTTAGGAGACATTCATACGGCTTGTGTCTCAGCTGAACATATCAATTTCGTTGCTCTGCGTTGGACTCTTTCCATGTTATCGATATCTTTACACAGATGTGACGACCAAAATTGAACAGCAAATGCCAAGTGTGGCCGCACTAACGCCTTGTACAGGGGAATGATCATGTCCATGGACTTGTATTTAAAATTTATGGTGATGAATCCCAGTACGCTTCTTGCCATTTTACTCATTTGTCAACTTGCTGACTGTGTTGTAGTTTGTTTTTAATAATGATTCCCAAATCACGTTGTTGGGTGACAGTAGCCAATTCCGTCCCGTTCAATTTCAATGGAGTGGAAGGGTTCAACAGCCCTACGTGCATTACTGAGCATTTGTTGACATTGAAGCTCATCTGCCACGTTGTGCTCCATTCCATGAGGTGGTCAAGGTCTTGCTGGAGCTCGGCTCTTTTCGTGGCAGGATGACATAGTTTTGCATCATCCGCAAACTTACTGATTTTACTAGGAATGTTAAGATCCAGATCATTGATGTAAATTGAGAACAGAAGTGGGCCGAGCACGCTACCTTGTGGAACCCCTGATGATATATGCGTCCAGTCACTCGTCTCTCCCTCAAGCGTCACTCGCTGCTGCCTACCCCTAAGCAGCTCACTTGCTGCCCAGCTTGGCTGGACATATTGCTGTGAGTGAAAAGGTTTGGTGACCTGTAAAATGAAAGAAAAGAATAATTATTGGGCGCATGACAGTGCAACAAACCTATGAACCCGAGACAGACCGTGATCGCAGCTGTTTGTTGGGTGGAAGTCAATAGCTCCCCTACATGAACCTTGAAGGAAGCGCGCACGTCTTAAGCGGAAGGTTCGTCATACTGTGCATCACATTAGTTAGAACTTCAGCGGCTAGAACTCCAAGGATTATGAGACCAACAGGTTAACCTAGGAGGCGGAGCCAAGCTGTAGTGCATCATGGGAAATGGCCTTGTTACATCACAAATACATGATACGTTTATTAGTAGTTATTTTGCATTGTTTCATCATCATTTCATTTGGGCCTCCAGACTGTTCTACATGTCCTACAATCTTTTTAGTTACGCGAAAATATGTATCAAAACATCTACGAACTTTTTTAGCTCTTTTAAAGATAAAATTTTATTATTATTTAGGTTGTTTTTTCCGTAATTGGCTTGCACCCGGTCGGAGAGTTTCGGTAAAATCTTGCCCTAAGCTGTGCCGTCGCGTACGTGTCGTTAACATATCAGCCTCTCCTACTCGTAAAAACTACAGCATCATTGGAAAAATTATGGATTTAACATTCGCCTGTTTCAACAGTATCATTCCGTAAGACAGTTTAGGTATCTGTTATACGGGTAGGAAATTTTTTTGCAAGTTAGTTAACGCGAGTCGGACGCCACCCTACTGTTAGCCTATGCTGCTGTAACGCGCACAGCGTGTAGCAGCTGATGCCTTTTTCTAATTTTACCGAGCAATTGTATGGCTTCTGCGTATTTTATATAGACTTTTGCTTTAATGTTACTTCGCCTTACATTTTTTTCTTACAAATCTTGTTTGAAACTTCTATCTCGGCGTTCAGTCGCTCGTATCTGAGCCAATTTTTGTTGCAGTGATTCGAAATTATCGAGGATAGCAGATCCATTGGTAGAAGACGAAAATAAATCGAAAACATTGCGGTATTCACCCATGTAAATTCATCTTTGGAATTCCATATTACTTTCGATGAAACTCACTTGATTTATTGCATTTTACAGACGATTAACTTGGCTCTAAAAGTGCTTGTGACAAATGTGGGCATTTTCCGGTTGAATTCATCTGCTCTTTTACGAGCCTTTTAACCAACGTTCTTACAAAATTTTATCCTTCAGACTCAGAGAGGTAAAAAAGTTCGTAGATGCTTTGATACATATTTTTGTGCAACTGTAAAGATCGTAGGACATGTAGAACTGTAGTGATCTGCTCTTGAAAGCAGTCACTCAGGGTGTAAGCGAACCGACAAGGTGAATGAATGTTTGCGCCAAATTATTAATTATATTAGTGACAATATACAGTCGTTGGTAAAGGCAAGGTAGAGATAAACAATCGTCGTAGTACAATCATCTTCATGGCCGTTCTGTCATGTACCAAGTCTTCTGGCGGTGTGGAACTGAACGTTGCGCAGCTTCGTTGCTAAGGACGCCGTCACGAGGATGCCAGTGGCGCGGTGTGGAGTGATAGCGTAGCAGCTGTAGCCGTGCAAAACCATGAAGCTCATGCGAAGTCAGATGCGAACAGCCAGAGACGAGGAATAGCGAGCACAAGCCGATGAAGTACAGAGCTCGAGCCGTAAAGCAGCTTGAGTACTGCAGCAAGTCGGGATGCAGCAGACTAGGAG
>LQNS02278094.1:36886044-36897045 GCA_001587735.2 Parhyale hawaiensis | reverse complement strand
TCGCAGGCGATCATTGAGGTCTCTTTCAAAGAGCCCCGTTGTAGGTACGTCGTTGAAGCCGTTCAAATACTTGAATGTTTCTATTAGTTGCCCCCTGAGACGTCTTTGCTCGAGGGAGATCATGAAGCTTTATGAAATAAAAATCCGTTTTGACCAATTTTGCCGACAGTTTTTTGACTCTGTTTACGTAGGTAAGTTGTTTGGCTTATGACGTGCTATGAATACCTTACCCACTTAAGAAGTGAAAGAAGGCGAACCTCGTGAACTATACTAGTTGTTTACTGCATGGATTTGGTTTTTGACCCTATTGATTCACAACCAGATTCCAAGCACGGATTATTGGCATGGGCCAAGAATGGCTCCTACTGTACTACCTCCCCTATCTAAACTGTAATTTAGCTGCTGGGTGGCGCCGCGGCGATCGCCAAAGTTTGCTCAAGAGAGATCAGACCCAGTTCTTTTAGGGGACATTCATACGGCTTGTTTCTCAGCTGAACATATCACTTTCGTTGCTCTGCGTGGGACTCTTTCCATGTTATTGATATCTTTACACAAATGTGACGACCTAAATTGAACAGCAAATGCTAATTGTGGCTGCACTAACGCCTTGTACAGGGGAATAATCATGTCCATGGACTTGTATTCAAAATTTATGGTGATGAATCCCAGTACTCTGCTTGCCATTTTTACTCATTTGTCAACTTGCTGACTGTGTTGTAGTTTGTTTTTATTAATGATTCCCAAATCACGTTGTTGGGTGACAGTAGCCAATTCCGTCCCGTTCAATTTCAATGGAGTGGAAGGGTTCAACAGCCCTACGTGCATTACTGAACATTTGTTGACATTGAAGCTCATCTGCCACGTTGTGCTCCATTCCATGAGGTGTTCAAGGTCTTGCTGGAGCTCGGCTCATTTCGTGGCAGGATGACATAGTTTTGCATCATCCGCAAACTTACTGATTTTACTAGGGATGTTAAGATCCAGATCGTTGATGTAAATTGAGAACAGAAGTGGGCCGAGCACGCTACATTGTGGAACCCCTGATGATATATGCGTCCAGTCACTCGTCTCACCCTCAAGCTTCAATCGCTGCTGCCTAACCGTAAGCAGCTCACTTGCTGCCCAGCTTGGCTGGACACATTGCTGTGAGTGAAAAGGTTTGGTGACCTGTAAAATGAAAGAAAATAATAATTATTGGGCGCATGACAGTGCAACAAACTTATGAACCCGAGACAGACCGTGATCGCAACTGTTTGTTGGGTGGAAGTCAGTAGCTCCCCTACATGAACCTTGAAGGAAGCGCGCACGTCTTAACCGGAAGGTTCATCATACTGTACATCACATTAGTTAGAACTTCAGTGGCTAGAACTCCAAGGATTATGAGACCAACAGGTTAACCTAGGAGGCGGAGCCAAGCTGTACTGCATCATGGGAAATGGCCTTGTTACATCACAAATACATGATACGTTTATCAGTAGCTATTTTTGCATTGTTTCATCATCATTTCATTTGGGCCTCCAGAGTGTTCTACATGTCCTACAAGCTTCATAGTTACACGAAAATATGTATCAAAGCATCTACGAACTTTTTTAGCTCTTTGAAAGATGAAATTTTATTATTATTTAGGTTTTTTCCCTAACTGGCTTGCACCCGGTCGGAGAGTTTCGGTAAAATGTTGCCCTAAGCTGTGCCGTCGCGTACGTGTCGTTAACATATCAGCCTCTCCTACTCGTAAAAACTACAGTATCATTGGAAAAATTATGGATTTCACATTTACCAGTTTCAACAATATCATTCCGTAAGACAGTTTAGGTAGGTATCTGTTAAACGGGTAGGAAATTTTATTGCAAGCTAGTTAACGCTAGTCGGACGCCACCCTACTGTTCGCATATGCTGCTGTAACGCGCACAGCGTATAGCAGCTGTTTTTTTCTAATTTTACCGAGCAATTGCATGGCTTCTGCGTATTTTATATAGACTTTTGCTTTAATGTTACTTCGCCGGAAGGAAAGTAAATTGTTTCTTTGGTCCTTAAATTTTTTCTTACAAATCTTGTTTGAAACTTCTTCTATCTCGGCGTTCAGTCACTCGTATCTGAGCCAATTTTTGTTGCAGCGTTTCGAAATTATCGAGGATAGCAGATCCTTTGGTAGAAGACGAAAATGAATCGAAAACATTGCGGTATTCACCCATGTAAATTCATCTTTGGAATTCCATGTCACTTGCATTTTACAGACGATTAACTTGGCTCTAAAAGTGCTTCTGAAAAATGTGGGCATTTGCCGGTTGAATTCATCTGCTCTTTTACGAGCCTATTAACCAACGTTCTTTCAAAATTTTATCCTTCAGACTCAGAGAGCTAAAAAAGTTCGTAGATGCTTTGATACATATTTTTGTGCAACTGTAAAGATTGTAGACATGTAGAACACTCTGGAGGTCCAAATGAAATGATGTTGAAACAATGCAAGATAGCTACTGATAAACGTACTATGTTTTTGTGACGTAAAAAGGTTATTTCCCATGATGCACTACAGCTTGGCTCCGCCCCCCTGGGTTAACCTGTTGGTCTCATAATCCTTGCTAGAACTATTCTAGACATAGAATGTGTTGTCTAATTATTTGATGACGCTGTGATCTGTGCTTGCCATGTCTTCAATTTGGCTCAGTTTGTAGTCTGTGCAGCAGCAGGGCTACAGGGTCGGATTAATTTGGGGACCAACAGATAAGGGTTGGAGTTGGAAACTGTCCGAGCCCTGGAGTTGGAGTCAGAAACTGGCTTGACCCAGGAGTTGGAGTGAGAAACTGGATGGACCCGGGAGTTGGAGGCGACTTTGATCTATGCGACCCTCTCATTCCTGCTCTGACGACCTGTGACGTCTACATCTAGATTGTGAGGAATAATAGTTATGCAAAGTGCCAGCATCAAAGAATAGAGTCAAACATCAAAAGCTACTTGCAATGGCAATAATGTTTTTTTTTTAGAGAAGTGGTACTGGTTCAGTGGATGTGGACGATGATCCACGATTTATTTTTCAGATCTAACTAATTGAGAAATTGCGATAGATGTCGTTGAAAATATGAAATTGGACGTTTATCTACTGTGGAAATATACTTGTTTAGCCATGGCTTACTTTGAATGCCATATTCTTGTGTCTTGCTCATAGCTATGAATGAACCTCATGGGGAGCAGCACCCTCAGGTCACCCTGTAGGTTACTTTAGCTATTAGCTAGGTTTCGGGACGTCTGTCTTTCGTGCCCACTTTGCTCCCTTCCGATTTCATACTCTTACTGATAGTACTGCCCCTCACTGAAATGCTTAGCGATTCATCCTCTGCACATGATGGCCCACTCCACGCATTCATTGTAAACGTTGGACTCTTACATTCGCTGTAATAAGCTACTAATATATAAACTGCCTTCTAGTGTGTGATGGCGAGCGTAGTGTTTACTTGAATTTCTTCTAAAGATGAGCTGTCTCTGGAGCAGTACTGCTCAGTAATTGGTAGAGGAAGTTAATTGAGCCTCACTCCTGAATCGCCGCGCTGCGTCTGCGGTGGTAAAGCAATGAAGTTAATAATAATATAATGCTTTCTTCTGTACTTCCTCTTCTTTTTCGACTTGCTGTTCCCGTGCGCTTTCATCCTGTGTGGGACCACCTTCGTGCATGGGTTCCACGTGTCTTGTTATACTATATGTCGCTTCCTTTTCCTCTCTTACAACAGTTTAGTACTGAATTAGGGAAGCTTACACTGTCTAATATGATAACTATGCGAATGAACCTACAACACCAACTCCATGCTTCGTGCACGCTACTTTCGGCTTCTTGAGAGATGCTACAGAACTTCTAATTTCCTTATTGCATTGACAGAATTCTGGAATAGAGAAGGCCTTCCTCTTCGACGTGTCGTCTAAGATCTACATTGCCACGGATTATTCTCCTGTGGACATGCAGAGCTATGAACTTTGCTGCGACATGATCGATGTTGTACTGGACATATCATACATATATGGGTAAGACGCAAATTTATCTCATCCTTGTNTGTCGTCTAAGATCTACATTGCCACGGATTATTCTCCTGTGGACATGCAGAGCTATGAACTTTGCTGCGACATGATCGATGTTGTACTGGACATATCATACATATATGGGTAAGACGCAAATTTATCTCATCCTTGTTATAATTTGTTATTATGCTAATACATTTTTATTTAGGAAGTATGCAATTTTTATTGTTCAGCTAGGAAACCTTACATGAAGTGTAAAATTTGCTACGTTCCAAATTCTCGCCATGTTTACTACCTGGTGTTCAATTGTCTAGTGCACTAAGGCCGTGTTCACACGTCCCTCATCGTAACGCATTCAATCAGGAAAATAAATACAAGCTGCGCGTCAACGATTTCTGCCTGTCCACACGTAGAAGTTTCCTTAATGAGGCCGCGCGTTCAGCTATGATATATATCGTTTGTTTACATTTTTGCTTATATTTTGCGTCGGTTTAAAGTCACTTTCGTATCCCGTAATTTTAGAGCCTGACTCTGATAGAAACAACCTATTTTCAAAATATTTATGGCTTGATAAACCGAGAGAATAGAAATTAGCGCAGAGCAATCAACACTGCTTCCAAGTCAAAGATGGCGTTTCTATTCCACCTTCTGAAATATCAAACCTGACAAAGTCTGTTGATAATCGCCTTATAAAAATCATGAAAATGGAGGTTGCCATGTTCAAAATTAACTTGTTATGTTTACCTCTACTGAACACTTATTTCAGTGTTTATTGAATTGGTTTGGTTATGGTTTTTTGGTTTTGGACGTATAATAAAAATATTCCTGTTTACTTGTATTTATTTCCTCTTTATGATGTTTTTATTAGCTTGTTGTATAATCTGGGGAACAGTAAAAAACTCGTAAATAAGCAAATTGTACGATAAACTTAGCAAATGGCTAAATATTTATTTTTCAAGTCCTGTTTAAACTTGCAACATAGCCATACATCTAGTTAATATTGATATTTCAAAGTTAGACACTTATCTCGAAAAAATGAAGTACAAAAATTGTATCTGCATCATCAAAGGTAACATGCTGTAGATAGAGAAAAATAACTGATTCCTGTTAAGACCAGAGAAGGGATCAATAGGAGGAGTTGAGTTCGAATTCAAGCTGCCTCTGCTCGGAGGGCTGAGGTAGAAGATTCACTGCATGTCTTGGAACATTTTTTACCCTTCATGTGCATGATACGAGTCCAGGGTCATCATAATCAAACAGTGCTTTTGTTTTGTAGAATTCCCTGAGATTCCTGATTCCTTCAGTATTAGATAGGGGAAAATTAGGATGATACGGGTTTGAGATATCAATGAAAAACTGTGCTTTTGATCTTTGAAATTTCCACACGTTCCAGCTACTTCTTATATACTGCACCATTTATGCTTGTGGGCGACCACAACCACTATTGCCCACTTATGTAGCCTTATTATTACCACACTGTCATTTTATATTCCAAGCTAATTTTGGTTCGCTCTTCATAGTTACTCATAATTGGGCTCCAAGGAGTCGGATGACTTGATATGTTCCCAGTACTTTCGCCTAGTCAAGATTCTGGACATCCTATCCCGGTTCACGTTACTTCCATCCATTTTACTATATCTATTATTAGTCTTTTTCTGATACTTTTCTTATAATATAGTCTTTTGGCTGCTTCCTTATACAGATGTCTCCCGCGCATGAATCGTCCTTCCCTGCTCCAATATGTTTGGGCATCACGCACCCAAAGGTCCCGAGTGCCTTCTCCGCCGGGAATGTAGCATCTGGCTGCAGTTCCTGCTGAGGAGGTTAGTTTTGTAGAGTTAGGTAGGTTCTCTATATTTCCTTTCTGTCCCGCGAGGTGGGCCGCCGATCGAGGTGACTGACTTTTCTGTGGGGCGCATACCTCGCTCGTGCGGAGGGCCACAGAAGGGTCCGTCCGCACGGGTGCTTCTTTCTTCTGTCTTCTTCTCTTTTTGTCCATCTCTTGCCACCTGAGCGCAACATTGTGGTTCCGGTTGTAAGCTGAGTAAATCATCTTAGATCGCTATTGATTGTCTAAGTTCAGAAATAGCGGGAGAATACCAATATATTGATAATAGTAATAGGTAGGTTCTCTATATTTCCTCTTCTGTTCCGCGAGGTGGGCAGCCGACTGGTGGTAAGCGACTCATCCCATGGGACTCCTACCTCCTTCCGTGTGGTGGGCCACTGATGGGACCCCCCGCACGAGTGTTCGTTTTCTTCTGTCCTCTTCTCTTTTCGTTTTTCGTCTCCTTCTCTGCGCCGCACGGCTGACCGATTGCGTTCGACCGAGCCATGTGGAGTTGGAGATGCTCGCGCCTTATTTCCTGCCAGACATGGTGCACGTGGCCAAGATTGTTCTAATACAACTCATTTGAGTTCGATTCAACTTCTAAGCTATATCATACAAAGTTGGATAACTGTTATATAGTCTTTGTATCTAAAACGGCAGGAAAACCCACAATATGATGATGCCTGAATCGTCCGTTCTTCCTTATATCTCTGCCAATCTTATCTTACAACAGTGCTCCAAGAGCTTAACCTTTTGACGAAGTAAATTATTTCAATATCGTGTCAGTTTGGTAGCAGCCATTTTCCTTGACCCTCACTAGAAATTGCTGCACGGATGTACTCTATTTCGTTCTGTGAGGGATTCATGTAGCCTGAACTCGGTAACGTATTTTCGGTATCTAAATGCAGGCTGGAGGATGAAGGCCCGGATCACATGTCCTGCTTTGATTCTGCCACCTACAGCGTCATCAAACTGAACAATAACACAGTCTTGTTGCTTTGGGAAGTGGCGCGCTACCTCGCCTTGGTGTGCATTCTCAGAGAGGAGAATTACGACAGACCTGGTATGTCCCCTAATTTTTGGTCTTCTTTTTACAATTTTAGCTTAATTCTGGTGCCAAACTCTGCTTGCCATTTAACAAACTTTCCGAGTGTATGTGCTGGTTGGAACCCTCAATTCTTTCTCTGTATTTGAGAATACTGTATTACTATTCGTTTTCTTTCAAGGCCTGTTTGCAATGTTTGTTCCTGGGTAGGCCACATTAGTGTTCCGCGGCAATCATTGCTTACCTTATATGCCGCCACCACGCATTGTCCTCACCCACGTACCAGTGCGTTCAGTCCAGCGAAACCACCTCCCTCGTACGATCAGACTCAACCTCCTCTTGCCCTCAACGACGACTGTCTTCGCAGTTACAGGCTTGTGACCCTTAACAAGAGCGAGTTCATATTATACGTGAACAATATTTTTGAGCTTATCGTTGTAATGTTTAGCTTATCCTTCCTAAACACAACTGTGTGGCTATCAGAAATGTTACTGAAATTCCAGACTGTCTGTCACTTCGCTCCGTGTCGCAAGTTAAAAGTTTGGTTATCTTTCCGAATTTGGAGACTTGGAACTCGGAAATCCTTGTACTCCTGGGCTATTTAAAGTAACGTTCATAGCACGCATTCGGACGCCGAACTCTGGAAATTCGTTCCCTTGACTGTCGTGTGAACCGCCGTAAGTGAGAAATATCCATAGTAGGCTAGGTACTTTCGTGCCGTATGATCTTCCGTGCCTAATTCACGCGTCGCGAAAATAATTCTTTTTTTGATTCCTTGTTTTTTTAGTCTTTGTCCTCAGCGCAAAATTCCGAAAATCCTTCCCCTTGCCCCCTCCCCCTCCAAAAAAAGGAAATCAACTAGCCTGTTGGGCATTTAGTTACATAGTTGACTAAGCACTCTTACAGAATTAAAAAAATTTGTACGCAGTACTTGAAGAAGCAAACTTTGATCACTGCCTCATCTGTGCTTCTAGCTTGTTATGGCTGGTAAGAGACCCATTGGTCCATAGGAAAGCCTTGTCTTTAATATAAAGCGTCTGCTGCATTGATGTTGGGCGCTGCCGGTGCGAAAGCAACGTTCTTGCAAGTTTTTATGCAAAAACCGGGATACTTTCTCAACTGTTCGCCAATAGAGTACGTACCTACGCTGTGAATTCATTGATATGCTTCTAGGCTCTGACGCAACCTTTGCCTGCATTTAGCATACAGCTGTTTCGGAAACTACTACAACCATTTATTCACTTCCGTCGCTTTTACGGAGCTCTGTTTTGTTGTTAACAAAGTTCTGTGTGAAGCTACTTTTTTTTGCTGATGTTTCGTTCTATGTTGTCATGTCCAGTTGTTTGTCTATAATTTCATTGGTCAGGTTGTGATTGCCTTTCTCTACTGCATAGCTTATTAGGTTCAAGTTTTTGTGAAGACTTAAGTCTTACAGCAACTGCCATCAACATGCAAGTACCACTGCGCAGAGTTCAAACGTTGCTTTTATAATTTAGTTTCTACCGTTGCGCATGACATTCCATAGTTCAGATTCTGTAGACATGCATTGCAGATATATGTTCTCATGTAGTCGACACCATCATGTGCTCTAAGTGTATTACTGCTACTTCTCCTCATTGCAGGCTTAATAGAATACAACTACCAGTGCTTCCGAAAAGGTCTCCTGGAAATCTTTGATGTTCGCAACCGCCACCTGGAACTGGAGCAGCAGCAGCGCGATGACAAGCTCAAGTCCAGTCAAGCACAAAATGATGCTCTGCTCAACAGCTCGCAGTCTGAGTTGGACGGGGCGCAAAGTGAAGTCTATGGCCAGGAGGATGCCATCGATGATCCTACCATGGGTAGAAAGTATTCCGACTCTGCCCGACATCTCTCTGGAACTGATGGCGTTGGTGCCTTACCTCCTTCGTCAGCAACCAACAACAGGGACCAGAGCATGCGCGCTGGTCACCACGGCAGCGCGTACCGTGGAGGAGGGAGTGACTGCATGCTGCGGTCAGCGAGTGAGGACGGCGTCACGGCCAAGCACAGCGACGGTGACCCGCGACGGCGGGCCGGCGATGNGAATTATTGTTACCTAAAACATCTACCACCCTAACGCGTTACATTTCCTTTCGTATCGAATATAGGTATCGTATTTTGCCATAAAATATGCAGAAAACGTGCCCATGAACTTTCCCCAGTGCAACGGTTTGTCGCTTATATTTCTGGGGCCTGTACTCACTCTCGTTGTTGTTCTAACATCAGAACTAAAACAGAGCATAAGAATCGCCCAATATAGCAACCAAAATCTTATCATTTATATCCCATTATATGAAATATCAGCCGTAAATATCGCGAATAGATACGTGATTTATTGAACGTGCATCAAAACCCTTGCCTCTTGAGTTTGACGACAGAATGACGTCCTACTCTCACCAAATAGTAAAATACGGTTTTTCCGGCCCTAGTCATTTTATCACCTTTGAGCGGCCTCTGAAATTCCCGTATTTACATACGTCATATCAAAGAGAACTTACTGAACTGAAGGGTAATTCGTACTGTAAATTGCTTAGTCGTTAATTCCTTTTATCTGGTGTACTAGAGCCTCGTAACACGTATAATTTACGTAAACGGAAAATGAGTAGTCAAATCTTCTTATCATCGACTAGGAACCTTAATTATATTCGCTCTAATATAGTATTTTTGACCAAATCGCACCGCTCTATTTCTGAACTTCACTCGAACCCTTGACAATGGGCCGATGAACCAACATACAGACTGACGAGCAAAAATGACGAAGTGAAAATGTTCTTGTTAAGAGTTTTAATATTTTACGATTCTCACGGGGTCCTCCTTCCCTATTTGTTTTACTTATACATAAATTGACGTGTGCCTTGGTAGGCCCCCTGAGCTAAATAAAGATAATCTATTTGCCCCGAGCGAAAATGTCTACGTTACGCCGCTGCGTCGCATCTTGTTTGGTGGAGCTAGAGGTACGGGTTTGTTACTTTGTCCACGTGCTTGACATCTGATCCCTCTTGTCTGTGTTCACCATCCCTTCCCCCTCATGTCGCTCGCCCCTCTCCTTATCGTAGGAAACTATACAGTGCCCTGCCTCTCCAAACAAAGTGCGGCTGTCTTAGCGTCTGACCGAATGTTAATCCCGTGTTCATTCTTGCCCGCTTATAAAAAAAACAGAAAAGATAAGAAATAATATAGTATAAAAATAGCAGTTTTATCCATCTGTGTTCTTACAACATTTTTAGCTCATCTAGTTTTCTTGCATTAAACGGGAGCGCAGTGATTCTGATCGTTGAAGTGGCGATAAAAAAGCATTTTTGTCGACTTGTGTATGATTTGAAAACGCTGTAGAGGATAAATTTAGTATTTATAGATTTTGTTACTGAACTTGAATGACTCAGCGTATTCAAAAAAGGGACATGCTTCATCCTTCAGTCTCCCGCGTTTGCTGCAGCTGCTTCCATCAAATCAACGCGCCGCGTCCATCAGTTTGACTGAACGCGTTACGATGAGGGACATGTGAACAAGGCGTAGAAAGTGCAGCAAAGACCCCTCAGGGGGCATAGGATGGGCCATAGGGCTAGATTAGATAGGCGGCAGCAGACGAACCAATAGGCTCATTCACTGCACCCCGGCCTTCTATGAGCTATTGCCATTATGTTAATAGGATATATAGGACTGGAGAAAAGAAGAAGAAGAAAAGATATAAAAAAAGGGGGAAGAATACCAGCCAAAGAGACGATCTCGAATGCACGCAGGCTCGATCAAGAGTCGCTGATATGCGGAGCTTAGAGATGTCAGGCAGTGTAGTTGGAGCGGGAGAGAGAAGAAGACGGATTAAGGTGGCCTAGGAAGCTTTGGCCGTTGAGAGCTTGCAACTCCTGGAGGAGGAGTTCTTAGCTGTGGAGGATGTCTCTCCCAATGTATGTCAAGATGATTTTTAAACGCGTTGACTGACTCCGCACTAACAACGTCGGAAGGGAGTCTATTCCAAAGGCTTACTATGAAATACGGAAAGAACTGCTGACTTAAGGTCGTTCTTCGAGCTTTATGCTTGAGTTTTTGACCGTTGTTTCGCAAGCGATCATTGAGGTCTCTTTCAAAGAGCCCCGCTGTA
>LQNS02278094.1:36874816-36885986 GCA_001587735.2 Parhyale hawaiensis | reverse complement strand
TCCCATGTTATCGATATCTTTACACAGATGAGGCGACCAGAATTGGACAGCAAATTCTAAGTGTGGCCGCACTAATGCCTTGTACAAGGGAATGATGATGTCCTTGGACTTGTATTCAAAATTTCTGCTGATGAATCCGAGTACTCTGCTTGCCTTTTTCACACTCTTGTCAACTTGCTGACTGTGTTGTAGTCTGTTTGTAATAGTAGGCCTAATTCCCAAGTCACGTTGTTGGGTGACAGCTGCAAATACCGTCCCGTTCGTACTCCCTGCTTAGTTTAGGTTCGTCCATCCTATGCTGTGGGGCCAAGCAACCCCAGGGGGCCCCTGTAGGTTACCTCAGCCATTAGCTAGGCCTTCGAGACGTGTCTCTTTCGTGCCCACTTTGCTTCCTTTCCGATTTCATGCTCCTTCTTGCTCATGATTTCTTCTGTTCTTCTTCTTCTTTCCAGACTTGCTGTTCCCGTGCGCGTTGATCGTGTGTGAGAACACCTTTGTGCATGGGTTCCCCGTTTCTCTTGACATACTATATGTCCCTTGCTCTTTCCTCTGTGATATCGTTCTGCTCGGAAACGGAGGCTTAAACTTCCTAACTATAACTATAAGTGCAGCAAAATTCAAAAGTCGTATCTACTTGTGGTGGTAGCGTTGTTTATCTAGACAGTGATGTATTGTATGATCAGAGGGAGGCACATGCGGCCTTGGCCGATCACGAGAGGTTATAAAGGCTGGAGCTTCTGCGACCCCCGCCGTTGTCTTATGTTTTTGTGGCAACTCGAATTTCTTGCAGCGGGGATTGTTGCGTCTAGCCGCTGTTCCTGCTGCGAATGTTAGTTTTTGAAAGTGGATGGGTTTTCTACTATGGTCCTGCCTCGTGAACTGAGCCGCCTATGGTGCTGCTGCCCCTTGTGGGGCCCTAGGAATGGGTTCTCTCAGTTAGTGTTTTTCTTACGTCTTTTTCTCTTTTCCTCTTTCGTTTCTTTGAGAAATACTTTGCACCTCGTTTCCCAACCGCTAGGAACGTAGTTGTCATCTCTGAGACCTTTCGGCAGGAACGCTGAGTTAAATTATTTACCTAATTTTCAACGCGAGGCTGCTTAAAATCGCTGCAAGAGTATCTATATTATAATTCTCCGTGTCCCTCCGTTAGTTTTGTACTTAGTACGACCGTGACGCTTTCGTTAGTATTACAGTATGTTACCTTTGATTATGCAAATGCAATATTTACCTCCGCCAAGGAGGTTATGTTTTCGTCGTGTTTGTCTGTCACTAAGATAACTCAAAAAGTTCTGAACCGATTTGGACAAAATTTACAGGGATTGTTAGTTATGTTAGGAGGACCAGATGATTAACTTTTGGTGAAGATATGTCCATCCGTTTGTTTGTTTGCCTCATTTTTCTCAATACCATAACTCAAAAAGTTATTGATGGATTTTTATGAAATTAACTAGAGTTGTTAGGCATATAACAAAGAGTATATGACCAAGTTTTCGGTAATGATCCGTTTGTTCGTTCGTTGGTTTGTCACTGTTTTTAATTTTATGCTTGTTAGCACAATAACTCAAAAAATAATGAATGAATCTTTATGAAATTATAGGGGTTGTTAGTAATGTAATAGTTAGTGCACAGGTATGTTGTACCTATAAAAACAATTAGAGAAAAATTAAACGGAAGCATTTCCCACGTTATGGTAGCATTTGCTTATCGCACGGGGTTCTGCTGTTACGCCAAATAATGCAACATCACTCTCTAGTCAATATGGGCCAGAAAAGCTGTCTAACCAGTGAAGAAAAGATCAAAGTGACCTCGTTATTGGCTTCTGCGAAGACAACACTCGCAGTTTCCCAGGAATTACAGCGTGATCACCGAACAATTAGGGCTTATTCAATTGAAGGTAAGGTCAACAGGAAAACTCCGGATAGAGCCTGTACGAGGAAATTGGCTGCTCGGGATATGCGACATTTGAAGCTTTCTATTGCTAGAAAACAACTTTGTACAAGTAAGGCCATATTTGAAGACTGAAGCCCCAATACTAAGCAGAAAGACGAGATGTGAGGTTCTGCAGAAGCTAGGGAAAGTGAAAAAGGCAATTAAACGACCACTTCTAACAAAACCTCAAAGAAAATAGTGTCAAATGGGCAGAAGAGAACATAAAAACTGAATTCTCCAATGTCATATTTGCTGACACATGCAGAGTCTGGATGCAGGACCCATCCAGACGTCCAGATGGATGGGCATCTGGAAGGGTCCTCCATGACCGAACTGAACAGACGGCTTAAGTGTCAACAAGGTGGTGTAGGTGTGATGTTTTGGGCTGGGATAGTAGGTGGCACCCTTATTGGTCCATTTGAAGTAACAGAAGGAGTTAAACTGAAAGCAGAAAGGTACTGCCAGTTTCTTGAAGCCTACTTGATTCCATGGCTTGATGAGCAGGCTATCGCACGCTGATCCAAATTGGTATTTTAGCACGATAACGCTCCCTCACACCGAGCACTGTACACTGCTAACTGGCTTGCGGATGGAGGATTAAATAAAAAGGATTATGACCTGGCCAGCGAATAGCTCCAATTTAAATCCCATTGAGAACCTCTGGGCAACGATAAAAAGGAAGGTCTATGAAGGTGGTCGGCAGTTTTCGAGGAAAGTAAGCCTGTGGAATGCAGTAAAAACCCCTGCAGATTCTATTCCACCTTCTTTAAATATCAAACCTGACAAAGTCTGTTGATAATCGCCTTATAAAAATCATGAAAATGGAGGTTGCCATGTTCAAAATTAACTTTTTATGTTTACCACTACTGAACACTCATTTCAGTGTTTATTGAATTGGTTTGGCTATGGTTTCTTGGTTTTAGACGTGTAATAAAAATATTCCTGTTCACTTGTATTTATTTGCTCTTTATGACGTTTTTTTTGTTGCATAGTCTGGGAACAGTACAAAACTCGTAAATAAGCATATTGTATGATAAACTTAGCAAATGGCTAAATATTTGTTTTACAAGTCCTGTTTAAATTTGCAACATAGCCATACATCTAGTTAATATATTGATTCATATTTCAAAGTTAGACACTTATCTTGAAAAAATGAACTACAAAAATTGTATCTGCATAATCAAAGGTAACATGCTGTAGATAGAGAAAAATAACTGATTCTTGTTAAGACCAGAAAAGGGATCAATAGAAGGAGTTGAGTTCGAATTCAAGCTTCTTCTGCTCGGAGGTCTAAGGTAGAAGATTCACTGCATGTCTTGGAACATTTTTTACCCTTCATGTGCATGATACGAGTCCAGGGTCATCATAATCAAACAGTGCTTTTGTTTTGTAGAATTTCCTGAGGTTCCTTCAGTATTAGATAGGGGAAAATTAGGATGATACGGGTTTGAGATATCAATGAAAAACTGTGCTTTTGTTCTTTGAAATTTCCACACGTTCCAGATACTTCTTATATACTGCACTATTTATGCTTGTGGCCGACCACAACCACTATTGCCCACTTATGTAGCCTTATTATTACCACACTGTCATTTTATATTCCAAGCTAATTTTGGTTCGCTCTTCATAGTTACTCATAATTGGGCTCCAAGGCGTCGGATGATTTGATATGTTCCCAGTGCTTTCGCCTAGTCAGGATTCAGGTTATCCTATCCCGGTTCACGTTACTTCCATCCATTTTACTATATCTATTATTAGTCTTTTTCTGATACTTTTCTCATAGTCTTTTGGCTACTTCCTTATACAGATGTCTCCCATGCATGAATCGTCCTTCCCTGCCACAATATGTTTGGGCATCACGCACCCAAGGGTCCCGAGTGCCTTCTCCGCCGGGAATGCAGCATCTGGCCGCAATTCCTGCTGAGGAGGTTAGTTTTGTAGAGTTAGGTAGGTTCTCTATATTTCCTTTCTGTCCCTCGAGGTGGGCCGCCGATCGAGGTGACTGACTTTTTCTGTGGGGCGCATACCTCGCTCGTGCGGAGGGCCACAGAAGGGTCCGTCCGCACGGCGGGAAAACCCACAATATGATGATGCCTGAATTGTCCGTTCTTCCTTACATCTCTCCCAATCTTTTCTTACAACAGTGCTCCAAGGGCTTAACCTTTTGATGAAGTAAATTATTTCAGTATCGTGTCAGTTTGGTAGCAGCCATTTTCCTTTACCCTCACTAGAAATTGCTGCACGGATATACTCTATTTCGTTCTGTGAGGGATTCATGTAGCCTGAGCTCGGTAACGTATTTTCGGTATCTAAATGCAGGCTGGAGGATGAAGGTCCGGATCACATGTCCTGCTTTGATTCTGCCACCTACAGCGTCATCAAACTGAACAATAACACCGTCTTGTTACTCTGGGAAGTGGCGCGCTACCTCGCCTTGGTGTGCATCCTCAGAGAGGAGAATTACGACAGACCAGGTATGTCCCCTATATTTTGGTTTTTCGTTTTAAATTTTTAGCTTAATTCTGGTGTCAAACTCTGCTTGCCATTTAAAAAACTTTCCGAGTGTCTGTGCTGGTTGGAACCCTCAATTCTTCCTCTGTATTTGAGAATATTACTATTAGTTTTCTTTCAAGGCCTGTTTGCAATGTTTGTCCCTGGGTAGGCCACACTAGTGTTCCGCGGCAATCATTGCTTACCCTATATGCCGCCACCGAGCATTGTCCTCACCCACGTACCAGTGCGTTCACTCCAGCGAAACCACCTCCCTCGTACGAGCTGACTCAACCTCCTCTTGCCCTCAACGAGGGCTGTCTTTGCAGTTACAGGCTTGTGACCCTTAACAAGGGCGAGTTAATATTATACGTGAACAACATTGCTGAGCTTATCGTTGTAATGTTTTGCTTATCCTTCGTAAACACAACTGTGTGGCTACCAAAAATGTTACTGAAATTCCAGACTCCCTGTGACTTCGCTCCGTGTCGCTAGTTAGAAGTTTGGTTATCTTTCCGAATTTGGAGAGACTTGGAACTCGGAAATCCTTGTACTCCTGGGCTATTTAAAGTACCGGTAACGTACATAGCATGCATTCGGACGCCGAACTCAGGAAATTCGTTCCCGTGACTGTCGTGTGAACCGCCGTAAGTGAAAAATATCCATAGTAGGCTAGGTATTTTCATGCCGTATGATCTTCCTTGCCTAATTTAGCATCGCGAAAAAATTCTTTTCTTAATTCCTCGTTTTTTAGTCTTTGTCCTCAAAGCAAAATTCCGAAAATCCTTCCCCTTGCCCCCCTCCCCCTCTCTAAAAAAAGGAAATCAACTAGCCTGTTGGGCATTTAGTTCCATTATTAACTAAGCACTGTTACAGAATTAAAAAATTTGTACGCAGTGCTTGAAGAAGCAAACTTTGATGACTGCCTCATCTGTGCTTCTAGCTTGTTATGGCTGGTAAGAGACCCATTGGTCCATAGGAAAGCCTTGTCTTTAACATAAAGCCTCTGCTGCATTGATGTTGGGCGCTGCCCATGCGAAAGCAACGTTCTTGCAAGTTTTTATGCAAAAACCGGGATACTTTCTCAACTGTTCGCCAATAGAGTACGTACCTACGCTGTGAATTCATTGATATGTTTCTAGGCTCTGGCGCAACCTTTGCCTCCAATTAGCTAGAGCTGTTTCGGAAACTACTGCAACCATTTATTCACTTCCGTCGCTTTTACGGAGCTCTGTTTTGTTGTTAACAATGTTCTGTGTTGAGCTACTTTTTTTGCTGATGTTTCGCTCTATGTTGTCCTGTCCAGTTGTTTGTCTATAATTTGATTGGCCAGGTTGTGATTTCCTTTCTCTACTGCATAGCTTATTAGGTTCAAGTTTTTGTGAAGACTAAGTCTTACAGCAACTGCCATGAACATGCAAGTACCACTGCGCAGAGTTCAAACGTTGCTTTTATAATTTAGTTTCCACCGTTGCGCCTGACATTCCATAGTTCAGATTCTGTCGACATGCATTGCAGATATATGTTCTCATGTAGTCGACACCATCATGTGCTTTAAGTGTATTACTGCTTCTTCTCTACATTGCAGGCTTAATAGAATACAACTACCAGTGCTTCCGAAAAGGTCTCCTGGAGATCTTTGATGTTCGCAACCGCCACCTGGAACTGGAGCAGCAGCAGCGCGATGACAAGCTCAAGTCCAGTCAAGCACAAAATGATGCTCTGCTGAACAGCTCACAGTCTGAGTTGGACGGGGCGCAAAGTGAGGTCTATGGCCAGGAGGATGCCATCGATGATCCTACCATGGGTAGAAAGTATTCCGACTCTGCCCGACATCTCTCTGGAACTGATGGCGTTGGTGCCTTACCTTCTTCGTCAGCAGCCAACAATGGGGACCAGAGCATGCGCGCTGGTCACCACGGCAGCGCGTACCGTGGAGGAGGGAGTGACTGCATGCTGCGGTCAGCGAGTGAGGACGGCGTCACGGCCAAGCACAGCGACGGTGACCCGCGACGGCGGGCCGGCGATGGCCTCAACCACCGCTACGCCAGCGAACAACAGGACAGTAAGCAGCACACCCGCGCTCTGGCCTCGGGTGCTGCCGTGCAGGAGTTGCTTAGGGGCCATGTTATTCGTACGGGCGGTGGTGTTAGTGGGGGCGTAACCCCCGCTCCCGGTGGTGGTGGTGCTGCTGTGGGGAACACGTACGTTATGACTGACGACGCTGGTATGGTCCTCATCAACGGGGACTCCGGCGGCGTTGGTGGCGGTGCCTGACCTGCTCTCGCTGCTGCACACATTCTCCAGCTCAGTGAGTCAGCCCTGGGTTTGTTCCATGCATTTCTGGTAGGGGTCTTTTTCAGTGAAATAATTTCCTCTTACATTACTCACTACTCGTTGAAGTTGATGCTCTACGTGCGAGGTAGCGACAGCTACAACTTTTTCTGTATCGATGGGTTTCCATGGTAAAACTGTGACAAATGTAATAATATCTTGAAGGATTTCACTAGCTCATGGTACTTTTTTTCTTTGCTTTTCAGCTGCTGGGCCAGTTGCTGTTGATTTTGATATTTGTTTTTATATATACCGTAAGAACTAAATGTATACAACCTATTAGTGTAAATGCAAATTTGCTGTACATATTTCCGATTCGTTTGGATCGTCGATCGCTGAGTTTGTGTTTTGCGCTTTCAAAGACGAACATGGCTGACTCTTGCACGATGTTTGCTCAGTTTTACTTTGAATTTCTATCTATGCCGTTAATTTCTGTGGTAAATGTTAGTTATGTTACGTGTCCATGATTTGCAATTGTGGAGTGGAAAACTTACCACCTGAAGTTTTAGCCTCTATCTGTTAGTCTGAGCTAGCTCCTTGTGAATGTCCTGGTTTGTGCTTTTTCAGAAGCATTTCATATATTCTTCGTTTATACTTTACTTTTGAGGTCGTTTGGCTGTTGCCCTTGAAACTGCTACAGCTCTGTGGCTAATTTTTCTTCTTCTTTGTTGTTCTTGCTTAGCTCTGCTCCTTCTGTGCTGCGCACTTGCAAACGTCTAATGCCTGACATTGAGCTGAGATTCTCACAAGCAACCCTCAGCAAAGGTCTGTTCATGTCTTCAAACTCTGAATATTTATGCCTGTTCTATTACTTTATTATCATTTTATAATGATATTTTATTATTTCATCATTTGAAAAGTGTGATGGTGTTGTGGATCACTGTGCACCGATACTGAACTCCAGGGCTTCACTAACTTGGATGAGGGGGCTCTGCATAACTTTTGGAGCGACGTGTGAGAACGTTTGAAGAGTTGCACGGGAACCAAAAGGAAATTGTCTCATGTATCGACTAGGAGTACTTTCCTTTCCTCGTGGCACTTCATATAAACAGAAGAAGCATACTTTGTATATGGGCCTCACGAACCCAAGGGCTGTCCCGAGTGCCTTCTCCGCAGAGGATGTCGCAGCTGGCCGCAGTTTTGCTGAGAACTGCGCTGGTGGGGCCTTGATTTTATTGTGAGCACTTCGTAACGCTGCTGGGGGTTTCAGTTTTGCCAAAATGACAAAACAAGAGTATTCTCCTCAGATATGCGTGGTAAAATATTTATCGACCTTTCGATTTCAGTAAAAATCATTTCGTGAGAGAAATAAAATGTATTTTATCGCTTGTTTTGCCATTTTGGTAATGCTGAAGTGGATATTTCCAAAAGGAAAAATTTGATGCAACATTTTACTACGCTTTATAACATCTCGTACACAGTTTGGACCATGGGCTTTCTTTACTTCTTATAAGGAGGTACGGTAGTTGATAAGTCATCGCGTTCTGTGTACCGTTGTCGCTGTAGGTGATTATTGCTGTCGTTTGATTCGCAGCCTGTTTTGAATTGCGTCGCCCAAAAATTTAGGTGTGCCTGCATTTTTGCAAAGTGTGGATAAAATCAAACTGGTCTAGCCTAACCGTCGCGACGGTTGCTTTGTAACCGGAGCTGGTTATTGGCCTGCCGAGAAAAACAGAGCTGTTGTCCCGATTCCTCTGAATTATCGTCTCCAGAAATTCCTTCTCCTATCAATGTTGATATCTCTTTTACTAAATATTATACAGAAAATTCTCAAGTTCGTGGACTTCTTGTTATCGTGCTCGTGATTATGCATTACGGTAAATATGCCGTAGGTTTTGGTACGAAGCGGCGAGTAATCGTCTTTACACTACTATTCACCAGATAAGGGATGTACCCAGTGGGCTAAATTTCTATAGTAGTACTATTGCGCAGAAGTTGAGGATGTGGCAGATAGTCTCTCTACATTTGTGTTGGATATGGATACCGTCACTACGTCTGGCCCTGCCAGGGATATGGTTGGATATGTATAGGTACTACCGTCACTATGTTAGACCCTGACTTGGAGGTATATATGGTTGGATATGGATACGGTCACTACGTCTGGCCCGACTGAAAGATGTGGGATATGGAGAGTTTCTAAGGAACACCAGCACGAGATGTTGTATATGTTAAGAACTTAATTTTATTGGACATTAGTAATACTCTTGTTTGTTTCATGCGTGTAATAAGCTTAGAATGCATAGGTTGAAATTTTTGCTTTCTATTTGTGTATCGTAATAAAATGTTTATTTTTAGTTTCTAATTGAAGTAAATTTATCAGAGTTCTTTATTTTGTGTGAGTTACTTAGATTTGTATGTCGCGGGGACTGTTGGGCGCGAGACGGGCGTTAGGCCCGCGCCGCTAGTACCCCACCCCTACTACTTCTACTTTTATTATCGCTTACTACAACTATCTACATTCTCCCTCAAGTGCAGAGTTCGGATTGTCGTGACCCCAGAAGGCCCTCAGCGGTAAACCTGCTTGCTTATCTTTGCCTTTGTTAGCCTCCCTGATACTCGCCTGCCCACTGCACTTCTTTTGCTCTTCAGGCTACTGGTGATTTTTTTATGGCACTTCAACTTCTTTCCCAAGGATGCTGTTCTCGTGTCTGGGTTTCTCGCTTTACGTAACTTACTACATGTCTTTTTTTTCCTCTACAGTATTTGGATTGTAGGAAATGCTGCGGGTAAAGAAAACTGAACCAGGACTATAGTAACAATAATTCCTATTGGGTCTTCTCACGACATGTCGGAGCCGCATTACTTATCAGTCACCGCCAAGGGTCCCGAGTGCCTTTTCCGCGGATGTTGCAGCTTGCCGCAGTTCCTGCTGACAAGGTTAGTTTTGTATAGTTAGATAGGCTCTCAATACTTCCCCTTCTGTTTCGGGAGGTGAGCTGGCGATCAAGGTGACCGACCTATTCCCGCTAGACTTCAACCTTCTTGTATTTCGTTTGCTTCCCCTGTGCGGTGTAGCTGAGCGAAAGCGTTCAGCCGTGCCCGGGGATTGGAGATGCACAACTTGCGCCTTTTTCCTGTTAGTAGCGCAATGACCACTCAGTGACCTACCGGCAGAAAAGCCGAGACAAAAATCATTGATAATTTAAAACGCGCCCTAGTGGCGCACGAGCCTGTGTTGGTGAAGGAATAAAATGCAGACTTTAGGGTTACTAAAATATCGATAAATCCTATTGACTTTTTATATCATGCACCATGCTCCGTCGTAAAAATTACCGACCGAGTCAAGTGGCTCAGTGTGAACAAGTGCAACTGCGCATTTGACCATCAGTATTTATCGCCCTCAGTGTACTCCATAGTTGTCGTGCAAGTTCTTCTGTTATTACTGGCAATGTTAGATACTTGGTAGTTTCGTGAAAATTAGAAAGGCCGCGGTCACTGCCCACCGGTCTAAAATTGTGCACTTGGGTAGTCTAAAACTTGCCCATTAAAATGTAATTCGTGGGAATAGTGTACCAGTGTGAATGATACCTACTGTGCGATATTCTTCAGCAGTGTAAAAGTTGCCCTACAAACTATACTGTAGTTTCTTGAAACTGTTACAGTTTTTCACGATGATGCTGCTTAATTTTCTAAGATAGGGCGCCGTAATGCTTTTGCCTGACAATACACAATGTGTTGATTACTGTTGAAAAAGTAATGTAATAATAGTGCATGATGTTGAAACATAGGTTGACAAAATAGAAACCGTTGAAAAGTAGCTACCTTAAGAGTTTCGAATGACAATGCATGCTGTTCTAAACTAGTGTAACGGTTTTGACTGACGGCCTAAAATGGTTTGAAATAGCGCTAAGGCTTGGCTGACTGTATAAGTTGTGCTAAATTTCGTAAGTGCTGTAACTGACGCAACTGATGGTGAGAGAAACAGTGATCCGGTTGTGCTGGAATTTCACGACTGCGGTAATTGTCGTAAGCAATGCTGGGTGAATGAGTGGTTTGGTATAAAAATTGTTTCCTTGAGTGCTCCGTAAATTTCCGTAATGCTGAACAGCCCAATTGCGTGGCGGTGTTTATAAACATTGTAGATATCGTGATGGTTTGACCCTATCACGTTCGTGTTACTTGCAGTTAACCTAAGAATTTAGACGTGTATATTTGAAAAAATAAAAGTTTGAATGTTATACTGTAGCTACATGATCAGTTTTTTAATGTTTATTCCCTGATGTTGTATAACTTTAAGTCTTTATAAATGTGCTTATACCGTTACTGTAGACTGTTCTTTCGTTCACAATACGACGCGAGTCAGATGTTTATTTAAAGAAGTCAGTGTACAGCTATTTATGTAAAAGCTTTAGCCTTCTGTACTTGGAAGAAAATTGAATATAATTTTTATCCTCTTTGCTGTCGTTTTTATTTTCCA
>LQNS02278094.1:36855901-36866123 GCA_001587735.2 Parhyale hawaiensis | reverse complement strand
TTTGGGTTATTCAGTCTTATTTTGTCCAGTTCCTCTAGAATTTTACATCTTGATGAAATGCTAACTCTTCCAGAGAGGTAATCCTATTACTGGTCTAGAAGCTGGGCCCGTCTGCTACATAATTTTCTTTGTATAAACTCGAAAATCTAATCATTTGTGTCTTCTGATAGTAATAACAGCTTGCACAATTTTCGTGAAGATCCGTTCATAACTTTTTGAGATATACTGCTAACAAACGTAATGACAAACATGAGTCAAACATACAAACGAACAAACTGATCTGCACCAAAATGTAATCATTTATGTCTTTAATATTAATAATAACCCCTATAAATTTGATAAAGATCCATTAATTATTTTTTGAGTTATTTTGCTAACAAGCAGAAAATCAAAAACAGTGACAAACGAACGAACAAACGGATCATTATCAAAATTTGGTCGCTAACTCTTTGTTATATACCTAGCAATTCGTGTTAATTTCATAAAACTCCATCCATAACTTTTTGAGTTATGGCATTGAGAAAAATGAGGCAGACAAACAAACAAACGGATGGACATATCTTCACCCAAAGTTAATCATCTTTTTCTCCTAACATACTAACAATCCCTGTAAATTTCGTTCAAATCGGTTCAAAACTTTTTGAGTTATCTTTGTGACAGACGGACAGACAGACAAATAGACAGACAAACACAATGAAAACATACCCTCCTTGGCGGAGGTAACTATATGGCAGAAGAGAGCCGATGTCGAGATAGGATATTCCTACTCGAGCCTCCTGGCCGACTTTCATCACTGTGTGGATCGGCCAATGGCGGAAACGGTGGTTAAACTAAGTATTTCATAATAATAACCCTCCAGAAGAGCGTTTTGCTTGCAACAGCGCACATCATTCGCAAAATGCTCTGAGCCTTAGGTCGCGGGATGTGACCCGGTGCCAGAGTGTAGAGCTGAACATCGCTCAATTGATCCAATTTGGGTCGTGAAATCCCCCGATAATATTAATATTGTTACTCCCTGACTGTATCCGATAGGTGAGCAATCGCATGCTTATGAAAATGATGTGAAGAGAAACGATCAGCGAGCGCAATTCAGCTGCGGGCTCCGCGACAGCGCCATTTGACGCGCGTTCTTTTTCTCGTACGCTTGTCTGGCTCTGCAGTTATTATTTCTACCTGAGCACGATGATATAGCGAGTCCAATGCAGTTCTTTTCAACAGTGTATTATTACTTCCTATAGTAGCCCTCTCCGTCATGGACTGACTGCGAATAGTTGATGAAGATACCGTTCATTCACATCATTGGTTTTGCCTGTGACACAGAATCTACTTAGAAAAAAAGCGCTGCTCTTGTCAGCTTAAACGTAAATATATCTAATCAAACGCTGTAATATAGACCACTGTTCATTTATCTGTTTGTCCTTTTTCTGTCGCGCATGAAGGAAACATGTAACGCCTGGTGCCTTCGGAATGACTTTCGTTGCCGCTAGCAGCCTACAGCCAACTCAACTAATCCGACGCCGTAGCCGGGGCCATTACTTCAGAATGACGTCGCTGAACGTGCACTAATTCTTAAAATAACAATCTTGGTGAACATAAACTGCCTGCTCACATATAATTAGGAGCGATAGTTCAAAGTTCACCATTGCCGCGTGCTATGGAGTAAAAATTGCAGTAGCCATTGGAATTTTCGACAATTTTTCATAGTTAAATTTTGTGAAAGCTAAAGACGTTCCTCGGTTACGTAACTGTTCAGTAGAGTTGCCTCTAGGCTACTAGAGGCAACGAAAGTTGTTGCTTTGGAACCATGCTCAAGAGTTAAACCCGACTGAAGACTTGACGATCCTGTCCTGCTCTGGCTGGACAGCTACTTGAGCTGCACCAATGCACAATACACGGCAAAATGATTGTCAAGTACAGAAAGCTATGGCGAAAATGGGAAAAGGTACACGAGTCTAACCCACATTCTTTTTCGATTTTACATATCTCTGCCAAGTTTTATTCAAATCGGAACATGAATAAAGAAACCAAATATGAGCCATTCGGCAGGAAATTTCATGGTGAAATTAGAGAAATTGACTTTTTAAAGAAAAAGGTTGTTATTCTGTTCCGATTTGACTGTAACGTGGTACACATATATAAAATAAAAAAAATAATGTGGGTTAGACTCCCGTACTTTTCCCATTTTCGCCACAGGAAACGAGTTATTCGAAGAAAACAGGATTTCGGCTCCATGGGCCTCCTGAAAAGTTCATTTCTTCGACTTCAAAACGCATCTCCTCCTACATTTTGAGCTACAGAGATGATTTTGGCATAGGCGTACGAGGTAAGGTTTGCTCGGGGGGGGGGGGGCAACGCCCAATTTGCCCGAATTTTACGAGCTCCAAGAACTCCTCTAGCTAATCTGCCATGGATCGGAGTGGAAACCATCATAATATATGGCTGCTCTGTGACGAAAATTAAAAAGAAATCTAGCAGAACTATAGGTGTAGCGAAATATTTTTTTTAGATACCTTACCTATTCCTATTTATTGTTACTTGCCGATGCTGGTTCCACCTTTTTTCAGTTTTTATTACATAATCTTTCGTAAAATGCAATTTGACCTGATTAGTTTTTTTAAGCTGCGTAGGACTTTATTTATGCATTACATTTTCAAGAAATCGTCCAAAATTATCAACAAAGCCCCGTGAAACTTCATGCCTTCCGTTGAGTGTAGCAGAACATGTGTTATGGAGTTAGATTGCATGTACAGTATCATTAAGCACAATTAATCGGTGCCTATCCGTAGTGATACTACATGAAAATATTTATAAGCGGTGACTAATCAGCTCGGTATTGCATGTAGCATATTATTCAGCAGTGGTATTGCATGTAGCATATTATTCAGCAGTGGTATTGCATGTAGCATATTATTCAGCAGTGGTATTGCATGTAGCATATTATTCAGCAGTGGTATTGCATGTAGCGCACCAAATGCTCCATGAATCTCCAGGTAAATAAACAACACTGGTCAACGGCAGAGCTTTTATGTGCAGTTTCGGGTTATTCAACTTATACAGGGAAACTTCGATGCACTGAATGCGAAAATGGTACCCGTTTCTTTGTATCAGAGCAGATTTTTGTGTTCAGCCTATTATAAAACAAAAAGATACTCTGAGAACATTGGGTGTTATCGATTGGGTGGTCAAACTCGAGCAAGGCCTAATCGGCTGAGCTTGAATTTTTTAAAATTTCTGACAGGTGCGCCGGCTACAACCCGGTGATTTGAGTTGCAGATGTTGACTCTAGATTACCTGTGAGACTTCCTAACACTCAATAGTACACCGTAAAATGGAGTTGGTAAAGACTCAACACAATATGGCGGCTTCTAAGTTTTGCACCGCGTTTCCAATTGATGATGCCAAAGTTACTGTCTGCAGTTCCGGACAGGTCAAGTCGAGAGACTTTGGTATTGATCGACATTAACCATCCTTTTTTTTTAGACCAGTGTAACACTTCTGTTACATTTCCGATTGATGGTAAGAAACTGTACAGACTTGTGACTGGATAAATATTACGAACGTGGCATTTGCCGCAGATGTAAGAAACTACAAAAATCGTATTCTTTCATGACTATGATAAAACATTGTCCTGTTATTAGTCATAAAGTGTGAGAGATAATCCTCAACATAATGTTCACTACGATGGCAATTGTCACAATCACATAAAGCAGATACATATATATGCACAATACACGAAAAGATAAAAATACGTGGCGATTGCTGAAAAAAATGACCTGATTGAAGAGAACCAATATGATACTTTGAATCAGCGTATTGTCATTACTTTAAGGCAGCTGAAAATTCGAGGGTCGTTCCAGATGTAATGTCTCTTTTTTTTTTAACTAAAAAAATTGAAATACTAGGATGTCAGACGGTGCACCAATAAAACGAGCGACCTTTTTCGCTACAGAATTTAGTTTTCTATGTAGTCACCGCCATTCTCCATGCACTTTTGCTAGCAGAGAACAAGAGCCTTGATGCTCTGCCGTAAAATTCAGCGCCTGCCGAGGCAGTCCATTTTTTCATGGGTGCGATTACGGCGTTGTTGTCGGGGAAACGCTGCTCACGTTATACGTCCTTGAAAGTTCCGAACGCGAGGAATTCTAATGGTGCCAGGTCGGATCTATCGGGGATGAGACAGCACCGTCCAGCCAAACTTGATTACATATTCAGCGGTCTTGCAACTTGTTTGTGGCCTGGCGTCGTCTTGTTACAAATGGAATATTTCCTTTTCTCTGGCCTTATAAGGGCAATCTAGTCTCATCCAACTTTAAAGGTATTTCATCCTTCGTTTTCCGCCGATCAATACGGATGAGTTGATTGAGGCACCCTTTTCCGGGGTGGCGGCTGAGCATGGGCAGCCGGAGCTCACATTTTCACTCACACTTCTGTCGCTAATCTGAATTCGACGAACCCATCTCTCAACTGTGCTGACTTCCACTGCATCGACTTTGTAACTTTCACCAGGCGCCGGTGGGTGTAGTCTGTTCCAATTTTTTGGTAAGGAGTAATTCAATGATGCATCTCTCTTTCTAACGCACATCCATGACAAGGATTTCTCTAATACGGTGCCGGATCCTCGGTGTCTGCTACTGAACGATGAAACTTGTAGGTCATAAGTGCATAAGTTGAGTCATCATAACGATGCAATTTAGTAACATCTCATTTCCGTAAAGGCGAAATAAAAAAGAGGAAGCATTATTTCTGGAACGACCATCGTCAATAAGCCATATCGGAAGTCTGTTTTTGACCAGTGAATTATCGATTTTGTCGAGAGATAGGATTATTGTTACGATCGGCTTAGCCTAAAAATCTGACCTAAACGAGAACAGCGGATGTCATTTCACAGTTAGCTCATTAGAATCATCCTATAGCAGTTAAATTAACTTTACCATTGATTTCATTGTTGACTAGTAAACTGGGACACATTGGACTAAAGAATCGGCATGGGCAAAAATGTGCCAATGCCCCAAAAGTGCCAATTCTCACCAGCCTATATCTTCCAAAAGTCCGATACTTGCCGATGCGTAGGTAAAACCAATATAGACTAATAAAATTCATTACGAAAGGTGATATAAGATGCCAATGCTGACATGATAGTACTCGTATGTGTTACAAAAGCCGAGGAAAACGTTTTGAAGGCTGAAATAAGTCACACCAGGACATGGGTATTTAACACGCACTGTTTTTACATCGAACATGGAAACATACGGTATGTGCACATGTCGATTAGACAATATGCTATCCGTCACTGTCCGAGGTGAATGGAATATGGTATTTTATGGATAGTTTTATTACACTCCTAATCTTGAGTAGCTGTCCATCAATATCATAGATTTTAAATTTTCAATTGTTATCTCATCCTCCTCATTTTCGATGCATATAAATTTATTGTTCCTCCTGAATTTCCCGAATATCACAAGCAATTTGCCCGAATTTCATCAGTCATCCGAGCCCAGGGAGGGCAGTTGCCCCCTCCCCTGCCCTCCCGCTTCGTACGCCTATAGATTTTGGCATCAAACGAAGCGGAATTTAATATTCCTTAAAGGAATCTATTGGCGGTTTAGAATTTTGAATTAGTAAATTGTTGGGAGCGAATTTTTTTAAAATAACTTATGAAAAAAAATTTAATGTTATTTGAAAAATTTCAACAAATGTCTCGAATATCAAAACCTCCAATAGATTCCTATATAAAGCAACTTATTCCGCTTCTTGTGAGCCCAAAATCAGCTCTCTAGCTGAATAACCTTAGGAGGAGATGCATTTTCTCCCTTTTTTGTATATTTTTTCACTAACTCATTTTCTATGCAAAACATCAAAAAAGTGCACGAATATAAACATTTTCTTTGTCGATTTTACATATATGCGCCAAGTTTCAGCCAAATCGGTCGGTAAATAAAAAAAGTTTTTTTTTTGCCAGTACCCTCCCTTTAATGGTGGGCAAGATGAAGCCGTGGCTGCGGCATGGCAACATAGTTAATCGAGTTAGTTCTATGCTGATAGCACCAACAAAAGTTGTAATTGACCACCCGACGTCGATGAAGATGAGGCTACTCAAGAGTCGTAAGTCAAACAACGTGCTTTAGGTTTAAATTAAGATGTTCGGTGCACTATGAGAAACGAGGAAACAATAGAGAACCGTGAGATTTCCACGGGTCCCGCTAGTTATTAGAAATATCGAAAGACACAAATGACCCAATGTGGCGATGATCGGTTTGTCTGTTTGTGTGTTTGACTAATGTTTGTCAAAATATTTGTCAGAATACAACTGAAAAAGTTATGAACGTATTTCTAAGAAAACAATACAGAATATTATTGTTATTATTATCAGGAGGCACGAGTGACTAAATCTTGGTTTTAATGATGAAGAGTAAGCCCTGGTGGTTTCTAGACCAATTTGAATTTTTTGTTCACATTGCCTTTCTTGGCGGATTCATGTGCTCTCAGGGTACGGTACTCTGGTTAATTAGGCAGTGCAACAACTCAATATTCCATGAATGCAGTATATTGGTAAAGCATACCATTATGGTTTCATATAAACAAAAAAGGTAAATCATAAAGTTGCGCATTGCCATCAGAAAGTGAACAATTGACCAAAACATGGTGTTTTCAGCCACCTTAAAATTTAATAAATGTCGAGCAGAAAATAATTTGGGAAAGACCTCATTTTTCACCCCGTGCTTCTACCGCAGTGATTCCTTCTTCTTATAAAGCTGTTCCCGTATATTGCTCAATCATAACATCTGCTCTCACCTACGTATATTATAAATTAAGCTGCATTATAAATATCCTAAATATACGTGGGCCAAGGAAGCTCTGCACCATCGCCCAATCATTGCCCAGGCTGGATGGATGCCGCCGTATCGAGCTGTGTTGTTTACCCGAAGCTCCGTAAAAAATCGCCCCATCAATCTCCCAATTACACGCCACCGTTGTAATTTACTGGAGAAATTTGGCACAGTAAACATTGCTGTCGTTTGGCTGCACGCGTACGTACGTGTGGCACCGGGTGCGAGAAGCGATGCTTCTCTAACGGCTGGTCATATTTAACGCCGCCAGCAACTGTGAGTTCGGCAGCAAAGTAGTTGAGGGAAACTACTCTGGCAAATGAAGCCGACATGTACTATGAATAAATGCGCAATACATGATAGTTCTACCACCAATTCTTTCGCTCTGTTGAACATTTAGTATAGGATGCGCTGAAAGACTTTCTTTATATCTTTATGGTAGTATGCACGCCAGTTGGTTCACAATAAACCTGTAGGGTAAGAAATTCTGAAAGGTGTGCGTAGTAACTACGTGAAAATCCAGCCAACTCTATCGGAAATGTAATGTGTCTGAGAGACGAGCTATTTCCTGCTGAGCCATAGCGATGCTACAACAAGCGCTGGTCCGAAGATGGTAGCGTGAATAAGAAGAGTTGGTCACAAAAGTCAAAGGTTGGCAAGTAAGAATCATACGACAGGCACATATCTCAAAGTGCTGAGTGTCTCGCGCATAGGAGCCGCAATGTGAAGGTTTCCAAGTCCACCCACTCCATCTCAGCCTGGCCGTGCCGGTCTCGGGACCTGCGTCGTGATCTGGGGATTGGCCCCTGAAACTGACCAGTCATTTACAAGACGCATTCTTGCCCCTATAACTCGCCTTGATCCGTCTAACCAAAAGAAATAAGTGCGGCAGTGTTTTATCTCAAATTCGGGCAATATTCTCGTTACTTTTCAAATTTACTCATCACGGTAAAAGCTTAAGTTAATCAAACTTATTTGTTTTGAAAAGTGGCTTAGGTGTCAGCGATACGTTAGAATGCGCTACAACTGCGTCACAGACCTGAGGCAGTGCTGTTAATTGCATTAATCCAAACTACCCATTCCAGCTTGGATAGCTACTGACATTGTTTTCCACAGATCACCGCGATACCACAAATCAGTAACTCGACAAGAAATGGAAACAAAAAACGTCGTCCAAACAGATCATGTTTCATATGAATTAGGGCAGGAGTAGGGAAAAATACGGTCAAGTTTCACTAGCAGAAAGTTCTAACTTGAAGGAGCAGCATGTTTGGAACACGTTCGATTGGGTACCGAAATTAACCCTTCGAGGCTTAACTTGTCCAAAACATCAGACTGTAGCTTAGGATTTATCACCTTGAAACGTGTTGCATGTATTAGAAGCCACACGATGAAGTTGAGCCTGTTCAACTTTGAGTTGAGTTCAACTTTGAGTTTCTACAAATCTCAAGTTAACCGATTGACAGCCAGTGCCTGAAAGTCACTTCAGGGGATCAAAGCCAGAGCCAAAATCCACTTTAAGTGGTCAAAAATCGCAGTGGCTACTCCACTACAGGATCACGCCGTTTTAAAGTAAACAAACTGCACGACTCTTTAAATCCAAACGGAGACATTGCTAAAGTTGCCAAAATTCTACGGAGTTTGCTCTGTCATTACCCGACAGATAAACTACAAAAACGCACCTTGCTCGAACCACTATCATCCCGCCACCGCGACTTCCAAGTACAAATTGTGAGCTGATGTGTGTAAGGTTAGGAAAGGCAAGGTTAGGTTCTACTAACGTTCTAAATAGTTGGCCTTCAGAAGGTTAGGTAATACAAGAACTGGTTCAACTATCGTTAGCTTATTTGGGTCGTCTGAGACAGTCTTTGTCTTACCGAACTTTAGGAAGCCCAGCTGCTTAGAACATTAGCAGAACCTAACTTTGTTCTTCCTAACCTTACACGCCAGCTCATTATGGTAAAAGTACCTGTGACCCCTAGGTTAGACCCTTTTATGTATACATCATATATATTAAGTTAACAAACTAATCTTGATAGTAGCCAAAATCAAGAATTCACCGATTTTACCCAGCTGTACTATTAGTACTATTCAGAAGCACGAGTGACTAATTCTCTATCGCTGAGACAAATGTTCCAAGGGCGCGTTCGATTGGGCACCGAAAATTAGGCTGTGAGGCTTAACTGGTACAAAACATCAGACAGAAGCTTTGGCTTTGTCGCTTAGCATCGTGTTGCGAGGGTTGGAATTTGCACGATTACGTTAAGCTTGCTAAAAACGCTATTTTACGCAGCAAATTCAGCTTCTGCAAGTCTCAACGGTATTTTATTGAAAGTTAATGTCTGAAACTCAATTCAGCGAGTCGAAGCCAGTGCACCGGCGTAAAGCTTCGAACAAGTTAAGCCTCGAAGCTCAGTTTTGGAGCTCAGTTGAAGATGCACCAAATCAAGCTCGCTTTTTCATTCCCCAAAGGGGCAAAACCTGCTTTGTTGCATGCTCAAGTCCGGCCCCCACTGAACGACTTTCGCTGGAGCTTGCAGCCTAGACACAACTCAACTAAGCCGACTGCGTAGTCGTGGCCGTGACTTCAGCATGACATCCATACCGTATATGAATATCGTGCACTAATTTTTGAAGTATCATTATCTTGGCGAAAGAGGTTATGTTTTCGTCAAGTTTGTTTGTCTGTCTGCCTGGTTGTCTGTCTCTCTGTCTGTATGTCACCAAGCTAGCTCAAAGAGTTATGGACGGATATTTCGAAAGTTTACAAGGATTGTTAGGTATGTTAGGAGGATCTGATGATTATCATTGGTGAAGATCCGTTCATCAGTTTGTTTGTTCATTTGTCTGCCTTCCTACCTCTATTTTATTTACGCCATAACTAAAAAAGTTATAGACGTATTTTTATGAAATTTGCTTGAGTTATTTGGTTGCTTGGCGGAGGTATGCGCTCTCACAGTGCTCTAGTTATTCATAGCTTTATACTGCTGGTACTTGAGAACGACAGTTGAAAGTTCGCCACAGGAACTTGGGTATGGTGTAAAAATTGCAATAGCCGGTGAGATTTTCGATAATTTTTTATACATTGTCCTCGCTCTAAAGCCATGCCGCGGCAGCGTAAACTTATTAGCTGAGTCCGCTCTAGGTTGCTAGAGCCAAAGAAGGTTGTTAGGGGCACCGCGGCCCGGGCTGCACGAGTCTGAACCCTGGACATTCTGGGTGATGGTAAGTGATGGTGATCGTGTACGCACGGTGCGTGTGTGCCAACAAGTGCCGTACAGTTTATATGTTGCGCAACAGAGGCTCCTACGAACAATTGTAAATAGTGCTGAGTTTTCTGGTGGATGGATGGGATTTTCAGTGACCAGATGCTTATAATTATACTTTACGTTATG
>LQNS02278094.1:36824142-36838843 GCA_001587735.2 Parhyale hawaiensis | reverse complement strand
CATTACCTAACCCAACTTAACCAGCGATACAGCGGGCAGCGCGGCGCACCAACGTGAACGCCGCTCACGCGCACACGGTCTGCGCAGGAAAAATGTCCAGGGTTCAGACTCCTGCGGCCCGGGCTGCGCTATCTTCTCTCACGACGATTTGTGTGCGTGTTTGTGTACGCAGATCGTGTGCGCGTGAGCGGCGTTCAAGTTGGTGCGCCGCGCTGCTGGCTGTATCGCTGATTAAGTTGGGTAAGGTAAGGTTAGGTAACGTTAGGTAACATTAGGTAACATTAGATAACGTTAGGTAACGTTGGGTAAGGTTCGAAAGGTTACATTGGGTTAACTTGGGTTAGGTTTGTTTAGGTTGTGTTAGGTAAGGTTAGGTTAGAAGGTTAGGTAAGGAGGTTAGGTTAGGTAAGGGTAGGTTAGGTTAGGCTAGGTTAGGTTTGCCTAGATAGTGTTTATTTTAGTGGTGGCGCGCGCAGAAAAGCTTACGTGAACGCAAAATCGTCGTGAGAGACGATAGTGCGCCCGGGCTACACAGTACATATACATCACGGCTACGCATGTTTTTCCGTCGGTGCACTCAGTGGCGTACTGGTTAGGGAACAGCACAGTTTTCAGTGTATACAGTGACAAATGCGCAGGGAGTCATATAGTAATGTACAGAGCCTATTTTTGGCATAATAACACAACGGGCAAGACAGAAAGGCATTAGCAGAATTGGTAATGGCGCGCTGTGACGTCATCGGGCGTCGAACCAATCCACACCGCCAAAAATCCTTTAAGCAGTCTGTTTTTCTTTGATAAAGTCATGAACTGGTAAGTATTCGAAGTGACTTTTGTTTTTAATCACTTCAGTGTATCTTATTAGTAACTATAGAGCATTCTCAGACCACTCCGCCAGGCAAGGCAAAGGTAAAGAAAAATTTTAATTGGTTCTCAAGCTATGACTTCTTTTGTACTAGCAAGAAAATCTGATAATTTACGTCTGTTGACAGTGCTAACAGCTTCTGTATTTTTTTTTTTTTTAAATTCATTCATAACTATTCGAGTTATGTTGCTCACAAACATTGTGACAAACATTAGTCCAACACATCAATAGAAAAAGAAAAGCTTGTCGTCGCCAGAATTTGATCACTTATCTCGTTTAACGATTCTAACTGTTCCAGTAAATTTCATAAGGCTCACTTCATAATTTTTGCTAACAAACCTAAAATCAAACACAGAGAGAAACAAACAAACAAACGAAAAAACAACATCAGAGAAATTTTATCATTTACTATTCATAGGATACATAACAACTCCTGCAAATTTCATAAAAATCTGTTCATAACTTTTTGAGTTGTGGTACTAAGAAAAAACGGCAGATAAACAAACATAGGTTGAACGGATCCTCACTAAATGTTAATTATCTATTAGGCCTACTCGTCGCATGGCTAATAGTCCCTATGAAATGTCGCACAGATCCGTCTATAAGTTTTTGAGTTATCTCGGTGACATACAAACAGAATAACAGACAAACACACAAGACAGAAACGCAACCTCCTTTGCGGAGGGAATAACTTATCTACAGAGCTGAGAATTGAAGAGATGCAGTAAATGACGCGGTTTAAGGATTGACATTAACGCATCTTGACGCTGCCCGTACTTTACAAGGTCCATACCACCAATAAAAACGCTCCAAGTCCTCGTTATATATGGTATAATCGCTAGCACTTGAGTATAGGAACTGCACTGTTACTGTTACGTTACTTGAGATAGCGGTAGATATTTTCAGCACTGTCTATACGCATGTCATGAAGTATAATGCTATAAGCAATAACATCTCGCTTAGGTAATAGCTGCAACCATTTGAATATGATATTAAATGTAGTACTGCAATAATTATCACCAGCGAACGAAGTGAGAGAGGTCATCATGTTTTCGTTGAAGATTTAAGTATATGTCCACCCAAAAAAAGGTAGCAGTTAAGCAATGTTCATAAATATTTGCAGAGAGTCTGGTGCGTTGACGTAGATGTGAATAATGCCAAAAAACTAGAGTTAGCTTGCCATCAAAAATTATGGCGATGAATTTTCTTGTCTGTCCACCCAACAAGAGACAGATGGAGTTGAGTCATAAATATTTTAGACAGTCAGGCGGGTTGACTGAAATGTGAAAAATGCCAAAAATTTAGAGTTGGCCGGCCATAAAAATGAAAACGTTAAAATTTGTCTCTCTACCCAAAAATAGGCAGAAGGAGTAGAACAATGTTTATAATTTGTTGCAGAGAGTCTGGTGCGTTGACGACTTAGATGTGAACAATGCCAAAAAACTAGAATTAGCTTGGCATAAAAAATGAAGGCGATGAGTTTTGTTGTCTGTCCATCCAAAAAGAGGTAAAAGAAGTTGAGTCATAATAATATATATATTTTTTAGGCAGTCAGATGGGTTGACTGAGATGTGAAAAATGCCAAAACTCTAATGTACGCTGGCCATAAATGTGACGGTGATGAATTTTCCCCCTACCGCGCGTGATGGTCATACGCCACGTGGCGTTCTAGTTTTCTTATATCTTGGTTACTTCAACCAAAAACAGCAATTGACGACGTAGTAAACTGAAGCCATTCTCACCAGCCCCTGCTTAAAGTTGCAAAAATGCGCGGGTTTTCTACTCCTTAATCCTCGTGCGTCACAGCATGATGCAGATGTTAATTTTTTTCTAAAATGATGATAATTATTGTCTGTTGGCACTCCAGTCGTAGCCAGAAAGTGTATAGCCAGCGCATGCACATGAGAGTCGAAAAACAAGAACGTTTCACTCTCCTGGAACAAAAGTTCCTGTGTCCGAGACTACATTTTAGCGTGTTTGAACATCGCAATAAAATGTACGTTATTGCGAGCTAAAACTAACTCGAAATTAAGAGGGAAATTCGCAACTGTGCAGTTGGCACTTGCCGTAGAAGAATTTTTGCAATGGCAGCTTAGATTTTAAGCCATTCTGGACCGTTGAAATCTGGCCAAGCCGAAGTTGTGCCCCGTAGCGACAAAATCGTATGAGTATAAGGAGAAGCGCAACAGTGTTTTGACTCTCGTCTGCAGCGGTCTTAACGGGAGGACTCACTGAGACTAAAATAAAACTTAGCCATAACTGCATGTCGGAGAATAGCGTCACACCGACGAGTATAAATATTTTAGGCTGAGATCTGCAGGCCATCGTTGGTTGGGCTCTATTCCTAACCAAAAATATAAGCAGTGTTATATTCTTGACGCGAGGGGAACAATAGCAACAGTCATATATCAAATTTTCTGCACTTGACAACAACCATTTTAGCGTGTTTTGTGTATGGGTGCAGCTGAAGTAACTGGCCAGTCAGGAGCGGGAGATCAACTGAATAAAATCTAAAATAATACGCTGGTATGCTTAAACATGTTTTGTGAAGAGCACTGTGAATTGAATATGAAGTGTGAATATGGCTTCACTTCAAAGAAGATATTGAATCAAGGCATCATACCGAGTCAGCCTGATCTTGCCTCTGTTGCTGTAAAAGTTTCCACTAGCCTCCACTGCAATTTACTTTTTTATTCAATAAGTATATGTTCCCTTCATTTACTTAAACATTCAGTATCAGCACCAGCCCTTTGCTAGTTCACAGTCAATCATTAAAAATAGGCTATATACATACAGTATTGCTTTCATATATATATCTATTACTTTAGAAACGTTCGGCAGTTTGCCTTCTTCGGATACATCCTCCCAGGTTTTGGGATAAGGTCACTGTTGCTGTGGACGAAAACCAGAGCAAGGCCACTTAGTCTATCCTCAGCCATGTTGAGAGAACTACCCTTGAAGTTTTTCTTGCAGATAGTACTTTATTACCGCTACTACTAATATTAATTTTGAATCCCATTACAGATTTCACGGTACTACTGGAGATCAGGCAGGCCACATGCTATTCCAGTACCCAAAAGTTTTTTTTAAATCTATTGTTTCGGTCGGCGTCCAGTAATGTGAACGAAGAACATATATAGCTATTGCATCACTCTACTACGTATTCGTCAGTAGAGCTCAATGATCTTGCTTCGTTTTGCATGCACGAAAATCATTTGTGGAGATCTCTGACGCATGTTCAAAACTCTGTCTTAAATCTCACGCTGTCGAAACAGAAATTGGATCTGTGACAGGCGTTTGCACACAACTGCAGCCTGCAGGCCCCAGTTTCACGAATTTCCATTGTCGGTTTCCGGAACTTCGGACGTTTCCTGTATTGATTTACCTGCTCAGTGGCGTGAAGCAAGCAACAAGGTATTCGGTAAACTAATCGACGACTGCTGCTTTTAAATTTTTCTTACTCGTATTTTCTAGCTTCTGAGCATCCAGCTGTTGTCTGCATAACTGACACTTGCAATGTCCAAAATGAACGATTATACGAGTAATTGTGTCGGCGGTAGCGAGCAGTTAAACTGCCTTATCTTGACAGCTTTTCGTACCAATTTTTGCTTTCCTGTCGTGCAGCTTTTGTAAGTGTGCTGCAGTTCTTATTCTCAAGATGTGACGCAACGCTTATAATTTTTTGCAATGCATAGTTAACTCACTGAAATGTATTTCTTAATTAAATCTGGTACACCAATAGCACGTCGTGATTTCTGTTGAATAATGGCTGTCTTACTTGTCCTTCGCTATGGTCTCCCAGGTTATGAACGAAATGTTACAGGAGCATGTGGGATTTTCAGACGTTGGCAATAAAACTTCATAGAACGGAACGTATCGGCTATATCCGGCTCACTGCCACTGCATAGCTCTGGTAAATAGTATCTCCTTGCTTCCATACTATACTTTATTCTTAATTTCATTCTTGCGTTATAAGTTTTGCTTATCTGTGTAAAAATTGTTTATATTTGTCTGAGGTTTTTTTGAGAGCCAACTTAATCTCACGGAGCGACGGTGTCGGACCTCCGTACTTTTGTGCAGGAGAGATGGGAGCCACTGCTCTGCGTAGAACTATGGGGCATCAATTACACAGGGAAAGAATTTGCCTAAAACGTGCTCTGACATACACCCAGAAGAAGCAACGAACTAAATTTTAAGATATGCTATGTGATTTTACGCTATACTGTGCTTGCGAATTCCTACTCTTGCAGATACAGGAGGTTTTGTTCGCATGGAAATTCACCAGATATCGGCTTGCATCAATCGCCGCACGATCATTATTCATCACCAGTACTGGACAGGAGCGACATCTTTATTTTACATTCAGAATATGCATGGGGATGCATAAATTTCGCATTTCGTTATGCCATGCAGAAAAAAAAAATTGTTCATCGGAAATGAATTAGTTGAAGTATTTATAATAATTTTGGTTGTGGGAAGTTGGTTAGACAGGAGCTTTTGCACGGCCTGTATTTACTTCAAGAGCAAAATACAACCATGTCAGGATGGAAGAAACAATCGCACTGATCTCTTTTAAGTACAAAAGTCTTCATGGCTTTCTCATATTAGAAAAATCGAACCACGAAGATTGAACAACATACTGGGAGCACGCTGGCTGAATTACTTTGGATCGATTTCAGCAGAACTAATATTGAATTTTGGTAAATATATATATTCGAGAAATTTGGGAACAGCCTCTCTTTTATGCATGATTGGTTAAAGATAATGCCATAGCGGATATTAACAATACTTATATTCATATTTTTCTAACTGTTGAAGTTTAAAAACAATTTCTTCGTCTGCAGCCGGATGGAAAAGTTGGCCAGTGCTCTTGTCTTCGTAGTGATGCTCGTGCGTAGGTTCTTCCATGGTGCTAGCTGATTTATCGTTGCTGCGACGCGTTAAGACTAAAACCAGTGGTCATCTTCAGGCAAGAGGGTGTATCATGCAATGCGCGCTGAGTGATGTCAGTTAAAATCTGAAATTATGCAGTACGATGACCTATATTTGTAAAGTTCGGAAGCGCGTATGCATCTTGAAGCTCGTTGCTGATTGATCGGTGGACCGCTGAGAGTTGCCGGTCTAGTGGCTTGTGTGTATATATATAGGGTCGTTACTAACTTGAACACAAATGAATGCGTCCCCTCAGGGGTCATAGGATGGGCCATAGGCCATAGGGCTAGGTTAGTTTAGGTTCGCCCATCCTATGTTATGGGGACCAGCGCCCCCAGGGTGACCCTGTAGATTACTTATAGCCATTAGCTATAGCCTTCGGGACGTCTCTCTTTCGTGCCCACTATGCTCCCTTCCTGATTTCATACTCCTACTTGCTCATGCTTTATTGTGTTCTTCCTCATTTTTCCTGACTTGCTGTTCCCATGCGCATTGATCCTGTGTGGGAACACTTTCGTGCATAGGTTCCCCGTTTCTCTTGACATACTATACGTCCATTGCTCTTTCCTCTGTGATATCGTTCCGCTTGGAAACAGAGGCTTTTAAATTTCCTAACTATAACTAACTACCTAACTAACTAACATAATGAATACATCTTAAACTAAAGTCTGCAATGAGTACTGAATTACCTAAAGTAGCTCTTAATTTTTTTTTCAATCATTCTCAGTTTTCACAGTAGGCCTAAGCCCTACTCATTCGGGTCAAAATAATTCAGTCTAGAAACACGGTCCTAGTTCAGGGCCGTGCTAAGTGGAACGCCACTTTTCTACAACTGATTACTTAATATTCACCAGCGAGTCTCCTGTGAGTCTGACAGGGAAGAATTACAGTAAGTCAAGTCAAGTTCTGCGATGCTCAGAATTGCAGCATTAGCGTTTGTGACGTTCAGAGTCCACTGTGAGGCACTGACCTAACCAGCCATTGGGACAGTCGGTGAAGGGGGAGGGGACCTCACCGAGCTACTCACGAGTCCTCTGTCTTTGACTTCCTAACTCGGACGATCTGCACTTGACTGCAGCCGTGCGCTCCTCTGGGCCAAGAGAGCATTTATATACAGTGCGAGCTAGGGCATGTGGACTCACAGCGGTGTGCGGTTTAAGTTGTTTCAGCTTTACATTTTATTTCAGTACTTTTGCATGGAATTAATTTCAACCGAATATAATTCCGAAAAAAAACATAACCTACACGGAATGTTTGAAACTGCAAAAAAAGTCACGTCTTACTGTATTACACCAAATCAAATTGTAAAATACCAAAATTATACTTTATGGAGCTAGTGAAGAACCATTTCTGTAGAGGTTCTAACCAGTGACTCTTCTACTGCAGTGCATTACGGTTTTCAAAGTAATTTATTTATACTGCTGGGACCCATCACGGTACTTACCGACACACTAATGCGCATGACGCGAAGTACTTGCGAAAAAATACTCGAATCGTCCAAGAATTTCAGGACAATAGAGTCCTGTTCCGCCGGTCTCCTCGTATTTACCCTGAAAACGTCGCCGTACCGTTTAAGCTTTGCATTACGGGGCATATTTCTTCCCGATTGGCAGTAATTCTACCTTAGGGTAAATTAACGACAGGTATCTCATTCACTTAGCCTGCGCCGGTGTGTGTCCGCCGCATGCAAATGACGGAAATGCAAGTGCAAACTCCCCTAAGTTGTGTGCCGCCTTTCGGCGAGTTTCTAACATGATTTAGTACGGCACCTTGTCACGCTCGCAGATTTCGGATAAATACTTGGAAGTTCAGTGTAGCGTTTAGGTAGGAAATAAGCTGAAAATTTGGTTTAGGAGAATATTTTTTTCAACAGTACGTGCTAAAGTATGAAATGGACTGAGTAAATTGACCAAGTCGATGGCGTGTTCCCAAGATGTATGTATGATGTACCTGTTGCTGCTGATGGTATGTTGCTCTTCCTGTTCGTGACATGTTGCTGTTATTTTTGTGGCATATTAATTCTCAAGATGTATGATGTACCTGCTGCTGTTGGTGGTATGTTCCCAAAATGCATGATGTACCTGTTGCTGTTGCTTTTGGTGACATATCCTAAGATAGAGGATGTAACCTTTTGCTGTAGGCGATTGTCAAGTCACATGCACGGTGTGTTATAAATGTGTGAGAGTTTTCCCCATCAGGGAAGGAAGCAATACATTGTGAGGAAGGAATACTTCAGAATAACTTAACAAATGTCACATAACGAGCACAATCCCGTGGTGAAGTAGCGATATCACGGTGCAGATATTGTCACTTCTCTGTACTGCTCTCAGCGAAATTATGAGCAAAGTGATGTTTACCTTCATGCAATTGCGTTATTAAATGTATAAACGAGACTAAAGGTTAGAATTTGGATTTGAAGAGGAAAAGTATAACACTTTAGCCGTGATATTACTGCATTGGTGTTCACAGCTATGCAGTTATGGCTGGTTCACACGCTAGTCAAAAGTACGAACGAGTTTTTTCAGCTAATCGTCCGAACGTTCTGCGTATCTCTCGTAAACACAGCTTTGCGTTTGCCAAGAAACGGTGCAAAAATATTAACCGTCACCTCAGTTTGCTCTACAAGTTAAGTTTTGAACATCTCTTCAAGTTTGGAGGGAATTATAACTCAAAATTCTTTACAAGTGTGTCCAATTTAATGGACACATCACCGCCTTCTGAGGCGGTGATGACGATACTCGTTCTTTTGACTAGCATGTGGACAGGCTCTTACGGCACTCGTAAGTTTACGGAACATTTGAGAACATGCTGGCGGTTGGGTTTACGCCGCAACCCCAAATTTATAGTTTGCACTGAGTGGGCAAAGCGATACCAACACTGGATGGCTAACTCAATAGATGCATGCACCCGTGATATCAGCGAACAAGCGTCATTGCAAATTTTAAGGATGCTACTGCACTTGGGCTCCTTAAGTATTTAATTTGTGTCTTAATTTTGCATCTACCCAGGAATAACGCTGTATGCAATATACGGTAGCATATGTTTATGCTGCACCAAGAAAGAAAAGGTTACGGTAACACTCTAATTTAAGCGGATATTGGCTCAAGTTTCAGGCACTCTGTAACTTAACTTTGTCTTGGAGTTGGCTTTTATTGTAATCAGGTTTTGCCTCCGTATCAGATGCAGAGGCAACATAACAACGTTATACTTTCGTATAGTGTGGTTTAGAAATGAAATTCAGTGTAACTCAGATGAATCCTATAAGTTTAGTAATGGTGAATGTACTACTACTGACAGGAAATAAGGCGCAAAGTATCTACAACTCTGCACGATACAACTGAATGAAGATGCGTAGCCACGCTGCAACTGTCAACAGGCAAACATAAGGAGAAATCAACATAAGGAGATATCAAAAGAACCTACCTAATGTTCCAAACGAACCTTTTCAGCAAGGACTGCGGCCAGATGCAACTTCCACTGCCGAAAAGTCACTGAGGAAACCCTGGGGTCGTGAGGTTCAGATATTCTTCTACGAACAGCGTCCGGTAGAATATCCCCTGGGGCTTGGAGTGGTGGTCTACGAATACGACATCATGGCAAAACGACGTGGTATTCACCGTCCCATTGACACCCCCAACTTGACAAAAATGATTGTAAATATTCTTCTCTATCAGCTCTCATACATACAATACATTCAACCATGGAATTTTTTAGTAACGATTTTGACGGATTGGTGGAATGACTGTGATCGGAAACAACCAGCACCAAGCTCCACTTCGAAAGTTAAAATAACTTAGGTATATCCCTTAAGTATGGGCAGTGATGGGCACCGTTACATGATATTGGAGGTCGTTACCGTTACTCGTTACTTCAATAAAATTATCGGGGCGTTACCGTTACTCGTTACTGCCACAAAATTGCTCGGGGCGTTACCGTTACTCGTTACTGTAACGACAGTTACTTCGTTACTCGTTACATCTGCGTTTTAATTCTATAACTAACCTGAACTTAGTACAAAATTTGCTACTGTTGTAAACTATGTCAAAGCAGGTCTAACTTGAATTTTTTGCCACAGAGTTCGTAATAATATCTTTATTATAATGAAAGTAACATTCTAGCATCGCGGTAACTGATCTCTATTTTTCACAATTGAGAAATATTCGTAAAAGATTTAATATCTGTTGTGTGGAGAATGAAAGCTTTCCAACATACGAGAGCTACAGTATTAAAGCGTCATGAATTGTATTATACATAGCACTTTGGTCAGCACTGTGTTATTCTGGCGAAGCAGAAATTCATAGGCGTAAATTAGAAAGGAAAAAGCTGCGTTGAATCTCATTTTCACGTAAGCGAAGGCTATCTATAAGCAGTTGAACTTTGCGTTGTCAAAATTTTATTGTAAAGAAAATATTTTTGAAGTAGGCGACTGAAGTTGGCAGAAGCTGCATCCAAGGCAGTGAAGAAGTTCTGTAACTATTTTTCACACGTCGTGTATCTTTTCTTTAATGATGCTATATTACGATATTTGTGAATTTGTCCGTGAAACGGCGGCAAAAGATCGCATGGACGTATCTTTCTTGTTCTTCGCAGTTATGATTTTGTCGTGCAATGCATATGGTATCAGCCTGCTTGATTTTGGTAATAACGTACCAGAAGGTAAACCCCACCAACTCTCCACTGCAAGTGAAGTCCTTCTTTCTTGCGTAGTAAAATATCACTAAAAACAGATTCACGTCTGGATGCAGTAAGTAGTATAGTAGTAGTACAAGAAACCTATACAAAATCGTAGCATCGTTTTGCCCATTTTCTACAGTATAGCAATAAGAAAAGTTATTTAAATCAAGCAAAGCAATTCAAACAGCACTTTTCCTGTGAGAAATAAATCTACAAAAACGTATTTATCCTTGGATCGTTAAGTATGCGCCAAAGAAAAAATCTCTTAGTGCTTTCTTCGATCTAACGCGAAACTTTCATCTCACACCAGCCTAGTAGAAAGCCTGACTAGAGGGGGCTTTAAAATCTATCTTGTTACTTGAAAGGAATATGCATTGGCCGTAGCTTACACTTATCTTAATTTTCCACTCAAAATTCCAAGTGTACCCGATGGCAATGTTTTCCAGTCAAAACCGCGATTTCAAACAAAAAGTAAACTGTTCGTTGTGATACATGAAATGTGTTGATCAGCAAGAAATGCAATTTCGTGTATGTATAGAGGTCAATGGTGGTAGACTTGATGGAATTTAGGGCACGAAAAAAGTTAGACTGGCTAAAATTTCTTTTGCACTTTAACTATTTCCAGTACTCATACATACATACTTTACTCCATTAGACGTACTCGTTGCGTCGCCTAGAACAGTTATTTTATTATTACCTCCGCCAAGCACGTTAAGTTTTTGTCAGATTTGTCTGTCTGTCTATTTATCTGTTATTCTATTACTCTGTCTGTCACAAATTGCATACCTAGGGAATCGAAAGAATCGTTTGCATTTTCACTGTTATACTCGAAGCATAAAAAGAATCCATGTTCTCGATGACATTTTACACGTAAATTTACGATAAGAGTGTTTTTGTATCGGCACGTAAGAAATTATCAGAGACAGAGCATCTTTCATTGTAGAATTTTAGTACCCTAGGAGTAAACGATGACAGGGCGGCATCACAAACTCTATGCAGCCACTTTGTACTGCTGGACTCATTAGCTTTGCACTAGAATTATCAGAAGAGCTTGAGTTACCATCCAGCTTAGGGGATTGTTGGTATATTCGACTGACTCTTGAAAGTAAAATTCACGAAGATAGATCAATCTGATATCACTACTAAGCAACATTGGTTTATATGCAAATATGTGATCTTGGCATTAATTAACTGAACTTTTTTCCTAATGTAATGCTCAACAGTTTCTAGATTGGCATGTACGAGCAGTTCAAGAAACAAGTAAAGAGAGCACAACCCATCTTTAAATTTAATACAATGACATAAAGCGCAGCTGATCGCTGTCATATTGTTTTGTGTCATGAATTTTGTTAGCAGTATAACTCAATAAGTTATGAACGGATCTTCAAGAAAATTGCACAGGCTGTTATTACTACCAAAAGGCATAAATGATTAGATTTTGGAGTTTATACATAGAATATTATGGTTTCAGAGCCAATCTGAAGTCTTTGCCACCGTTGCCTCGCTTGGCGGAGGTATGCGCTCTCGGAATGCTCTAGTTATTCTTATTATTATAACGATACATTAGACTGTGGCGACGTGAGAACGGAGGAATCTCCCTAAGGTTAACAACCCCCCACGCAACCAGTCCAGCAAGCGAAAGAGAGAAAAAAAGGAAGAGAAGATGAGAAATCACAGAATAGCTCTGTTTACAGATTACTTACAGCTGCCAATACTAGCACCAGCGAAGGCAGAGCCATCAATACCATTCCAAACTTCTATATATGATGGAAAAAATGAACGAGAATACTGACTTGTACGGCAGCGTACCGGTTCCGAGGCAAACTCATGAAGAGCACCAGTAAACGCCGAGTATAACTCACCCTAGTAAATGGTTCCGGAAGAAAAGATGCTAATTGATGACTAAGGTCATTAAATATTTTATAGAGAAAGCAGACCCCACCAACTCTGCGACGATACCCCAGTTCACAAGGCACAACACCATCCAGCATGAACGCACATCGACGAACCACTGTGCCAAGCCAATTCAAATGACAATCACCAGCAGAGTCCCAGACTAAGGAGCAGTATTCCATAATGGGGAGGACATAGCAATTAAAGCAGCGACGTGTCAATTCTACCGAACCAAACACCGTCCAAGCAAGTCGAACAAGACCAATTTTCTGCGATGCTCGTGAGACAACCGAGCAGATATGAGACTCAAACGTCAACTTTGGATCAAAATTGACACCGAAGATTACCAATTCATTAACCACAGGAAGTGACACATCATCCAGTATGAGTGCTGGAAAAGCAGGTCTCACTGTACTTGACCTAGACACGAGCATGGTACTAGTCGTGCCTGCATTTAGCCTCATCCCCCACATAGCACTCCAAGAGTCAATCACTTCCACATCACGCTGAATGGATTCTGAAACCTCCAACCTATTACTCCCTCCAACCTTGTATTAGGTTTGTATACTGGAGCCACGCACCTGGCTACGTAGTGCGAGTATTTGAAACAGGTTTGCGTTCAAAAACTCTTGCATTTAAAATATTTTTCAATCTGCATGGCATTATGGCTGCCACAGCACCTATAGAATGATATTCTCTGTGTTCTATAGCGCAGTACACTAACTGCCTCATGTATAAAAATTTTAAATTTCCAGCGGTTAGCTTAACTGCCAGGTCCTCCGAAACAAAAAAAAAAAAATCTGTCACATCCGGTTGGTTTCCTAATGCATTAATGGTCTATTGAACTTTGCGGTTCGCACCCACCGCCGCCGTGTGTAACGTTCATTGAATTGCACCGAGGCAAACAGTGCTTCAATATTCAGTCCGTACAAAACTAACTCATTCTTAAACTGTTTGTCTTCTTGGGGGAGCGCGGCAAGGCTGCCAATAAGTACCGTTAATCAATATGGAAATCGGCTAATCATGGCGAGTAATATGCGCCTCGTGGACTAGAGTAAACTCTGGCATCGATGAGCCTCTGTCTTGCTCCTCAGACAACATGCGGTGAATGTCAATAGTCTTTCTTCAGGTAAGAATAAAACTGGGAATTAATTCTTTTCTTCCTACTCACCGCTGAGCTCTGCTCCCTTGTTTTTATTTCTGGCAGATTTCATTATAGTGACGAATATGGAGAAGTGTAAGCAGACTCTTTAGCAATAAACTCAATGAGTTTTGAATCATATGTCAATTTTATTTTTTGCTTATACTTCGAAAATTTAGGTACGAAGACCTGTGAAAGAGTGTACACACTCATCTGTTTGCTTTACTGTGACGAGTTGCTTGTATTTTTAACATCTTGTTATAGGCGCCTGGTTTATGCAAGTACATAGGTACCGAGTGTTGCAAATAAATCCGATATCGGCAATGAAAATAAACGTTGTATTTGCAGGTACAGGAAATTTTATTTAACAATTTAAGTTAAATACTCCATTAATGCAATGCCGGTATTTGTTTTCTACCATGTGGATTTTCAGACGTTCAAATCATCAGTAAACAATTTTTTGAGTGGTTCTCCAGCGTCACTGTCCCCAGTAGCTACAACCATCTCAAGGCGAGCACGATATGATGTACATGCTCAGGCGACTATGTCCTTGTCAATAAAGGCAAATGCCTCCCCGATGGCAACATGCAGAGACTCAGCTGTGTTGTGTATGTGTTTGGTGGTCTCAATCACGCTCCAGAAGATATAATTAGGATGGTTGCAGTCAGGTGAGGACGGTGGCCATAAGTCCGGCGACCAATGGTGTGGAACATTGTTGAGCAGCCAAGCTTGGGTGGTTTTGGGCTTGTGTGCTGGAGCTGAGCCTTGCTGGAAGACAAAGGGACATTCGGTAGCAATCCTGTCCATCCAAGACTTCACCACTCTCTCCGGCACTTCCTGGTACATAATATCCCACACTGACAACCAATTAACGTCAAGTGTTGGATATTGCTGCAACACCCGGTATTTTTACGGGTACAAAAATATCCTGAATAAACCACCAAATGAGTGTTCAAGCACATCTACTTTGAAGTGTTTGTAATCTTTCCCAAACCGAAGAAGTTGTCATTCCACGTCCATGGCTTAGCTACAGTTTCTTGAAGCTAAAGGCAATACACCTTTACACCTTTACACCTTTATTTATTCTCAAACATATACAAAGCAATTTTAAAACTGTCGTGCTAAAATTGAGAATGCGCCCATCTAAAAGTATTGCTTACTTGTGGGACGCTAAAGCCAATGAATGTCAATAAGTA
>LQNS02278094.1:36808963-36823114 GCA_001587735.2 Parhyale hawaiensis | reverse complement strand
CAAGGCCTCACTCAATACAGAGGTGACATTTACAAAAATTATAGATAGCTACCGCACCCCACCAAAATCTAGTGATCAACTGACTAAGTTTTCATATTGCGCCAAAGTGAGCTCCTTAAACTTATGCTTGAATGCAAAGTGGGACAACGGTTCCTTCAAAGAATTAGGGAGCTCATTGTAGCACTTCACACTTCGGTAAATCGCCGACCTCTTCTGCAGTTCAAGCCTCACAACTGGCAAGTTGTGTAACCCTATAACCCTTTATAGAGTGACTGAAAAATATCCTCGTAGGAGTAGCACTATGCAAGTAACCATACATTGTCAACTGCAGGTAAAGGTTTCTAATTCTTCTTGTTAGGCTCTTTAGATGTTATGGAACTGTTGCTGCTCAAACAATAGGGAATCAGCAACCAGCAACAAGTCCTAACCCCGGGCGACAGGTTCCCCAGTATTCGCGCGTACAAGTGGTTGTGAGGATGTGCAGATCGCATGTCGTTCAAGCTACCATATCTAAGATACCGACTGTAAATTCAGATATCGAAATGCACTTTGTACGAACTGCAAATCCCGAACGAACTGCACGAACTGCAAGTTTCTTCTATGAAAGACTAGTTTAGCGGTAGTTTAATATTCGGCTCTTGTATTAGAGTCAATTATCCTGACGAGGAGGCGTACAAGGAAGCGGCGTGCGCCGATGCACCAGGGCTGATGTCGAACTTTACCGTAATGCATGAAATAAACTTTGCCATATCTATTGAAGAGCAAATCAAAGACACCCGAGAAAACGCACCGTTTAGTTCAATCTCTCTAACTGTATTTTAATATAAACTTTATGGCCTGTTTAACGTTTTAGTAAAACCTCCTTAGGCCACTCTATCCACGATGTACACAGTACCTGATCTATCTACGTCTACATCGAAACTTCACATCTGCTGTACGGTGTTAACAACATAGAGTATACTCATAGCGAGCAGAACTACTGAGATCCTGAAGTTTACGTACACGTCAGTGGCTTACCAACTAACGCAATACCCTTTACAAGGTCCACTTGGGCTAGACTGCATAATTTCGTATCTTGAATTTGCGCAAATGCTTTTAGATTCGAGCTGGACAAGGTGCAAAGGACAAAATTGTACATCCTTGTCTTTTCTTCAACCCAAGTGTTCAATTTCCAGCAATAAGATCCAGTTTAAGCATCCCTCAATTGAGTCAACTCTAGCCCTTTGCTAAACTTTAATATTTGATCTATGAACGTCTGTCAAAAATAATACAGTGGTTGGTAGTTCATTCGTTGTAGGATTGTGCCAACGAGTGTTAGGATATCAGTGAGATTACGACTCGCGTTGATTTGTAAAAAAACTCAGGGAATACTTTACGGGAAGTAATAATATTTAATAATAATAAGAGTTACTTGTTATTACTCCTTGACTCTGTGCAGTTGCCTCTTAAGTGCGAGTACACCTGAGGAACAGCCTGCATTCTGTTATTAGTATGTAATGGGCTAGACTATACGCCATTCTACTTTAATTATGCTTAAATTTCTCCGGATTCGATTTCAAATCAACCGCATGCAAAAAGAAATAGAACATTCCAGTCTTTGCTTTAGCCCCGTTATTCCTAATACATAACCTTCTCTATGGCTGCTAATCACAGAAAACTTTTATACGGTCTCTCGCCTCTGCAAAATTAATAACTCACATGATGATCAAAAATTAAATTTTTACTAAATCTGCATGTGTAACAGCTTATTTAAGTTAGTTGTTTAATTACATGGCAATCATTCAAGAATTCGCACCCCCCTAAAAGGTCACCTGGCACAAACGGCGGGTAAGAGCACCCCCGCCTGGAACCCCTACTTTAGCCTCAATGTTTTGTTTGAACTTCAGTGCGCCTTAACCATGTGAATACAACTGAGCAGCGGCCGACACTCCAGTTGTTATTGGTGTGCAAGCCGAAGTTACTTCTTGCTTGTCGAGTGCTGCACAGCCCCAAACATCGACTGGTATGATCGATTAAGCAAACAGGTCATAGCGATCCATAATTGCAGGGTCATTGCTGGCCTTTTCATGCTTAAATTGAACATGGATCATCCCTGCTGAGGTTGGAAGAGCAAATAACTGCCTTATTGCCAGCACGGGCTACAAAATGGACTACCAGGCGGCATAAACTTCCGATCTCTGTACCTCTCTCTAGTCATGTCCGGGAGCGGCTGGTCGGTATGAACTTAACCCGGCGTGTCTAAGCTGTAAGCTCGACCTTCATGTGCACTGCATTTCTCGGCATATGTATCCGAGCGCCTTTACATTATTCATTAATTTTTGAGTAACATTTACAAATTTGGACCTCATGCACTGCGTTTTTTCACAGTCATGTCCTGGCGCTCCAATGTGTTCTATCATTAGGAAACTTCGATGAAAGGTTACGAAATGTACCTACCTGGAATAGAGACTTTGGAAAAGGGTTGAGAAAATTGTACCTAACGGCCGGGATTGGCAGTGCTGACAGAGATTAGTTTTTCACACTGTTATTTTTTTTAAATATGTGCAAATATACCGCATTACAATACAGAGAATGGGTTCTTTGAAATATCAAACAATTACATTATATCTTCAAAACAATAACGAACATGTTGGTTATATCAACAAAACCGTTCTCTCCGTGTTTGTATTCTCATTGCTATAAGATCGTGTGTCCGTCATTCGAGCTCTGTCTGCTTGGAGTCCATGCTTAGTAAAGTAAGGACGTATAAGCACCTGCCGCCAAGTTAGTCAATGTTCCGCGGGCGACCGCAGAACGCAAAATTTCCATCGCTAAATACCCATAGCGGACTACCTGGTTTAGGATCGCGCTACAAGCAAGGTATTCGTATATAGAGCAACGCGTTTCATACTTCTCACCCTTCACTCCAAGCTTTGCCATATATGGTGCACACCTGACGATGTTATGCCGAAGAGAAAGACAAGCGTAAGGTACGTGTTATAGCGCAAGGTTAAACGCGAAAACTTGAAAATCCACTATGGTTGTCTGCTAATTTGATGTTAATAGCATTAGCGGAAACGAGGCTGTATTAGGAACAGTGTATGTGCCTCTGTTTCCTCATTTGTCTGTCAAGCCTTGTTCGCACTTGGGATTGTATTTAGTCAAGTGGTAAGTAGTGAAGCGCCGAACAGAAAGATTTGAGTCAAGTTGTTTAGTCGCTTGCTAATTTACTGGACTAAATTCTCAATTCATTCTGTTCTATTTTTCAGGCAAGTCAGCAGCGAGTAGCCCCTCATTACGGAGTAGCCCCCCTAATGCACTGTACATGCGTGCAATATGATATAGTGTGCACGAGTTTTGGTAAGTAGTTAGTCAAGTGACAAGTCGCTACTTACCACTTGACTAAAGACTATCCCAAGGGCGAACAAGGCTTTATAGGGTGATGGTGAGTGCCTAGTGGGCGAGTGTCCAGACGGACATTTGACTCAATTTGAACCTGAGTGCGGAAGGGGATTGTACCAGTTTCAGGTTGTGTGTCTCTGTCTATCTGTATTTCTGCATATGTCTTTGCGGGTGAGGGTTCTTGCCATAGTGGGCTAAGCGACACCAGTTGCGTTTGAACCAACTTCAGCCACTATGGGTGTCTTTCTTTGTTTGAAATCTTGTAGTTGTTCATCCGGTTGATAGTGCATGCCCTACAGCGGAACTCAGCTCAAAGTGTTTTTCAAGTTTCGCATTGCTCGCTGCAAGCGTAGGCAACTTAAACTTAAGGCCCTATTACACGGACGGGCAATGTCTGGTGAACAGCGGGCAGAATCTCGAGGAACATGCCCGCCCAACATTGAGGTGCTATTACACGAGACGGTGAAATCTCAAGGTCACGTCGGTCGGGCAGCTCTAATTTACATACTTTTCATCCAAATACGATTAAACAGTGAGCAAAATCTATAAGTTTTGAAGTGAAATAGCTACTATAAAAAGTTCACAACAATTTTGCAACGATATTATACGGACAGCAGGCAAAACGGGCCGCCCGCCGGGCAATTCCTCCTGTTTGCCGGGCAATGTTCGCCCGTGTAATAGGGGCTTTACTCAATGAATTTACTCTGTGAACCCGCGTTGTATTCAATTTGAAGCGACTTGACGTGTTGCTGGTTACCAGCAGGCAGCTGGCAGAAAAGATGAACATCTGATGGAAAGGATGGAAGGAGTTCGCTCGCTGTAAATCACTAATTATTTGTGTCTTCAATTGGCACCTTTTGATTGGGGAAATTAATACTAATAGCTTTAATTTATCCAGAACTTCATTCCTGTACAATCTTGATTCCCCAGTCTGAATCGAGTTTCATGGGTTAGTATATATAAATATTTACATATACACACACGAGTATAGTAGTATGTGCCAAAGCAGTTGACATAATTGCTGAAGCTGTGCTGCCTGCCCCACAGATCTGCCTCAGAAATTAACATTTGGTTCTTGAAGGAGCAACATTCAGCGCTGAGGTGTGACCCACGTGTTAAAATACACAAGTTCTGCCTAGTTCAAAAGACTATAAAAATCACAACTTTACACAATCCAGCTTATTTTTAATTTACGGTTGCGTGTTGCTGGTTACAAGCAAACAAATGGTAGCACATGACCAGGCGCTGATGAAAAGGATAGAGGGAGTTCGTTCGCTTTAGATTGACTAGGATTTGCTTTGGTGGCTGGCATCGCAGAAGCTGCGCTGTCCCACTGATCTACGCCAGAGATTAATTTCTGGGTGTTGGAAGCGGACAGGAGCGTCTCGTGATTAATATGGCCCAGTCATTAGTTGCTGTCCGCGCGGTCTGCGGGCCCCGCGAGGAGGAGTTATCGAGTGTTGGTGTCGGGACAGCGTGCGGCTGTGGCGAAACTTGCAGGGAAAATGGTGGTAACGGTTGGGAAACTTGAAACTGCTGGAAAGAGTTGGTGGGAACGAGTAGGAAAGATGAAATTGCTGGACAAGTTGGTTGGAGAGACTGGGAAAGTTGAAACTGTTGGAAGAAGTTTCGAGAGAAGCGGGAAAGTTCAAAGAGCTGGCATGGTGGTAGAAAAAGCAGGGAAGATTGAAAATGATGGAAAAATTTGTGGGAAGGAGGGAAAGCTTGGTGACATTCGCTAAGAATTTTCCTGGGAAACATGAAAGTACTGGGAAAATGGCTGGCCACCTCTGTGACGCATGTTAGTATAGGCTGAGCAGTTACTGCAGGAATTTTATTACTAACAAACTGCTCTACGTTTACACTCACTATATATAGTGGCTTGAAATATTACGAAGCAGACGGTATCCATTTATTAATTGTATCCCAACTTCGGTAACAATAATTAATTCGATAATTTTTTATCCATGGCGCCGATTTGATAACGGTAACTCCGTAGCCTTCAATAACCAAATTTGTGATTTCCATAACACGATAACGATTACTCTTTATGAACTTAACAACAGAATAAGAAAGAAAAGGAAGCAAAGAGGAAAACTCCTACATTAGAAACCTCTGATTAAGCTCTTGAATTAAATGCATGCATAAAGCTGACGTACATTTCGCAAACTCTGCGAGGGGTAATTCAGCGCACAGTAAAATATTTTCGAATAGCTTAGCTTAGTTCGAAGCATATGTCAGATGTAACTCAGAGAATGCGTCTCACAGAAAACCAATTTCCTGCCTTACCCATGACTGATCTAATTCAAACAAAATTCCTTCATCAACAAAACAGATGTAACTGTACAGAGCTGTTCTTAGTTGTGATCTTTGCTCGTGTGTTTCTGTCTTTGTGGTGAGTTAGCCCTTTACGGGATGGCTGCAAAACGCTGCCGAAGGAATAGCTTATGAATACTGTGCCTTTGAAGTTGTTACGGACGAGGTCCAGCTGCTGTTATGCACGCCACTCGTCTCATAAAGAGGTGATGCTGCATTTCGTGCCCACCGGGTGAGCCAACAATGAGCTATCTCCACATTGCATGTAACAACTTACAGCCGGTTTGTCTCGTACTTTTAGCTAATACGAATCCAGTATGTTTTCGAACCTTGCAACACCAAAACTACTAGCATTGTTTGTTTATAGTAAATAATAGAGCATATGTCCCATGTTACCAATGTGGATAGCTCCAAAAGAAAAACGGAATTAAGATCTTAAAACTTCTAAGTCATCACACTTCTCGTCCTCTTCGTCAGGCGCGACTTTCAGTTAAAGCCTAGCCTCATCGTGCATCGCCTGGCCTCTCGGTGCTGGAGTGCTCCACGCAGTGTAAATCCGTAGCGTGCCGTCCGGGGAATCGAACCCGGACCTCCGTGATGCGATGCCGAACCGTTGTCACTTCACCACCGAGAGGTTTTCAATATGATGCGACGAGGCATTGTGCTCCCGAAAAGATGAAGTTGTCACGAGATTTCATTGCAACTATGTCGCCGCCATTTCTTTTCGCGCCCTGGCGTAACAACATTTGGTCACTTGCCAGATTAGGGGTTAATTAAGACAGCGCCACACTAAATATAGTCAGTCGTAGAGCGTGTTACCATAATGCTGTTTTCGAATGCGCAGGTACTTGTGTCCCTTCAAATAGCAGAAAAGTGAGTTCTTTTCTGATCTAATTCATTCCAAAGCTGCGAGGGACATGCAAAACTTGACAACTGACGCCTGCTAAGCCAACTGCGCTGTTGGTAATGTTATATAGCGAGTTGATGGGTAGACACTCATAGTCGTGTCGCATGGGCACATGGATGCATTCGGGGGTTGCGTTGAGCGAACACCTTCAATTATTGATTGTCATATGAACTTGCCTTAAGAACAAGAGAGTAGATACGAATGATATAGCTACAAAAGCATCAGGACTGGAGATTTAAAAATTATGAATAAATATTGTAAGTTTATATTATTTCACTTGTAATGTCGGTTGTAGATTTACTCTTGAATTTTTCCTTATTTTGCAGCCGCCACTAGAGAGCCTAAAAACGGGTACACACCCTAGTCAAAAGCATGAGTTTCCACAGTTACTCGTCCAAGCGTTCTGTTAAGCCCTCGTAACTACAGCTTGGAGTATACTTAAAATGGCTTGAAAATGTTAGCCGTCAGTTCAGGTTGCTCAGATCCAGGAAGCAAAGAGCGTAACGGGAGGACTCAGGAAAAATTAGCACCAAAAAGTGACGTCATCGATGAATTTATGGCTGAGCAGCCTAGGAGCATTTTAACTAATTTCACCAGAAAAATCGCCTTAAATTGCAAAATTTATCTCTAGCTTATAAATAAATGAAGATAATATATACTAATTTAGCAATTATCTATAGAAAATTGCAGCGCATGTTGATGGAAACTTTCATAGCACTAACCCCGAATTTGTTCCCTTTCGGCGTCTCAATTTAACTTCTTTTTCTTGATTGAAGCCTTATTTACACTTCATATTCACTTCACAGTACTCTTCACAGAATATATCTATTCCTTACCAATATATACAAGCACCATTATGGCCAATTCTGTACGCGAGAGAAACCACAGTAACAGTTAACCATTGCCCGAACTTTCTGTACTTGGCGACAACATTTTTCGATATTTTGCAGCTCAAGTAGCTGGCCAGTCTTGAGCGGGAGACTGAATGAAATAAATCNATACGGATCAAGGCCTTCAAGCAGCACCCTGACTGCACCAGATCTGAACGCCAAAGAGGTCAAGCGAGGTTCAGGGTGGCATCCATGAGGCAATGCGATAACATCTCTGCTCTGCTTACCGTCGAAATGAGCCGACAAAAGCTCCGCCCTTGCCAAGAGCTCAGTAATGATGCCCCCACCTGGACCAACAAGGGGCGGCAACGAAGGTTCTGCACCAAACACTGAACCCTTTAGCTCAATCCACCATCGATGTGGATGGTCAATGCTCAGCAGAGACTCCCTGGAACGCTGCCTCAGACGCCGCTGTGCCTTCTCATACACACGCCTAGCCTCGGCCCTAGGATCAACATAGACCTGCCACAACGCGCGGTCACGTGAACGTCGCCATGCCCGATAAGCCGCTTGTTTAGCTTCGAAAGCTAACCGACACTGGTCGTCAAACCACGGCTTATCTCGAGACCTCACAAGAACAGTCCTCTTAGGGACAAACCTCTCCAAAATGGACACAGTCAAGTCGTTAAGCTCAGTAATAGGATAGCCATTTCTATTTAAGAGCTTAACAACAGAAAAAGAACGAAAAGGAGGCAAAGAGGAAACCTACTGCATTAGAAACCTCTGATTAAGCTCTTGAATTAAATGCATGCATAAGGCTGACGTACATTTCGTAAACTCTGCGAGGGGTAATTCAGCGCACAGTAAATATCTTCGAATAGCGTAGCTTAGTTCGAAGCATATGTCAGATGTAACTCAGAGAATGCGTCTCACAGAAAACCAATTTCCTGCCTTACCCATGACTGATCTAATTCAACAAAATTCCTTCATCAACAAAACAGATGTAACTGTACAGAGCTGTTCTTATTTGTGATCTTTGCTCGTGTGTTTCTGTCTTTGTGGTGGGTTAGCCCTTTACGGGATGGCTGCAAAACGCTCCCGTAGGAATAGCTTATGAATACCTTGCCTTTGAAGTTGTTGCTGACGAGGTCCAGGGTGCTGTTATGCACGCCACTCGTCTCGTCAAGAGGTGACGCTGCATCTCGTGCCCAGCGGGTGAGCCAACAATGAGCGATCTCCACATTGCATGTAAGAAAGTACAGTCGGCTTGTCTCGTACTTTCAGCAAATACGAGTCCAGTATGTTTTCGAACCTTGCAACATCAAAACTACTAGCGTTTTCGATATGACGCGACGAGGCATTGTGCTCAACGACCTCGCGCCCCGAAACGATGAAGTTATCACGAGATTTCATTGCAACTACGTCGCCGCCGTTTCTTTTCGCGCCCTGGCGTAACAACATTTGGTCACTTGCCAGATTAGGGGTTAATTAAGACAGCGCCACACTAAATATAGTCAGTCGTAGTGCGTGTAACCATAATGCAGTTTCCGAATGCGTAGGTACTTGTGTCCCTTCAAATAGCAGAAAAGTGAGTTGTTTTCTGATCTAATTCATTCCAAAGCTGCGAGGGACATGCGAAACTTGACAACTGACGCCTGCTAAGCCAACTGCGCTGTTGGTAATGTTATATAGCGAGTTGATGGGTAGACACTCTTAGTCGTGTCGCATGGGCACATGGATGCATTCGGGCGTTGCGTTGAGCGAATACCTTCAATTATTGACTGTCATATGAACTTGCCTTAAGAACAAGAGAGTAGATACGAATGATATCGCTACAAAAGTATCAGGACTGGAGATTTAAAAATTATGAATAAATATTGTAAGTTTATATTACTTCACTTGTAATGTCGGTTGTAGATTTACTCTTCAATTTTTCTTTATTTTACAGCCGCCACTAGAGAGCCTAAAGACTGGTACACACCCTGGTCAACAGCATGAGTTTCCACAGTTACTCGTCCAAGCGTTCTGTTGAGCCCTCGTAACTACAGCTCGGAGTATACTTAAAAAGGCTTGAAAATGTCAACCGTCAGTTCAGGTTGCTCAGATCGATGGCACGTATCTGAAATTTGGCTAAATGGCTGATTGCAAATGTACGTAATCCTGTCTACTTGGAGATGATAGAAACCTAGTAGTCCGTACAGGTGATGGAGGTGGCGTCCAGAAACCCGGTAGTCTAAGGGAAGCTCTCTATGCAATTCTTAGGAGAAAAAAGTGTTTCCTGAGCTACATCTGCGCTACGGTCGTGACAACACTTTAGCACATAAGCTGCGGGTTTGATTTGAGGTGGCACAGTCACATGGACAATCTAAGCGCTGCTATTGGCTAATGATGATACATTTGTAACTGACGTCACATTGGTAGTGTCGAAGCAAGAAAATCCTAGTTAAAAGTACCTCCTTTAAAGGTGTCACCATATGACACGGTGAAGTCGATCTAAGCTGAGCCCAATAGAGGGGTACGTTTGTTTGGCCCCTTTGGTGGAAAACTTTGGTTATTTACAACGAGATTGCGCTTAAGACATTAAAAATTCCAGTTTTAAGAGCATGATTGAATCAGATTTAAAAACCTGAAACTAAGCTCAGAGTAGAGAATTCGAGCCTAATGAGCTGGGCTGTGATCGGTGTTGCCGTACCAATTGTTGGTACCTGCAGTCGAGTTAAGCATACCATCACGCTTGTGTTGCCAGCTACTAAGACAAAAACATTGGATTTGCCACTTTGAATAGGATTGTAGGTGTTGCGCAGCAACCCGATTGCTCTTGAGATGGCCAACAGCTCCATTTTTTAGGATTAGTAAGATTGAGTTATAGACGGTCTCGTCAGTGAATCAATTCGAGGTTAACGACAAAAACTCAGTTCGAAGTTTATAAAACAAAATCTCCTCCTCCTCCACCAAAAAATCACAGGCATTCATTCGAAGACATTTATTCCCCTGGAGTGGATGGCATCAGATAATATCCGAATATCACCAAAAATATTTCGATTGGGCTGTCTAAGGTCTCGGACCAATCAAGCCTATTGGGCTTAGCTTAACTTACCATCGCCATGCTAATATCAACCGCCCTCCAAGTGCTAGTTTGAAACCCATTCATTTGTAAAAGCGCGTTAGCATATTATCTCTGCCGAGGAGGTAATGGTCTTGCTGGGGATTGTTTGTCTCTCTTTTAATTTAATTAGGAACACGAGTAAAAACATTAGAGACGGATCTTTAGGAAATTTATAGGAACTGTTATGAGTGTCACGAGTAACAAATGATGAAATTTTTGGTTTGGAATAAACCGCGAGTCCATTTGTTTGTTTATCTCTCTGTCTGATATTCTGAATTTCAGCATTGCGTTGCTTGGCGGGGGTTTGTGCTCTCGGAGTGCCTCGATCTCTAGTTAGTTCAGTGTTGGCGTCAGCTTTTTCTCATTTACGAATCTCTGATTTTCCGTAAAGACGTGCACGTCCTTACCGTAGTCTACCTAGCGGAGCCCCTGTCCATCTTAATTGTTTCTCTTCAAATCATCTTAGTCCGGCAGCCCTTAGAGCCTCTATTACTTTGCGCTAGCATGGATGGCCTACAATGTCAGGACCCCATCTAGTCCACTCAGAAGTAGAAGGTGCTGGTGGTATGGATGACTAAACTTACGAAAACAGCAAACCACACAAGAAGCACGTCAATCTCTTAGACGAAAAAATATTCAGGGTTATGTCACTAGTTAAAAACTAGCCTTCTAGTTATGATTTCACAAGTTTATGTTGACCCCTGAGTTTAACTAACAATTATACATATTCTCAGCAATGCGACTATAGTGTGCTGATGATAGTTATTCTTAGCTTTACCGCAAAGTTCTATTGTATACGTACCCACTGTTAGTTTTAGTAGAATAGCACCATCAAAACGACGACATAGTGGTTCTTTGGCCCGTGAAAAGTTAATGTCAATTCAACTGTTTCCCAAAGACAATTACTTTTGAGATTATTTACGCTGGCATCAACGTAAATTAAAATGCTGCATAAAAGCCAGTGGCAGGAGTAAGATTTCGTTGACAGTTGATTTTCTACTTAATGTCCGCTAGAACGACGAAAAATTGCTCTTTCGCCATACACTGCACGATCTTCTGTAGATGGCAAAATTGAACGAGTGCTGAAGTGACCAAAAATATTTTATTGAATAGTGCTTCAGCACCGTGGATTGTCAGATACTATCTTGGGAATGTTGACAGCTTGATTCTATTGGACTGGGTACAGGGTTCGTAATCATATTAGTATCAACTTTCTGGTCATCTTGTTAATGTGTTAATTAATGTGTGTAATTAATGCGTTATTAATGTTCATGTATGTATTCACACTGTATTCCGTGCAACTATTTCATTTAACACAAATGAGAAATGAGCCCCGAAGGAAGTTTTTGTTTGTAGTTGAGCCCTTGAAGAGAAGGACCAGGCGAGGCATTATCGGTACATAATATTTTATATCACAGAACATGAAAGCAAGCAGCAGAAACTGGCCGAAAGATATGCAGTGTGCATGAAGAGAATGCTCTTTCAAAACTGGTGTGCCAGAAATGTCGTACTTGACAGCGATCAGGAAAAGGTAAAGGTAACGTCAACTTGACAGTATCCCAACTGGAAAACCCATACGCACTGGTTTGTGCTGCAGATATAGGCCTACAGTCCCCATAAGAGTATACGGCTGCAGTTGATCACACGTCGTCTAGAGCTATGGCGCCAGTGCCCGAAGTCTCCATGCAACAATCTGCTCCCCCTAACCCTCGTCATTGCTGGCAAAGGTCAGTAAACACACAGCTGTACGCAGACCGGATGCTCACAGAACACGTCTAGCGCCGTGAAGAACTTGCCTAACTGGGAGACAGGTTTGAACCAGCGGCCTTGAGAATCAATGACAGAAGCTGTACTCTGCTGCTACAGTGGTGAATCTTCAGTAAGATTTGCACCTCACTGTGGCAAGCCTAAAGATTAGATTGGGTAGCTGGCAGTAGACAGACCAACAGGCCCATTTTAGCAGCGCAGCTGAGACTTACGTTACGACCCTTTATGAGCTATTGTCACTGTTAGAATCGCTTAGATATCTGAGGAAGAAAACAAGAAAAATAAGAGCTTATACCCTGCTCAGGAATTAATCGTGAAAATATTATTAATTGCGACAGATCCGCGAAGCTTGGAGCTTTTAAATTAGTTGGGTAATGAAAGAATTTCGGTGGCCTTCGAAGCATTGGCCGTTAAGAGTTGTGTCTCCTGAAGGTGGATTTTGTAGATGTGGAGGGTGTTGCTCCCACTGTTTGTCAAGACGATTTTCAACTACAACTTCGGAGGGGGTCAATTCTAAATATTGATTATGCAAAACTGGGAGAACTGCTGCTGAGTGTACAGTAGTTCTTTTGATCTTTGTGTTTGAGCTTTTGGCTGTCGTTTCGCAGGCGATCGTTTACGTCTCTGTCAAAATGTCCCGTTGCAGGCACGTCACTGAAACCATTCAAACATAGCAGCTACCTGAACGTTTCCACCAGTTGCCCCTGAGTCGTTTACCTCTAGAGAAAAAGTCTTAGTCTCTGTAAGCGACCCTCGAACGCCTTGTTCCGTTGAGGTATCAATTTGGTCGCTCTGCGTTGGATTATTTCAATTTTATTGACATCCATATACTTATGCGGCGACCGGAATAGAAGAGTACTAGTGCTTTGTGCAAAGGAATGATTATGTTATTGGATTTGTACTCAAATTTCTGGTAATGAATCCCAGTACTATGCTTGCAATTTGAACACTCATGTTAACTTGATGACTGAGTTGCAGTTTATTTGTAATATTAAATTTTATTCCCAAGTCACGTTGTTGGGTGACAGCTGCCAATTTCATCGTTCATTTCCAGTTTGGCTGGGGAGCTCTCCGACTTCTACCCTACGCGCATTACTGAACATTTCTTGGCATTAAAACTCATCTACCATATTGTGGTCCATTCCATGAGGTGATGAAGGTTTCATCTCGTTGGATCTGATCCCCATACTAGGCAGGATGACATAGTTTAATGTCATCTGCAAGTTTACTGATTTTGCTGGGATGTAAATTATGAACAGAAGTGGGCCATGGAAGGACGCTCTTTTGAGGAAGCCCAAATGAGACCCATGTCCAGTCGCTCGTTTCTCCCTGCACCCTCACTCACTGCTGGCGACCAGTGAGCCATGCTCGGATCCAGCGTGCTAAGTCTCCTTGCATATCATGGGTTTCAATTTTTTTAAACTGATTGGCATCGGCAAACGGAAAGCTCTAGTCGAACAAGACTGCTGTCTGCAAATCAAAGATGAAAGATAAAAAACAATTTGCGGCACTTGATGCTCTTCTACTTCCAAAAAGGAAAAGTGCATTACAAACTACCAAAGAAATATGCGCAATTTAAGGTGACGATTCATTTTACGTGTCTGAACGGTATGCAAGTGGTTCACGAGGTTCCGAGGTGAACTTCTTGACACAGAGCGATCAAGCAGACCATCCTCTACAGATAATGGCTGTTATATACGCGATTCGCACATACAACATTTCAATGCTGTGTTATATACGCGATTCGCACATATAACATTCCAATGTGTTAGCCAGTAACATTCAAATGTATAGACGCAGTCTTTATGTCATGCCTGGCGGCTCGTTTATGACCATGCAAAATG
>LQNS02278094.1:36769596-36785716 GCA_001587735.2 Parhyale hawaiensis | reverse complement strand
CAGGGATTCACACCTGAACTCAGTCCAGAATAACGAAATGAACCACCACGACTTAGGTTCAGCGTAATGGTATTACCTCAATAGATTTCTCGTAGTCAATTAAACTTGTGCAATATTAGTAGACACATTCCAGGAATTTTAACATTGGTTTTAGTGGGTAAACTCAGATATATTATAGCCTATAGCATAATAAAACTTCGTAGTCGCGTGTTTTAAAAGGAAATTCGGAAAGTGAACCTGCAGTCCGTCAAACACAATCGCTCTAAAGTTTTGGGGTGATAAAGGACCCATGTGGCTAGTGCATGGCTTAGGATTAACTGATTTTCCTTTTCTTTGCCGTGAGTTAGGTGTTATTCTCTTCCCTAAAAGTGGTTTCACACTGAGGTCGTCTGGTCCCCGAACGGGCTAATCGGCCTCCAATTAGTTTGTTGCATCCATTTAAACACAAGTGTATGTCTGTCAAAAGATTTAGTAGAATATATTTAGCCATCCCGTAAGGTCACTTAGCAACCGTTACTATATGTATTACAGCTCTGGATATCCCCTCAGAGTTTGAGTGAATTTGGCCTCAGAAAACTGTAAACTTTCTGCTGTTGGAGCGGCAGTGCAGCCAGACATTGAGTGGCGAGTATATAGGGAGAAAACACTGGTGCGCGAGCACCTTCAGGCGTAGTGACATGGTTAGTACAGTTACCGTGGAGTTGAGGGTTGCCGCCCCTGCATGGCTTCTTAATTGTCTCCAGCGCGCCGTCACTCTGACACGCACCATTACTATTTCACGTTCAAATGTCAGGATAAATAAAATTTACGTGTTTTCAGGTGTCGGATGATAAGCTTGAGGAGATAATTTTACGAGTACAATGATATAATTGTATTAATAACATGCGTTTCATCTGTGTCAGGTGAGCAAAAATAAACTATACAGAAAAAGTGAGCAATAGCTTTATAAATGAGGTAAACGAGTGTTATTTTTATTATTAAACCTTCACGTAGAGCTCCCGCGGACAGGTAACACAACCCAAATGAAGCCCAAAACGCTGCTAAAAGAAATCCAGTAAAAACCATTAACAGCTGACTTAAACGCCTGCAGGCCAGTACGACCAAATGCCAATGCCGGCAACAAATTTCAAACCTTAGCGGACCAGGGCACGAAGCACCGACAGAACTGATTAGTACGACATACGACAGCTGTAAGCCGGGGCTTAAGCATTATAAGGTGATTCTATGCCTTTATTGTGCATTAAACAATTGTCAAATTATTAAAATACTTCACTGTATCTATCTAGGCTTTGTGTATTGACGCCACACCGCAGACGCGGATGTTGTTCAATGCAGTACCTAATATAATAAAATTGACTTAAAAATAGATACATAAAATTAGTTCGTAATGTACCGATGTCGCTTAGTGTAATTCAGCACAATAATTTCCCTCCGTCTCATAATAACCTTATGTAGTAAATTAAATATGTGTTTACACAATATCCTCTGCATACATAGCTCTGCAGCATGCCAATAGTGTTTTGATTGGATGACATTCGCTTAACTGCTGATTCAGTAAACAATATAGTATTGTCACTTAAAATCCTTCATCAGTTGCTGTCGTTCTACTGTGAGTAAATATACTCGTATTTTAATTTAAATAAAGACACATTTCTAATAATTACATAATGTTCACTGTCATCAACAACTTTCCAAATATCTTTGCATAGAGTGCTGCAGAAGACGCAGTAGATTACAAAACATAATGAAGCAACTGATGCAATCTCTCATGCGGAAATTGGGCGAGGATGCAGATCGACCGTGACATAATGATAGAGGAGCCCTTAGATGGAACACACTTCTTTCTTCTCCAATTTCGAAGTCTAAGCAAGGCAGAGATCTGAACCATCTCTTAAGCCCGTTGCAGACGATCGTCTTTTGTCCTGTGTTTTCACTTCACAGCGTTCGAATGCGTTGCTGTGTTTGAGTAAACAACATACAAGAACAACAACAACAACAACAACAAAAAAAGATGACTAGTTTCTGAGACGACATTCGCTAAAATTTGAAAAGACACAAGACAGTGCACTAGTGACACTGGCTAAGCCAGAGAATACGACGGTAAGCATTTTATCGAAACTTTTGGTAGACACACAGTCGTATTTGCAAGGACAGTACGAAGTCTTTAAACGCGGTGAAGTGAAAGCGTAGGATATAAGACTATCGTCTGCAGCGAGCCTTAGCGCTCTCGTTGATCATGGTTTTTACTTTTTTTGTCTGCTTCTGTTCTATGGAATTTCTGCAGCTTCCACCTACGCTAGACTAATAAATGATCAATAAAAAGTATTTACCATCGCAAATCCTCTGCCAGCATTTTGATAGCCGGATACACTTAAATTTGCAATGTTTAATATATATTTTGAGGTCTAGATTCTGTCTCACAAACTTTGCTGCAAAAATCATCAGATGCGATTTTGTGAAGTATATTGTTCAAATGATAAGCAATTAAATAATGTTTATTAAAATATCGTTTTCGTTGGAGCTATTTTGTGGATAATTGATGATTAGTTGCGCTGTAGTGTATTAAGAAATACATCCATTTCTTATTAGTTGCTCTTTAAATGATAGCCACATTCTTTAATATTTTTTGCTTATCGATAATGCGAACAATGGTGTTCGTGAAGACCATCATTGTGTCACGGTTGTTGTGAGCAAACTAATTTGAATGGTGCATATGGTCCGTAGAGGATTATGAGAGCAGCAATCTTCTCTGACATTCAGTAAATTATTAATTATACAGTGGGCAATAATTCTATTAATAAAACTCACTAGAGGGCGCAGCCGTCATAAATGACGGCAGAGACTTAGTACTTCACGAAACCCTCGTTGTCTCCTGTCTTTTTACTTCTCAGAGGGCTTCTTATATGGAAATTTAGCATTCTGCCCGGAAAACTGACATCTTCCGTAGCACCTTTGAACACGTCCGAACAGAGTGATGTAGTCGAGTTCAGATTCCCCAGCTGGAGCTCCCAAGGACAACGCCCCCCATTATATACCGTATTCAACACTCGAATTACTTGCCCCGTCAAATTTTTGAAATTTTAGCACTGAAGCCGTCTGAAGTACCTCTAAGCCTTAGCATGCAGTATAGATGGCTACCAGAAGCTCTGCCTCTCAACAGGGAATTTTGTTTACTTGGAGTGGGCGACACGCAAATTGAAAAGAAGTTCAACGAAGAAACAGGAATAAATTGGTTATAATAGAACCTCAACATATTATATATAAAGGAAACTGGGCTTTCACAGAAGTTATAAATTTTTTGCCGTCATTTAAAGACGGCAGGGCCGGGCCACTAGCATTGTAAATATTTAGCAGAATGCTGGTGTTTATGCTTACTAGCCACGCAACTATTAACAAGAGCTATCCACTCTCCAGTTTTGAAGATAACCGTTCTTTACCCATACAAACATGTTCACAATTCGAAAATTAGCTCAATTTTCGCTATGGAATAATTTTATTATTTTTTGTTGAAATGTGGACCCAAAAGGTCTATATATTATCTGTAGTTTTTATACACGTGTAGTTATATTGATATATTTTCTATTTTCCGTGAAAAATAAATAATAAACTTCGTGTTACATAATATTGAAGGTAAAATCAATAGTTATTAAGCTTATCAGCGCATGCGCATACAGTAAGTCAACCTCTATTTGCCTCTATCACTAATTATGTAGTATTATTTTCCCCTCGGGGTTAGTAACTCGCCCGCTATACTAATGCTACTTATAGCATTGCTTTATTGTGGAAGAGTTCGATCTGCCATGCGTTATTCTTCCTTTATTTTCCTCATTGACAAAAGCTTTTTTGTTTGAACGTTCTTTTTGTAACGCTTTTGGGATGTCTGTGCGTGTATCGCGGCTTATGGTAGCTATTTATATACACACGCTATTCAGGTACATACATTGTATGTCACTTGTTTATTTTCTATACATGAGAGGTCATTTTATTTATGCATGCATGAGTACATATATATTATGCTTTGAGAAGATGCGTATGATAAATACATATACACAGAAGAACAATCATAATCATTGGCACCGTTCACTAAACTGTGTATTTTGGTATCAAGTGCACATGAAACAGATAAAACATGAAACTAAACGTATATTTACCTAGGCCAACTAGGTTCTGTTTTACCGGAGTATGTCCGTTAGTCTGTCTGTCACCAAGATAAATCAAGAACCTATAGATAGAGCTTCATGAAATTCATAAGGATTGCTAGGTATGTTAGGAGGAACAGATGATCAACTCTTGGTGCAGATGCGTTCTACCGTTTGTTTGTCTACCTGGCTTGTCTTAGCTACAAAACTCTGAAACTTATGAAAGGATCTGTATGAAATTTGCGGAAAATATTTGGGATATTACAAGGAGCAAATGACCAATTGTGACGAACTGTTCGTCAGTTTGTTTGTCAGTAACATAACTTATGAAGTTATGAGCGGATTTACTTGAAATCTGAAAGGAATGTTAGGAATGTTAAAAGTACCAAACGCTACAATTTTGGTGATGATCCATCAATCCGCTTGTGTGTTTGTCGCTACTTATTGCTTTGTTCGTTACAACATAACTCAAAATGTTATCGACGGATCTTCAAGAAATTTGCAGGCACTGCAAAGAATGTAACGTGGAGCAGATAACTCATTTGGTGATGGCCAAAAAGATATCCAGACTTCAGGACCAACTTGAAGTTTATGTCAACACTGCATTGCTTGGCAGAAGTATGCGCTCTCAGCGTGCTTCTCTAGTTGTATATGTATGTAAATGTGAACAATCTAATGCAACAAGAGAAAATACAAAAGAAATAAATGAAAAGAAAGTTATTACTGAAAGCATCGATTTAAATATGCCAAAACGATCGGCACTGGGCTTATGTTTTTTTGTCGAATGTAAAACAAAATATATTTCACTTAAATGAAAATGCATTGTATTATCTCCTACAGGGTCTTTACTTGGTACTGTTAATATTTTCATATTACAAATGTTTTTTGTAACCTCAGCATTTGCACTTACTGGTTGGTCTCTATTTTCAGATTTTGCTACAACTGGAAAGACTGATGACAAAGACTACGGAGCACATGCAGTATTGATCTCAAAACAGGTGTTGTAGCCTCTCATCCGACGGAGGAGGATATGACAAGAGCTCAGAGAAGTTACTACTGCCAAAGTCAACTGTTAGAGCTATCGTAAAAAAAAGTACGAGGTAGCGAGCCATGTCAGGAATGAAGTATGCTGTGGCTGGAGACCGATGTTGCCGTGGAGGGAAGAATGGAAAATCGTCAGATTTTTTGCAAAAAACAAACAAACAAACAAGGGTCACTACCAAAGGTATCGTTTATGCTAAATACAATACTAGGCTCAAATTATTCAGACAGAGAGTTGTAGAATTCTGAAACTAGCTGGACTCAAGGCTTATCGATCCAGGAAGACCCCATTACTGAAGCCTGAGACATCTTATGGTAAGAATTGCATATGCCAAGCGGCACACGGATAAAGATATCGCCTTCTACATATAGGTTTAATGGTTAGACGAGACAAAAATTGAGATATTTGGCCAAAATTATTGCTTCTCATGTGTACAGGAAATCTGGTGAAGCCTTTCTCCCTAAGAATATGGCACAAACGGTCGAGCATGGCGGTGGAAGCTTGATGTTTTGGGGAGGTTCTACTGCTTCAAGAGCAGACCGACTTTCAATATAAATTAAACGATGAAAAAGGAAGAACGTGTCTTTATTTTGTCAAAGACTTTAGAGAAATCAGCAAGAGAACTCTCGCTGAACTTTGTAAAGGATACCGTTCCAAAGCACAGTGTAATCTTGCATACAGATTGATTAGAGAACAACGATATCAACGTTGTAGTGGCCGTCGCTAATCCTGACCCTAGCGCTAGCGAGAAATTATGGAGAATATTGAAGTTGAAAGTAATGAAAAGAAAACTAGAAATTTCACTCAAGTGAAGAAATTTTTGTACGTGAGAGCGGATAAATACTTCCACCGAAGGAGTGCTCTACGTTAGTTATGCATTACAACAAGCGACTGGTTGAGGTACTGTGTGTTGAAAAGGCCATTTTGCTGATTGTTTAGTAATGCGTGCCAATAATTTTTGGCATGGTCAGGTAATAATTTTATTCGTATCTTATAAAATGTTGGATTTTGTTTCTATTCTTGATTGTTGCATTGGATCGTTCACATCAAAATACATTGCATATGACAGCAGGCATTTGGCTTCAGTATTAACAATGTGCCGTATATTTAATTTCAAAAGAAGTGTACTAGTGAGTCGTGCCAATAACTGTGACATTTATAAATTTATATATATATATATATATGAATAAATATATGTATGTCTCCCTTGATGTACGACATTTATCTAAGTCGAAAAAATTGGAAAACTGTGAGATTCCTCCCTAGGAAATTCCAGTTGCGACTGGGACGAATAATCTGCGACATGTGTTTGCACATATTCAAGTTTTGTCTGCTAGAAAGAAGTCCTATTTCCCAGGAATTGGTTTTCCATGAATTTTCTTCACCTGGTTGGCTGAGTAAAATTTGCTTTATGCTGAAACAGTTCCTAGAAATGTTATGGCTTAGAGAGTAAAATATCGTCTTTAAATTGTCCACGTGATTCCTTTACTTTGTTCGCTGGGAAGCGTACAACACTCTCAGGTAAGTTATTATCATTACCATCATCATCCAATTTTACTGAAACAAAGTAGAGAACTTATCGATGGTTCATTGGTTTCTTTATTGGCTTATTTTCAATTTGTATTAGCAACATCAGCGTAATATTTTTACACTAGTAAATATCGCCACAAACACTTGTTAGTGCATAACTAGAACCATTGTAAAATACAGCTATGTTAACACATGTTTAATTTCTCCTGTGGCTGAATTATATTCCTCTTGCCTTGCAGAAACAAAATTTAAATGGGTCAGTAATAGATCATTAATTTTTTAATGGGAGGAACAACACCGCTTGCGGTACATTGCAATGCATACATACAGATTGTAAGATGTATTTAGTTACATAGAAGGTATTGTCTTACTTCAGTTCTTATAATAGAATGAGCTGAAATAAATTTTGAAACTACCTTATAGTTTTTCTTAATTTTTTACAACTTTAAAAAACAATCCTGAAGCTATTGCCGTAAACAATTATTATAGTCCATCTCAGATATGCACAGTCAGTAGGTCATTGACCGTCGCTAGGACAGAACGCAATCTCTCCACGTCGCTGCTCGTCAACACCAGCTAACCCAGGCATGCAGATGTGGACACATAGACTCACGCAACTACGTACCAGTGCACTGTTCCCTAGGCAGACAGCTTGCACACAGGCTACAACGGGCTGTCAAAAATATATGGTAAAATGATAGCAAAGCAAATTACATAAGCTCCATACACTTTGTACTAATAATTCTATGTCACAAAAATAGAATAATATGGGAGGTATGCGGTCGACCTATTCATGTCCCAATGAAGCACCAGTTTGCGTAGGAACAGCACTGTATGTAACGGCCTCAAATGGGTTCATTGAACTTAAGAATATTCATACCATTTCCAGCACCGTCTGAAGAATTGATCAGTTCGTCATATCAGCATTTAATTCACGAGCATATTTGTTTGTGTGTGATTACAGAAACCTAATGCATCCGTGAAACTCTTTGCATTCGATGGTGCCACCTCCCTTGTAATAGCCGAATATCCGCAACTAAAAAATACATATATTTTTTCAATTCGGCACGCGGCAGTATCTAACCGCACTGGCAATCTGCCGCCAAATTAACGAATGTAGCATGGCGGTGCCGGCAGATACGGCTAGGGTTATACCGCTGCTGCTGCTGGTGGTGGTGATGCGTCGTTGGTACCTTAATTGTTGGTCGTCATTGCTGAATAGTTAAAAAAGCTGTATGGCGATTCTAAAATTGCCGTTTTTCTTAGTTGAAAACGGTTGCTTTGCACCTAAAGAGGCACTTATTGGAATGGTTCCATAACGGCACCAATTTCCTGAACTTTCTACACTGAAGTCTAATGCCACTTTTATGAGAGGGTGAACGTAGACAAGAGTGGGCCATTGAGTCTCACGATTTCGGTAAATCCAGTATTATTGTTTGCTTTCTTACTAACTTGTCTCTCCGCACGGACGTGAAAGATTAGATAGGATATAACTGATCTCCTAAATGGCAAGATGGCCGTTGCATGATCAACTGGTTTTTCAATCGAAGGATTGAAGTCAACTAAGGCGCATCTATGTTCATGGTTACAAAGATATACACTAGATTATGCTTCTGTTGCGAATTTTTTATGAGTTACTTAAAAGCCAATTCAGTTGATCAAGGACAGAAAAGGGAAAGTATTCTTGACTACAGAACCCTGAAGGAAAATTCAGGATGCAAGGCTTTATTGAAGTAATTATTTCTACGTCGTTTGATGACATCGCGGAACGCAGTTGCTTACACACGGCGTTTAAAATTTATCGTTACAATTTTATTTGCTTACATTTATTAAATAAACCGAAATATAAAATCAACCCAAAATAAACACTGCTTAACAATTATTCTTTCCGAATATCAATCATTTATTCAAAATGCCTGAGGTAGGTATCGATAACCTGCTGCAAACGTTTGGCGAACGCTTTGCCAGAGTCACGAATGCATGATAGATAGCGTGAGAAGTTTTGCACATTCCTTCAAGAGTGTTGCCTTCAAAGAATCGGCATTCTTGCGATGGGAAGCTGAGACTTTGCGCTCCAATATGGACCAAATGCTGAAATCAAACTGATTAAGGTCTGGAGATGAATGAATATTAGGTAAAAATATGCACAGATAAAAAGGTTGTATTATAGCGATAGCTATTGAACACCCTGTATAGGAAGCGCATTTGTTTTAGCCATCTGAATCATGTGTTGACGAACTTTCTACGGTTTCGATACGCACAAACCTCGGTGGCCGTTATATGTGGGAAACGTAGAGCGTCCGGGAGCGATGAGTTCCTTTTTGATGGGTAACAAAAGATCCAATTAATTGTTTACTTTCAATTTGAAATTTCAGAGAACACCCAATAAAATTTATTTACAATGTACGATCAAGATGTTAGAAATCCTCACATATTGTCTGCTGAGTAAAGAGTGAATTGGCTAATGAAAGTTGTTAAAGTAACGCCGCAGATTCGTGTGCCATTACTACGAGCGTCAAAGACTCCTTTGGTTGATTTCTCAGACAACAAACAAAAATTACAGTAGCATAAATTCTATAGCTTTTACCGGTGCGTGTAGGTTTAAGAGGTTTATTATACACACAGATACACAGCCGTAATAGCGCAGTACAGATTTTGAAGCCGTTTCAAATTATAGTTTACAAATAGTGATATATGTATTAATTGGGAAACCCATCCAAAAATTTTACGCAAAGCAGACAAATCCAAACTAGTGTTGTGACACACACAAGTACGCACAGTATGACTAGTTTATCGAGCTTCATATTGCTGAAACGCAGAAATTCGGCAACACACTACATCAGGTAACAACCATTTGTACAGATAATTCCTACGGTATATCTGACATAATACGAGAGTCTCCCCTACAGTGGCACACCTAGTTTTTTTTTTAATCACTAAAAGTAAGTCATCCAGGTCCTTCAAGACAGTTTTAGTTCAAGTATTTTTGGTAATTATGTCGATGATTTTCTTACAGTTTATCATGTGCGACAAATGCCACTGATGAAATTTTGTTTCACCAATGATTTTAAGAGCGTCACAGGACAATATATGTATTGTCGATTCCATATATTAGTCTACGACACATTCTAAATCTATCGCATTCAACTGTACCGTCTGATTGATAACAGCACGGTAGTAATGAAAATCTATGCTCCGTCAAGCTTTTTAAATTATACCCGTAGTAAAATGCTAATTAAGTACTGTATAGATATACCCGAGTTTTTGTACAGTTTCACTATGCTGACAACAACGTCAGTTTGGAATATCCTGTGAAAAATAGCTTACCAGTATTTTATGCCTTTGCGGTTATATTTTATCTTATCTTGCCCGAATATCGGTCATTATCATCTTCACTATGCAAACCCTATGCGTGCAGAAACCAACGTCAACTGGGAATATAGTGAGGAAAAATACCCGTAGTGTTTCATTTTACTTCATCGGTTAAGTTGCGCTTGTAATAAGCCGGAAACTGTTATTATGACGTCCACGAGTTTCAACGAGCAGCATCTCCATAGAGACACGGACCTCGGCTGGAATTATCTAAACCGAGACTTCAAAAACACCGTCAGTGGATAGCTTCATTTCTTGTTCACCCTTATGCAGCAATATGCAGCTATACATTGTTATTAGTATATTGTTGACGAGTCACTAAATATAACATCCGCTGGCAGCAGGCACAAGCGTCAGCTGGGACGATCCTGATACAAATTGCTATCAAATGAGTCTTGAGTTTTTATCTCAAGCATCAGTTATCGATCGGCGCGTCGATAAACCTCCGAACAAACACTCGCCAGGATTAAACCGAGCAGATGAGCGCTAATTTGCCCACAGCGAAGTCGACTCCTGCTGCTGCTGCTGCGGGACCTCTGCGAGCGGCCGAGTGTCGAGCTGCTACCTTAGATGCGTTTCGTCCTCTTCGTCTCTTCCAAACTTTAGCTGCCTCTTCCTTCTAATCTACGCCACCGCGTACATACTCGTAAGGAGATAGTAATAATAAATGTAGTAGTTCTAATGATATATTGGATAATGTTTAGCGTATAGTTTCCTGGGTACCCAAGAGCGAGGGGTAGCAGAAGAGTGGGTTACTCGCCCCAGTTCACATACATGCGAACAGCACACCACACCACCGCCGTACCGTCCTGTTCGCTGGCCATTACGCTGATGAAATCTCATGCACGGTCCTGCCAAGCGCCGCCGGTGGTGCCTCGCATGCGCCCTAAAATTATATGAGGAGCATATAAAAGTGCAGGGCTTCCTGGATCCGTGAAGAATACTTTGTGCATGCAATAGTTTAACTATATTTCTAGCAGAAGGATTTTCTTCACTCATTTCACTGCGTAATTTTTAAAGGATGAGACCGAATATCACGCTATAGGTATAGCAATACAGAGTTTGTTAGTTGGTTAGTCTCTTCGTCTCTTATTCAGCTAAGCATAAACGAAATTTATTTACTTAACTGCTGAGAATTCGTCGTTTTCCCCCAAAAAGTTGAAGTACCTGTGATAATATTTGAACTACCTGTATGTATAGCTTTGTAGCATGGATATGGCATTTCACTTCTTTCCACTGTGAAGCTTTATTCCCTCTGAGCTTATGATGGACAAATAGAGCAGCTGACCAACAAAAGAACAGGGAAGACAGTTTCAGAGTAAAACAACGAAGCAATTATTTTACGCTGTCATCTCATGATGGCCAAGGTAAGTGGTGTGGTTTACTGAGCATTGCAGAACAGCGATTTGTAAATAAGCGACAGTTACTGTTGGTTCATATTCTGGGAATGAACGACTAAGCACAGCGTGAACAAATGATGCATGTTCTCTGAACCCATTGTTTTAGAATATAAAGCATCTGACGATTCACGACGTTGACTTATTTTTAGGCTATAGTCGCCAGTTAATTACACTTGCCTCCTTATTTGACTACTGAGTCAAATTTTGTATCGAGTTTATTTTTTTTTAACTTTTTTGTTTTTTAGACCAGCAGCTACAACGAAAACAGGCACTGATGCTTCTCAGTAAATAACAATAATAAAAAGTCAGAGCAGCAAAAGAATTTGGCGCTTGCCCAGTGGCAGCAGATGGAAGATTTACATATAGTCAAAGACACACATTGCTTACATTTGCTGTAAGCCCCTCAATTAGGACACGTTACGCTGTCAAGCGTCACGTCTCAAATTACAGTTTGATTAAGAAAACATGATATGTATCAGTATATTCAGCTATCTCTTTGTCTGTCGTGAGTATAATGGATTGAAACACCGAAGTGAAAAAAAGTCCACCGTGTGCCCGCGCCAACTCGAGGAAACTCCCCTGATGAGTGATGATCCCCCATGCAATGATGACCATCAGGGCCCAGAATATTTGTTTCCTTTTCCAGATTTTCAAATTAGAAAAGTGCGGAGTTGCTACCGGTAAGGAAGCGGTCACTTATGAAGAAGCAGCCACACAAATCGAAGAGTAAACTAGATTTTGTAAAATAGAAAAGTACGATGGCTTCACACAAGCAGCATCGAAGGCGGTCGCACGCCAGGACCGACTCGATAATATTCTGTCGAACTTCAGCTTGTCTGTGGTCACTGATACTGGTAGGACTCATATCATTATCATGAATTTAGCAAGTTGCACGATTTGTGTCCACCAATAATTTGGAGTGTTTCAAGCAAATATGAAAAATTGATAATGCGAGTGGCTTCGGTTGCTACCGGTGGATTCAACAGTAGACGGATTTTTCGTAGTGACGATATCACTCACTCCTATTTATCTCCAAGAAGGTTGAAGTCAGGGCGTTGGTACGTTTGGCCGTACGTACGTGGCTGATGAGTACCCACTTCACCCGTTGGGAATCGAGTAGCGCTACTGGCGTGACGATTTTCGCAAGCGTTGGTAATTTCAGCACTATTATCATAGAGATGAATGTGCTACATATGTAGAAACTATATTCTCACTTTAGCTACCTTCGCGCTGAAAGATATTTTAAGGTACAGTATACTGCATAGGTTACAGTTAGTGCTACGAAAAAGAATAAATTGAGAAGCCAAAATAATTGAGAAGCTCCTACAGTGCCAAGTTAAACATTTGAAAATAGTTTTATGAGACATACGATGAACTATAGCCTAGGCTATTGAAACGCAAGTAATCTCAACGCTCTACTTACTTCTTCTACTTAGTATTGGTAAACGTAGCTGTAACTGATATTAATTCTCTTTTTTTTTGTACCAGCGTACAGCATACGAAGCTTAAGTTTCGAACCGAGCCAGTGTTATACATTTAACCTCGTTTAACTAGCAAACAATTTAACTTTACTTCATCTAGGATAACTTCTAGGAACTTTTAGAACTTGTTTCTTTAATCGTTTTGCGAATAACTTGTAGTGCGAGGCACTCATTTTATGAGTTCTGTTGTACTGGTTTTTAATTTTTGGGAGGATAAATAACATTGGGACAAGCGCTGTCCATCGGCCAATGTTGACTTCACAGTTGATGAGCAGGGTTTTCTATAGCTCCTTACATGTTTTTTTTTAAATTGTTTTATGCAAGTATGCCCGATTTAGAGATCTTTACTGTATGTTACTGCAAATCCAAAGTTATTGCTATATTAGAAATGGGACATCTGCTGTCGACGATACTGTTCTAACATGAGAACCATTGTTATTTGCAGAAAAAGTCGAGGGGAAACAGTTGGGTGTCGCTTAGTTATTGAAAGTTTGGCTGACGTTGGAGTCCAGCTTGCACAGACTAGCGAGCTTGGTGTCACCCACTGATGAGCTCAAGTGGGTAAGAACCTCATGATCATTCAACTTTCCTTCTGTCTAGTAACTGTTTAAAATAGATGAAAAATATTTACTTTAAAGGTACTGTCGATTATCATTATTCACCAAGAAGTTCGGGGCAAGTTTCTTCCAAACACATCGGCGAAGGATCCTAGTGACCTACCCATACTTCAGAAGATGGACCATGTTTCTGGAATGCCTGGAAGCGCCAGTGCGGGTCTAGGCTTCCCACCTTTGTCGATTCATTTACTGGAGTCATTAATCAAGAAGTTTTTTCTTCCAAACTCTGGTGTCAGGAATGAGGTGTGGGAGATTGGACCATCGGTGTTGGTTGAGGTAATACGCGTGATGAGGGTGGTGCGGTTGATGATGGGTAGCCCGTAGTGGTGTAAAGAGTGGCATGGGCCATGTGATGCGGATAATGTTGGTTGTTTAGAGGCGCGATGGTTAATATAGAAATAGGATTCGGGTGGGATTGGTTTGTTTTTCAGTCGCGTTGATTAAAATGTGAGAATGCGATGTGGTAAATGTTTGTTTGTTCGTGTGGTGCTATTGTGGATTTGAAAAAAGTGGTATGATAGATAGTTGATTGTTCTTAGGGTAAAATGGTTAATTAGCATACTTATTTCTACAACTGACGACATATACCGCAACAAACTGTTGGATGAGCTATGCAGTGCTAGTATAATTTATATGATTAATCTGTAATCCATATATCTGCAGAACTAACTTGTTAGAAATACGGGAGCTGAAAAGCTTGTAAGTTGCGTGTTCATTAGCTCCAATGTAACACACAAGTCATCAGTGCAGGTATAGGAGGGACTTCAGCTAACGGAGCACTCGGAATTGTGCTTCTATTAACCACAGTTAATCTGTTGGACAAGGTCACTACTCGAGTGATATCAAAGCTGGAATTAGTCAAATATATCCTGCAGGTAACAAGCCGTGCTTTGGTGTAGTTAGTTTTCTTTAATTTATAGAACAACAGAATGCTACCATGCATGCTAAGTAAAGCCTTAAAGTGCTTCTGATTTTAAAATCGGTGCTTAGACAGTATCAGTATTAGGTTATAACACATTTAAAAACATAATATATTTTTTATTCTGAAGTAATTCCGCATTAAGTAAGACTCTCCAACTGTTCTGTCACATTTTTAACTAGAGCACTCTGTGAGCGCATACCTCCTCCAAGCGATTCAACGGTAGCAGAAAATTCAAATTGGCTCTGAAACAATGATTTTCTTTGCATCAACTCCAAAATCTAATCATTTGTGCCTTTTGATAGTAATAACAGCTTGTGCAATTTTATTGAAGATCCGTTCATAACTTTTTGAGTTATGTTGCTAACAAACGCTATGACCAACATGAGTCAAACATACAAACGAACCAACCGATCTGCACCAAAACTTAATCATTTATGTCTTTTAACATTAGTAACAAGCTCTATAAATTTCATAAAGATCCATTCATTATTTTTTGAGTTATTGTGCTAGCAAGCATAAACTTAAAAACGGTGACTAACGAACGAACAAACGGATCATCACAAAAAATTGGTCATTTGCTTTTTGTTATATACCAAACAACTCATGTTAATTTCATAAAAATCCATCCCTAACTTTTTGAGTTATGGCATTCAGAAAAATGAGGCAGGCAAACAAACAAATAAATGGTTGGAAATATCTTCACCAAAACTTAATCATCTGTTCCTCCTAACATACCTAACAATCCCTGTAAATTTCGTCCAAATCGGTTCATAACTTTTTGAGTTATCTTGGTGACAGACAGACGGAGAGACATACAAACACGACGAGAACATAACCTCCTTGGCGGAGGTAATGAGAGCAAAGTGCAATGAGAGAAAGTTAGAGTGAGAGCCAAATATAATTAGAGTTATAATTTACAGTCCATTTCTGTGATGCTGCCTTACGCTTTCTCTTCTTTAAGGAGGCGTTCGTACATTCCTTAAATGGTGCACGCAACACTTTGGTTTGATTTGTGCTAGGGGTGTTGTAATACGCTGTGCGGGAAGAACAGAGGCACTCGTATTACTATGAGATCTATATTATGAATTGTGGCCTAATAATTACACCTCATTTTGTGATTACTGTCATGACGGCTATGTTCTGAGATGTGGAGCAGCAGCTAGGTTGATGATTTCTGCGATAACGGCTATACAGCGAAGTGAAGCTTAACAATGCAGCCGATGATTACTACAATGACGGCTATATTATGAAAAAGTGCAACTCAACACTTCAGACGATGATTACTGCAATGACGGCTATATTATGAAGAAGTACAGCTCACCCCTTCGATCGATGATTACTACCATGACGGCTATATTACGAAGAAGTGCAGCCCAAGACTACGATGATTCACACACTTACAGCCCACTGACGGTCTGGCTGTGCACCACAGCCCTGCTGGGCAACAAACGGAAGTGGACAAAGTGGCGAGTCATGGCTCTAAATGAAGGTACGATGCGCGCAGCTCTCCTGCTGAACTGCGGCCCACTTCTGTTTGTATTCTCCCTGCAACTTATTTGTAAACTCTTACGATCTAATTATGTGTTTTTTCCTCACTTAAGTTATCCATTGATTTAG
>LQNS02278094.1:36758706-36769497 GCA_001587735.2 Parhyale hawaiensis | reverse complement strand
TCTGTGGAAAAGCATGGCGCAGTGGCCTTTGGTGTAGATATGTATTGATATTTGTGAGTGAAACAGAAAAATGGGCCGTGTGATGGAAGTCGTACATAGATATCGCGTATGCCAAACAGAAAGATGGCTTCTCTGGTCTAAGAGGTTAATCTATTTCACCTGGAGCAGAGAAACGGATGTTCTGGTTAAAAAGGCTAGTTTTGTGTGTGTGAAGCAGGGAGACAAGACCTTCGATCTAGTTATGATGTTCTTTTTCTTTGGGGTAAATTAATTTTTGTATCATACGAATATCAGCTGCAGGAAATTGTAGCCTACGTATGCTACCTCTTACATTCTCCTTCTTGTGATGAAATCATTCTTAAGATTTACAGCTGTCCAGTATGTGCAGGTTTAATAGGAGAAGACGGCAGAGAAAGTCTTAATTAAGCTATGCTAAAGGTGTATATGAATTGCTTTATCTGTCCTGTGAAAGTATACATCTCCCCAACGCTGCTCGCAAGGAAGAAAACTTGTAAGTAGCTATACCGCAGTGGATGTACTCCGGCATCAAACATACCTACGACTCATTTTTACCAACATTTACCTTTGATAATAGGAAAGCTATATGATTTCTAACTATAGCTTATACCCATACAGGAGGGAGGGGTGACTCGAAAAATCTAAATAAATGTATAAAATAAATATACTGTAGGTGCCGACAAATTTAATTAAAAACTAAACGTTTCGGGAAATTAATTCCCATCATCAGAAATTCCGAATATTTGATGATGGGAATTAATTTCCCGAAACGTTAAATTTTTAATGAAATTTGTTGACACCTACCGTATAGTTATTTTATGATATTAGCCTTAGTTCAATAAACGTATAAATAAACATTGGTATTTTTCTAGCATTTTCTTGATTAGTAAAGGTTTGCGTGAGTTACAGGTTTACTCAGAGATACTCAACATGATGGCTCCCCAGTGTTGGTTAATGTAGGTAAGCAAATTGTAGCACAGTCTTACTGATGCTCTAATGAATGGATAACGTTTCTTATTGATCCCCCATAAAGCATTTCACAGAAAAATAGTTGCAATTGTAAAAGATTGAACCTTGTTCGAAAATTTTAAACAAAAAACAGTAATTATCAGACGCTTTCACGGAGACATCGGCTGCACTTTCCGATTGAGCACAGGAGACCGACCTAAAATTTATTAGGTTCGCTTGATTTAATTAGGCATTTTATCACCTCCGCCTAGGAGGTTATGTTTTCGTCGTGTTTTTCTGTCTGTCTTACTGTTTGTCTGTCTGTCACCAAAAAACTCAAAAAGTTAGGAACCGATTTGAACGAAAATACAGGGATTGTTAGGTATGTTAGGAGGAACAGATGATTAACTTTTGATGAAGATATGTCCAACCGTTTGTTTGTTTGTCTGCCTCATTTTTCTCAATGCCATAACTCAAAAAGTTATGGATGGGTTTTTATGAAATTAACATGAATTTTTAGGTATATAACAAAGAGTAAATGACCAAATTTTGGTAATGATCTGTTCGTTCGTTTGTCACTGTTATTAATTTTATGCTTGTTACCACAATAACTCAAAAAATAATGAATGGATCTTTATGAAATTTATAGGTTTTGTTAATAATGTTAAAAGACATAAATGATTAAATTTTGGTGCAGATCGGTTTGTTTGTTTGTATGTTTGACTCATGTTTGTCATAACGTTTGTTAGCAATATAACTCAAAAAGTTATAAACGGATCTTCAACAAAATTGCACAAGCTGTTGTTACTATTAAAAGGCACAAGTGATTAGATTTTGGAGTTTATACAAAGAAAATTATGGTTTCAGAGACAATTTGAATTTTTTGCTACCGTTTTCTCGCTTGGCGGAGGTATGCACTCTCAGAGTGCTCTAGTTTTACATATTTTTTATTTCTCATCCATTATTAATTGCATTACGCACATTGCAGAAACATTAAAACTAAAATTACAATGTAACCACCAATTTCAAATTCTTTTAGTTCATATGATTTTATTTCCAATTTTTTGTGTCTGAAGAAAATCTCATAATAAACATATTAACAGCACACATAAGTCAACGTACCGTTATGGCTTCAGGTGTCGCTGCTCTGGTATAGATTCCATCAAAGATTCTATTTCTCTTTTTTTTTTGCTCAGAACAACAATAATTACTGCAGCACCAACAAAGACATCAACTGACATGTTGGTTATCAGGGCGCAGGTGTGTAACGCAATTACTCATATCCAATTAATAGAAAGTTTAAGAATGACTCACATATTGTCTTGAAGTTGTAAAGCGTACAGTTGTGCTAGCAAGTGTTTTGGAATAATGATCATTATTTTCAATAGATAAAAATAGTCTTGTGCGATGGGGGAAATGTGGCAAACGCTAACGCTTTGCACAGCTTCGGAAAGGAATTTTCCTAAGCTGTATATGGTATCTATAACTAGCGTTAGTCACAGGATAATATCCTTAACTCTATCTATGACCAACGTTTAGGTACTTGAGTTACATGATTTTTTAGCGCCTTCGAAAGTATATATAATTTTTTTATGCCTCCACACTAATTCAGTCTTGCCCGACGTATTATTCGGCCATTTGTTCGCCTGGTACGTTCTTTTTTAGTATTGTAGTAGTAAGATACTGACCAATAGACGTTAAAGTGGAATGACTTCGTAGTTCCAGGTAACAGCTCCCGTAACGGGCAGTCAGTTAGTTAATTATCACTAGGTGTCAGTACCATAATGGAAAAAAGTTATTGAATGATATTTATATAAGCACAAAATTAAGAGCCGAGAACAACATTATTAGCCCTTAATGTCAGTACTACAGTCCTATATAGTAGGTATTTAATGATAATTTACAAAGGTTTAGAAAAGCGTTGTTATTGATCTTACTATTCTTTAGTATACATATTCTGTAAGTTTATTTACAGAATCGGTTTTGTATTCAATGCTAGTATTGAGCTCGACATTGAGGGCTCAACACGCTAAAGATATGAGCGTCTGAGCACAGCACTGACGCTGCCTGTGTTCAGTGGCATCCTCCTCTGCTCGAGTGACCCATTATTCGAATTATTCTAGTCAATTAGGAAAAAACATTCTCTAGCTGATATAACCAACTGCTTTAGCCAGACACGGTTGATTGCGAGGATCTAGGAAGCAATTTCTTTGTACTTTTTAAATGCATCACGCGTAACCAGATGCAAGTTGCTTGCATGAGCCAGTTGGGCACCGCACACTGGAAACGGTAACTGTAGTTCGACAAGCTGTTTTGAGAGCGTCATTTACCGACGACAGGCGTTAACTCAACAATATCTAAGTTCGGTGCGGACCGTAATTTTATCTTTGGAGCTCGAAGTAAGTACGTATATTTATTACCTCTGCCAAGAAGGTTAAATTATGTCTCCGTCGTGATTGTCTGGCTGCCTACTTGTTATTCTATTTGCCTGTCACCAAGATAACTCAAAGAGTTATGGACGGATTTTAAAGAAATTTTTAGGGATCGTTTAGGATGTTAGGAGGAACAGATGATAAACTTTTGGTGAAGATCAGTACAACTGTTTGCTTGTTTGTCTGCTTCATTTTTCTTAATATCATAGCTCAAAGATTTATAGATGGATTCTTATGAAATTTACATGAATTGTTAGGTGAGTGGCCAAATTTTTGTGATGATTTGTTTGTTCATTCGTTTGTGGCTGTGTTTAGTTTTATGCTTGTTAGCACAATAACTGAAAAAGTGATGTACTGATCTTTATGAAATTATCAGGAGTAATTACTAATTTAAAATACATAAATGATTAAAGTTTGGTGCAGATCGGTTGACTCATGTTTGTCATAATGTTTGTTTGCAGCATAACTCAAAAAATTATGAATGATCTTCTAGAAAATTGCAGACACTGTTAATACTATGAAAAGGCACAATTGACTAGATTTTGGTGTTGATACAAGGAAAACCATGGTCTCAGAACCAATTTGAATTTTTCGTTACCGTCACCTTGCTTGATAGGCGCAGGTATGCGCTCTATGCGTGCTCTATAGTTTGGCATAGAGTGTTATACAATTTTAGGTTCCCTTACCTAAAGAGAATATTTAGGACGGTTACCCGCGTCACCGCAACCCGTGTCGCAAACGTCAATGGCGCTTGTCCGCCAATTTATGAGCCGTCGAGGTAACGTATAAACAACTCAATAAGGTAATTGAATTACAGTTGAATCGCTAGCTAGAGCAGCACGCTGAGAGCGCAGACCTACTACAAACTACGCGATGCTAAAAGACAGGATGGTAGACTGACAGAAAGATAAACGGACTGACGAATCACGGAAAAAATTAAGTCATCGGGTTTTCGTGACATTCTTATCAGTTCCGGTAAATCTTGTAAGGGTTGAGTCATGTTGTTAACAGACAAACCAGTAAAAATAAGGCAAACAAACCCAAGTGGGAGAAGTGAAAATTCCGCGATTGGTTAATGATTCTACTATCTAAAATACAACAGACGTATACGCTAAGATATGACAAGTTATCTTAGTTTGACCTAATGCAGCTCCAATCACGTAACAAACCCCGACAAAGTTCACGCCCGTCACTTAAACTTGACGAACTCCGTCTAACCCGACAATGTTCGTTTAACTTAACACATAAGCAAGTCATGCATTTTAATGCTAGATGCTTGTCATAGATCATGTAACACTACCTATCGCTTCTTATCTAACCTAACGAACGTCAGCTAACTTTACGCTTCTCGTCTAAATATAACGTAATTCTTCGAACCTAACGCATACCATATAACCTACCGTGCATCCTAATGCACCTCTCTTTTCTTAACGCGCCTCATCGTACCTAAGGCTCCTCATCAAGCCAAACACCCCTCATCTAAAGTAGATAAAGCTCCTAATCTATCCTAAGCTCCTCATCTAACCTAATGCACTCCATCTAGTCCAACGTATCTCATCTAACCTAACGCATCTCATCTAACCTAACGCATCTCATCTAACCTAACGCATCTCATCTAACCTAACGCTCACCATTGAACATAATGGTCCAAATCAAACCTAACCCTCTCCATCCAACCTAATGCTTCCCATGCAACGTAGCGTTCCTTATCTAAATTTCATACCCTAACCTAAAGCTCATCTAACTTAAATACTTCATCTGACCGAACCTAACGCTGAATATAAAAATTAACTATCTTCCTACTCTAAGGAAGACCCCTTGTCTGTCACCCTTAGAAATGTTTTGATAGTAAAGGATTCCTACTTGTATCTCCCAAATGATCAAGATACGGTTAAAAATTATGGTAGTCCCACTCCTCGGATGTAGTTCTCACAATGTTCATCATCCATACTAATACGCCTTTTCTAATATTGGTTTCCCATAGCTTGTAGACATTTTAATATCTTATTCTCGTGACATTTTCATTTTTTCCCCAGCGTATCTGATATTTTTAATCTTATTTCGGGGGTTGAAGTATATTCCTGAATAGTTTTATGTTTTATTTGAAAAGATAGCTAGACTACTTAATGAAGTGGACTTGACCTGTTTTCTCAATGAGCAATTTATGTTACCGTAACTTCCTTTACTATGAAGTCATTTTGTTTCATTAGACATCGTGCCGTCAATTCATTAAATTATTTAGAATGCATCAGTAACCACGTTAGAAAGGCCTTGAAACACCAGAAAAGGGAATATTTATCAAATGGCACAAACAAACAGGGAAAACCGAAACCAACTTTTCTTTACAAAGTGAAAAAAGCAAAGCTTACATTGAAAACTATTTCCAACCAAAATCAAAACGTCTTGCTGGTTGAATATCACTGGAACCTACGAAAATTCCACTGACCTAACGCATTATTCTCCAATGCTGTATCGGGTCGACCCGTATTATACTGTATATATGTACGAAGTGTGAAAATATGCTCCAAGTCAGACAGTGAATTTTTTACCTATGACTTGTAAGAAGTAGTACCTGGCAAATTGAAAACGACTTCTGCTATCCACTGCAGAGACTGAATCCAAGACACTCTAACTTTCCTCCATCTAATACGAGAGCGTAACGGTCGTGCTAACGAAGGAAAGAAGAACTAAAGCATGAACGTAGGAAGGAGCAACATGAACAATAATATGGCTAGCAGGATTTTTGGAAATTCTATGATTATCTATTGTTTTGTATTTTCCAATTGCAATGAGCCTAGGCAATGCTATTGATCACTACCTATCTTAGTTGCAACCTGACGCACCTTGTTTGACCTACGATTCTTGAAGAGCTCATCCACCTTAAACCGATGAGACTAGATATCCCATAACCTATAAGCTAGAATATGGAGGTGGGAATTTTAAAACTAGTTTTTCAAGTACCCTAGACTTATAAATTAGTAATGTATGTCATCGGTTTCAATTTCATTGAATAAAATAGTGAAGGGTTAAAGTCGGGTAGCCACGTACGACTTTCGTTTGCGTATCATCATAGAGCTTACTTGATTAATCTGGTTACCCCACGGCAGTCCCAGCTTCATTATGAGCATTTTTAAACTGTCAAAAAATAAAAAAGGTAAAAAATTTCAAACTGCTCCACTTTTTACCGTATAGTAATCGCCAGCGGTAAACTTTCGGCTATCTCTCCAAGCACGGCAACGCAATCGGATTCGGCTGATAACGCCGAGGAAAGTTGCACGTGGGAATTCGGCTTGTTGTGTTGTTGTCATCGTCAGGGTCTACCATTGCCAACTTGGGGAGGAAGCTCCGGAGTGGGCCTAGGCAGAGGGGGGAGAAAGCCGAAGAGAGGAAGAGAAGTGAGGGAACGGGCAGCCCCGAGCGGGTCCAGTCAGAGACTGCTCACCGAAAGATCAGTGGGGTGACTAGAGCACGAGAATAGGTGACGAACAGACTGTTCGTCCAGTCCGCACAGTTAACCGGAGGGATCAGCGATCCGTCCCACTCGGAACTTATAATCCGTCAAGACCGAGCAGTGGCCAGAGCGTAGCCGGGAGAGGGGAGTTCGAAAGGATCTGGGGAGTAGAGACTCCTCCACACAGAGAGGCGGGCATTGATGGCCCAGACCCCTGCTAGGTGGATATGCAGCTGCTGCCGTTGTAACAGCAGAGGCGTGTAAGGCACTCAGAGAAGCGCGGTGGTGCTCGGGAGGGAGAATCCTATCTGTAAGGAGAGCGATGTCTGTTTCAAACTTTGTTTGGAGAGTGTGTCGAATGCGGCGAGGGCCAGAGGGGGCTATGATAGTATCGTAGGCAGGACGATGTACCCGCGATGCGCTGAGGAGATCCTGTTTCGACAGTAACCCTAAACTGTCTCCAACTGGTAGGGTCGAGGTCTCTTGGTGAAGGTGATGCGCCGAAGCCATGAGGTGGGATCTGGTGCCTATGCGCAGGGCTGCATTCTGTACTACCTGAAGCTTACTCACGGAGGTTCTAGAGACATTAGGGAACCAAACCGGGTCTGCGTAACTCATGGCGCTTCGGATGAGGACCCGATAAGTCAATAATAAAGTCTCCTTCTGTTGTCCCCACATGGCGCCGGCCAGCTCTGCATGAATCCGCAGGCGGGAGCAGCATCCGTCGCGAACATAATTCATGTGAGCAGCAAAAGTAAGGTGTAGGTCAAACACCACGTCCAAGATTTTCAGATTGCGCTCCAGAGTGAGGTCCGACACGCCCATCTTGATTGTTGAGTCTTTCTTGGATTGGTGATAGTCTGACGTAAACAATGTGGAATAGGTCTTGGAGTGAGAGACGGTTAAAGCTCTCTCTCCAGCCCACCTCTCAATTGTCGAGGCATGGCGTGATAGGCTCGTCGCTGCCACCGGGACGCGAGTAGCCGAGGATAGGACGGTAAAGTCGTCTATGTAAGAAGAGGTGACGTCACCAACCTGGGGGAAGTCGCTGACATAGTAGTTAAAGAGGAGCGGAGAGTACACCGAACCCTGGGGACTCCCGCTTGCATGGGACGGAGAGGTGACCTTTTACCAGCCCATAGGCAGAAGGCGCGGTGCCCACGTAGGTGGGCAGAGATCCACCTAATGAGGTTGTGAGGTAAGCCTGATCGCGTGATCTTAGTTAGTAGATGGTGGTGTGGGAGACCGTATTAAAGGGCTTGAAAAAGTCCACTGTTAAAGTTATCGACCGGGTGAGGGGCTGATGTTGGTTGAACAAATGAACAAATATGTTGGACAAGGGGAAGGAGGGCTGAAGTGGTCGACCGCATAGAGCGGAACCCGTGTTGGGAGTGAAACATTTCCAACGACTCCGCAAGAAGCGGAAGGAGCAAGCGCTCCAGGATCTTCACCGCCGGACAAAGCAGGGATATCGGACGGTAGGGTTTACTGTCGGAGAGTGGTTTGCCAGATTTAGGGGTGGAGATGATGTTGGCTGCCTTCCAAACGCTCGGCAGGTTAGAATGCGCCAGGGAGAGATTGAAGAGAGTGGTCAGGAACAGGAGACCATAGGGCCAAGATGCTTGATGTGTAAGGGTGTCAGTCCATCAGGGCCCACAGCCGACGAGCTACTTGAGGCTCGGATGGCAGCACCTACTTGCTGAGGAGTAAAGAACTCCTGGTCATGGTCCAAACGCAGCTTACGAATTTTTCTCTTAAGGGCCAGAATTTTTTTTTGAGCTCCTGGTCCAGATTGGGCGTGTGCCCATAAATTGTTTGCAGAAGCAGGTGGCTACTTACGAGCAGATGACACCTGAGTGCCATCGAAGGTGATAGGTTGGTTAGGGGCGGGGGATTTACGTTTGCCTGACAATCTACGGAGAAGATTCCACAGTCGGGAGGGGTGAGTCTATGATCGCACCGTTCGACAGTGTCGATCCATGCCTCCCTGGCACAGGCCATCAAGGCATTCGTGGTGCAGCCTTCAAGATCTGGAAGGTTAGAGTGGTTGGGGTCTCGAGTTCGGAGCTCATCATGCTCCTGAACCAGTGCCCTGGCCTCGTCCGAAAGGGCAGGAATGAAAGATCGCCGGCATCCTGCCGGGATGCAGCGCTTTGACTCCTTGAGCAGAGTACTTCTGAAGCATTTCTCACCCTGTGCGCAGGAGGAGCGGAGTGGCAGCTCCCGGAAGGTTCGTTCGGTGAGCTCTGTGAAGCTCTCCCAATTATTATAGTTTATGGAAATTTCCTGGGGGACAGGGGGAGGGGGTGAGAAGTGGTCCCGGGAGATTATTATTATTATTATTAAATCACACCAGGCTGGCGACGTAGGAACGGAGAAACTCCATGAGGTTAACAACCCCCCACGCAACCAACCCAGCGGGTGGAGAAAACAAAAAAAATGAAAAAAAGAAGATCCGAGATCACAGAATAGCTCTGTGTACAGATCGTTTAAAGCTGCCAATACCAGCACCAGCAAAGACAGAGCTTGTCAAAAGTTAGCTTAATGCAAGGTGGCCACGATGCTGAGTGAACCAAATGTGCTGATATGATTGATAAATCGGAAGAAGATGGGCGTCCCGCCGAGGGAAGCCGCGTAGGAGTGTCTTCATTCAGCAACTATAAAGGGGAGGCGCAGAGGGCTTCAAAAAGGTCTTTTCCCCTGGCCGTAGCCCCACCATCGTCCGCGGTGCTATGCCAGCCGGGGTGGTGAGCATTCCTATCGGCAAGGATGATGACATCATCCTCGACGGCAAAAACAGATGAGAAGTCGATCCTGCAATTCGGAATGCACGATGTAGTGGGGGGATGTAAATATTAATAACAACAAGAGGTTTGTCCAGGAGGAGTCTAATACCCTGATGTTCCACAGTGGCGTCACCGGGGAATAGGCCAGACGTGTCGAATGGAATCCAGCTTAATGCACCTCATCTCTCTAAGATACTCCTTTCTACGGCGCCTCTCTACTATAACTTATCTCGTCTACTCTGACTCTCTTTGCACAGCTTAGGACACCTTGTGTACTGAAACGCATGCACCTAGTCTACAACATACTGTTTCATTTTACCCTAATTCACCTCGGCTACAGTGACGCATCCCGTTTTCTCCGACAAACTTTGTCTACTTCAACACACGTTGTTTACCATAACACACGCACCTCATGTAACCTAAATCAATTTGTCTTACTTAATGTACGTCATCTTATATCTCTCACACTTCGTCTTGACGGCAAAAATTTTGTGATTGAGCTTTTTATTGTTCCAGTGCCCAGTATAGGTTTTGCTGTATTATAGGTCTCATCCCTGCAGGCCTGGTCTTCCTTTAGTTGTACTGTACAGCCATGAGTTTATCCCCCATGCAAGATAAGGCGTGAATATCAGCTTGGAATTGATCAAACATTAAGCTGCACTACGAAAATGTAGTTCAGTCAAAATTCATTGGAAATGTCCAGTGCTCACCGTATTGTGGATACTAACTGATTGTTGAACCTCCAGCGTCGAAATTTGGTGCGATGTAAATTCAATATAAAAAGGCATCTGCTCAGCGTGAAAATTCAACTACTACGATATCATTCAGTAATGAAAGATTAGATTAGATTATTAGATTAGATAGGCGGCAGAAGACGAACCAAAAGGCCCATTCCCAAAAAGACACCGGGTCTTACACCCCGGTCCTCTATGAGCTATTGCCATTATGTTAGTAGGATGTAGAGGAATGGAGAAACGAGAAGAGAAAAAATGGAAAACGAAAGAGAAAAAAGAAAGGAGAAAAAATAAAAATAGAAGGGGAGAAGAGTCTACGCCAAAGCGATGGTCATTAATGCCCGCAAGCATGATCGATGGCCGCTGATATGCGGAGCTTAAATATATAGATGGAGCGGAAGTGAGAAGAAGTCAGCTTAAAA
>LQNS02278094.1:36696894-36711104 GCA_001587735.2 Parhyale hawaiensis | reverse complement strand
CCTTAGCTCTTTTGCCTGTCTTTAAATTCTCAGCGAAGAAACAGTTGCTGGATGGTTTTCTGGGTTCTTATTTAGAGCCACTGTGAGACTGAGTTTCTAAGTTAGAAAGCTATGCAATGTTCAAGCGACAGAGTTGGGCGAGCTAGTGAAAGTAACTAGCGGTGATAGTGCTAGACCTGGGAAATACTAGCGGCGCTACACATTTCAAAACCTAGCGGCGCTAGTGCTGCGGCTCTAGCTTTGGCTCTAGTTTTCTTCATATATATCTACAACTAGTTGAAATTCTGAAAAAATATATTTTAGTGCTAGGAAAAACATGAAGAGCAAGATAGAAATTTAATATAACTGTAATTGCATTGCAAATGGAAGAGAAATCAGAGAATGCTTTACTGATTTTCCATATAAGGAGAAGATACATGGAAATAAGTAATGTACTTATATGTACTATAGTACACCGGGTGTTGCAAAATTCTTGCTATAAACTTCGGCTATTAGCAGAAAATATTATTATTAAACCTTGTCATCAATAAAAATAATCGAAAAACGTGCGATTAGTTTGCAAGATAATCATGCAAATAATGAACACTGATTATTAGTTCACCTACACAGGCTAGATNCGGCTATTAGCAGAAAATATTATTATTAAACCTTGTCATCAATAAAAATAATCGAAAAACGTGCGATTAGTTTGCAAGATAATCATGCAAATAATGAACACTGATTATTAGTTCACCTACACAGGCTAGATGCACTCTGCTCATTAATATATACGAGGGTAATTCAAATACTAAATAACAAGAGATAGTTTTTATTAGCAAAGATCTCATGACAGTAATTGTTCAAAATGTCAGCCATGAACATTGATACAAGCACGACACTTTCGTCAAAGATTCCATGGATCTCAGCGATATCTCCAGCACTAACTGCAATTCGGGCGACAAGGTCTTCTTCCGACTCGACAGGTGTGTCATAAATAAGACTTTTCATGTGCCCCCTCAAGAAAAAATCTAGCGAAAGACAGATCAGGTGATCTTGGTGACCAGGACACAGCACCATTATAACCAATCCATTGATTACAAAATTAAAGGTCGAGGAAAGTCACATTTAGGGCATAATGTGCCGGAGCTCCATCGTCTGGAAACCAAAGTCATCTACGAATACCCAACGGCCCACCGCCCAATATATCCTGAAGAACTTATGCAAGAAAGACTCTGTAAACATTCCCAGTGAGACCCTCTCGCAAAATGTATGGGCCAATGATTTGATTGAGCACGATACCTGCCCAAACATTGACAGTGTAGCGATGCTGGTGGCGATGTTGATGGATGACATGAGGGTTGTTCTGCTGCCGTACGTGGAAATTATGAACATTTAAAATTCCATCCCGGGTGAAGGCAGCTTCATCCGAGAACAACACATGTTCTGCAAAATAGGGATATTCTAACTCCTGATTCAAAAACTACTGCACTAATCGTTCACGTCAACATAATCTTTGGGAAGTAAACCCTGGACTCTCTGGAACTGATGCGGATGGTAATTATTTCCGTTCAATACACGCCACACTGCACTATAATCTTGAATTCCCATAGATTTTCTAAGCCCAATATCTCAAAAAATAGGCGTTTTACGATTTTTTTATGAAAAAGTGTTTAAATTGATGAATTCTACTAGTAGCCGAAGTGCGTACCGGGAATGTTGTAACACCCTGTACAAAGCAAACGACTAGCGCTTGGCATTGGCTGAAAACCTAGTGGCGCCACTAGCGCGCGCTAGTTCTAGAGCCGCTAGGTACAACTCTGTCAACGGAATTAATTATTAAGTCGCATCTTATCATACACCTTGCAAACGACAGGCATTCTTACAAGTTATAGCATGTTTTCATAGTTTATTACCATTTTAAATACACTGTCATTTATTGATTACATTGTTGAACGAGGATCACAGGAGCAGTTATGAAATTGTATTGCGGTAAAAAAAGTAAGTGGATGAGTCACAAAATGGTGCTACTTTTAATGAGCCGGCAGAAAAATAGGCAAAATCTACAGAAGACACGAAACGGAGTCATTATCGTATCCGCCAGGCACAGAACGAACATCAATTAGACCTTGACCACCCCATGGAATGAACCGCAACGTGGCAGAGGAGCTTTAATGTCGACAAATGTTTAGTAACGCAAATGGGGCCGGGGAACCCCCAAGCCTCCCCATTAGAAATGAACGGGACATGATTAGCAGCTGTCACTAAGCAACGTTACCTAGGAAAAACTATCACCAACTACTGCACAGCAAGTTCACAACAATGTCAAAACAAAAGGGCAAGCTTATAGGCTGGAATTCTTTACCTGGAATTTCGAGTACAAATTCGAGACGTAATCATTCCTTTGTGCAAAGCACTAGTGCACCCGCATTTAGAGTTTGTTGTTCAGTTCTTGTCGACTCATCAGCGCGGTGACATCGATTAATGGAAAAACCGAACGCATATTCACAAAATAACACCTTAGCTATGGAATATGCCATACCAGTAGCGCCTACAGGAAGTCGTACTCATTTCTCTTGTGCATAAATGACTGACAAGACAACTAATAGAAACATTCAAGCACTTGAATGGCTTCAGCGACGTACCTACAACGAGAGTTTTAGACAGTGGATGCCCGCCTCCGAAACAAAAGGCATGCAAAAAACTTGAAATAAGGATCGAAGAACTACTCTCACCCAGCAGTTTTTCCCGTATTTCATAGTGAACATTTGGAGTAGACGCTCTTTCTATTTTGTCGGAATACCGTAGAGAGAGTCAAAACGTTTTAAAATTGTCTTGACGAACAATAGGAGCAACACCGTCCACAGCTACGAACTCCATCTCCAAGAGCCATAAACTCTTAACGGCCAAAGCTTCAGAGGCCACCCTATTCCCAACAAACTTACCGCTTCCGCGCTGCGTGGATGTACAGTATTAAATCGGGATTCGACGATTAACAGCTTGGTTGAATCTATTCTCATCTTCGTTTTTTTTTTTTTTTCCTTCTTTAGATGTTTAAATGATTTTGACATCATGGCAGTATCACGTAAAAGGCCAAAGTGTGAGTCCCTGCTACTCTCTAGAATGGGCCTGTTGGTCCGTCTACTACGAAGTATCTCATTTAATCCTTTTTTAAACAGTTTTATCCATTTACAAACTTTCGTTACGAAAGGCAGCTCATGTAAAACTTTTGTAACTCACCAGTAGGCTAAGATGACTTTCATTCAAGTTTTGCTAAGAACTTAAAGTTTGCTCTCATTTTGAAGCGCATCTTTGCTCGTGTACAAATGATTAAACCGTTGTGTTAAGATCCTCGATATCACCTCTTGCTTCAGACTAATTACCTCCGCCAAGAAGTTATGTTTTCTTTTGTTTTTCATCGTGTTTGCCTGTCTGTTTGGCTATTTGTCTGTCACCAAGGTAACTCAAAAAGTTATGAACCGATTTGTACGAAATTTAGAGGATTGTTAGGTATGTTAGGAGGAACAGATGATTAACTTTTGCTGAAGATATGTCCATCCGTTTTTTTTTGTCTGCCTCATTTTTCTCAATGCCAACTCAAAAAGTTATAAATGGATTATTATGAAATTAACATGAGTTGTTAGGTATATTACAAAGAGTAAATGACCAAATTTTGGCAATGATTCGTTTCTTCGTTCGTTCGTTTGTCACTGTTTTTAATTTTATGCTTGTTAGCACAATAACTCAAAAAATAATGAATGGCTCTTTATGAAATTCATAGGGATTGTTAGTAATGTTAAAAGACATTAATGATTGAATTTTGGTGCAGATCGATTTGCACGGTTGTATGTTTGACTCATGCTTGTAATAACGTTTGTTAGCATGCAGTATAACTCAAAAAGTTACCTATGAATCATCAAGAAAATTGCACAAGCTGTTATTACTATCAAAAGACAATTGATTAGATTTTGGAGTTTATACAAAGAAAATTATGGTTTCAGAGCCAATTTGCATTTCTTGCTACCGTTGCCTTGCTTGGCGGAGGTATGCGCTCTCAGAGTGCTCTAGTTCAAAGGTATGTAAATGTCCCCATTTGCGACAGAGTTATTACGTTTGTAGCAGAAATTTTCATACCAGCCCTCGTAAGTCAAAAAAAAAAACTATAGCTTTTTCGATACTCTATACTATATTGAAGCCTTGTATCCATGGTTAACATTATATTTTCAGGAGACCCGTTCGTGAGGAGTCGCCAAATAAACAAATAAGTATAAACATGTATATATAAATATATATGTTAATTAATTACCACTATATTTCTTAGTAAAAATATCTTTATTATATTTCTCACTACATCGAATCTTTAAAATTGCAGTTGGTTGTGTACGGTGAATGAGCTGGCTAAAGTGAGAGAGTCAAAGTCTTCACCGTGACGCATTTCTACCACTGCATATGGTCATCCTCAGACGGAATGTTGAAGCAGATAATCTGATGATCGATGCAGAGCAAACCAGGATGGAGCTGAAATGGATTAAATGAATGGAATTTAATAGAAGGTAGGAGCGAAAAGCTTCGACAATCAAGCTAAACTTTGGGGCAAAGCTAAAACCTGGCTGCCTGGCTGCACGTATGCATTGAAGTATCATCCTAGAATTTTCGAAAAAATTATCGGAGCACTGCACAGCAAAAATTCATAGATATTGTAGCGTGTGCATGCTTGGATCGACAAGTACCATGTTGTCTGTACGTTTTTGTACGAGGAATGACTGAAAGACTGTGGCGGGTAGAGGGCAGTAGCATTGTGGATGGAGAGATTCAGCAATGGCCTATCGGGCCGAATATATGTTTTTTCAGCAGTTTTCTTAAAAGAATGATCGTAAGACTGCACTTAACGCACATTATATACCGACTGCATAGTATACTATTTTTGTGACAACAGAAGTCAGTAATGCACGAAACGATAGAAGGCTGGCTTACCTGGAGAAAAACGGCGGTGTTGCCTCCTTCTACTCAACCTCCTTGGTTGAAAAAGAACGGCAGGAACTCACATGGCTGTGTTTGCTACCTGTTTTCATGAATGATTAGGCGTACCGTGGTGCTCTTCTTAAAAGCTCATGGGCTGTTGTGCATCGTGTCTAGTCCAGCTTTCTGGGTCTCTTTCGAACTTCAGTGTACGGCTTGATCCTCTTGTTTCGGCGTTGGCGCGTTGCTGGTTTTTCGGCTCTGGTGGTTAATGCTTCTAGCAGTGGAAGGCGTTGCGAGTGGGAGTTGCGGAGTATTTTAATGCCAGATACTCACATAGCGCTTGTCAGAGCAGTATGATGCTGCTGCAGGGGTGTGTCCTCGGTCCTTTATCCGAATACGGATCGTCAATCTACCAGAAAGTGCTGTAGTGATCATGCCAATGTATGAGTTTTTCTGGAGTTCACAATCTCCAACTCAGTAAGTGTAGTCACACACGACTAGTTTCTTTCAGAGGTGTCTTGTTGACTGTGTTGTTTTTCATAACAAGCGAGCAGACTGCTATACTTTTATAGCAAATTAATACGCATGGTTTGCTTTTCTTGGTGGCGTAGGTGCAACTGCTTTTTGATAATTTGCATTTCGATGCATTCGTATGTCTTGTACGTTGGTGACATTTGATTTTCCTATAAGTCAATGTGGGTGGTGGCTGCACTTGCCAGAGGGTCCTGTTGGTTGATTGCGTTAACAGAACAAACCATCAGCAATAACAGCTACTTCAACTCCGCCTAGATAGCATTGTCCAATGCTATGTACGTTCTCGTCGTTCCATTGTTTCGTTTCGATTCATATCCGGTTTGTTACGCATCGTTCATCAACATTCCGCCTTAAGATGACGGTATGCGATGGTTATACCGTGTCGCGATGAAGACCTTAACTCTCTCTCAACTTTGGCCAGCTCATTAACCGATCAGAACCAATTACAATTTTACAGCTTGATGTCATGACAAATATCTGTAATAATGATATTTTAATCAAGAAAAGTGGCGTGGTTCGTAACCACACATGTGCGTATAAAAGAACGGTTGCTTCCTATTTATTGAAATATAACTACACATGAAAACAAGGCACAAAACGGGCAAGAGTTCATGGAGTACAAACGTTTTTATGATGCACTTGATCCAGCTGCGCACAGTACACGCGCTATAAAGAATACATGTGCCACAGCTGTAATGCAGCAATTTATGCGTAATGCTAAGCTGTGGAAAATAATTGTAAAATAAATTACTTCTGTCACAAGGCACCAAAGACGGGGAACTGAAAGGTATTTTCGTTTTACGAGCGAAACAGTAGCAGTTAGTTACGACTGGAATCCCTTTATATCAGTACGTGAGAAGAGATCAAATAAATTGAAACGCGAAGAAAAATAGCGGTTGACCCTTTTCTGCCCAGAAGTACCGCTCAGTCACGCTTCAGATAGCGCCATCCCTGGGCAAATCGTCAATTCGCATAGAAATGCACAAAGGGATAAAGGAAGTATTTCTCATTATATGTGAGGGTTTCGGTCCCGAAATGGCTTGCTGAATATGAATTCGCATCCAGCGAACCTATATGAACATTATAGTAGAGGGAGTTACGTTCCAAGCCCCCTCTCTTAACCACCTGAATGATAAAATCTGCTTCTTTTTTCCTAATAATACTGTACTAATGCACAACTAAAACACAGCAATAATGGTATATTTCGGCAATTTAAATAAGAGCGAATTCGTACGCAACGAACTCCTATGTTACGAGAGCCAGGAGTAGCTTGGGTAAAAAAAGTAAGTTAGATTTTAACTTTTGCGGGCGAAATTATGACATGAGTTTTGGTAGACAAGTTGTTACAGCGCGCTGAATCGAAGCATAAGCGGTTGATATGTTGAAATCTCCACGATACGTAGGTACCTGTGGGTCCTATGGCAGTCTGTCCTCCCAATATTTAATCGTCTGATGAACAGTGCGGTTGACCTTTTTTCTTTTTCCTTTTCATTCCTTTTTTTTAACTTGTTACGGTAAAGTGGCTCAGCTGTGCGCCAGCCTTGACGAACATGAAACGTCGTGCTATCGAACGGCGACTGTTCGGGGTAGTGTGCAGTAACTGGACGCAGCAATCGAACTGAATGACCGATATCATAGCACTGGATATTTGTTGCGTACTTTAAATTATTTCTGCAAATGATGTATATTTTTTGCAGTACAATTGTTCATGTGCCTCTGGAGATACAACCCACTGCTGAAATTTCAGAGCAAGTGAAGCGGAAACGATTACCCTGAATTTCGGTGAGAGTTCGGGTTAAAACTGCAATATTTTGTTTTGTCAGCCATTTCAGCTTCAGTGCTGGTGCGCAGGTGTTGCTGTTCTGCGATCCCGTCAGTCGAGCTAAGTCATAGGACAATTGGGTAAAATACGCACAGGTGCTTTAACTTTAATGCTAATCAAAATAGTTCTAGTCAATTCTGGTGAAGGAAACCACTTTCCTGCGTGTGTCCGGACGGACTTTCATAAAATTTATAGGAATAAAATTAATAACGTTAATGATAATAGTATTGATAGCCAGAGCGCTCTTAGAGCGCATACCTCCGCCAAGCAAGGCAACGTTAACGAAAAATTCCAATTTTTTTCTAAAACTATGATTTCCTTTATCAGGACCAAGATCTGGTCGTTTGTACCATTTAACAGTAGCAACGGCTTCTGCAATTTTCTTGAATTCATTCCTCTTCCAGTTATATTGCTGACAAAAAGTCTGACAACCTTCAGTCAAATACACAAACAGTCCATCCGATCACCAACTAAGTCCATCCGATCACCAACTAAGCTTGATCATCTATCATTTATGTATCTTAACATTTCTAACAATTCCTGTAAATTTCATGACGATCTGTTCATAACTTTTTTGAGTTATTTTGCTAACAAACATACACCAAATACTGAGATAAATAAACATTTGAACATGATGAGATCATTATCACAACTATTTGGTTATTTACTCTTCGTGATATACCTAACAACTTATGTAATTTCATACAAATTCTTCAATAAATTTGTGAGTTAAGATATTAAGAAAAAAGTCAACCAGACTAACAAAAAAACAGTTCATCTGATTTTCATCAAAAGTAAATCATCTGTTACTTTTAAAATGCTTAACAATCCCTGCAATTTTTTTGAAATCTGCTCAGAACTTTTTGAGTTATCATGGTGACAAACAAATAGATTAACAGATAGACACAGAGACAAACTTGGCAAAAACATAACTTCCTTGGTGGCTGTAGTAATAATAATAATAATAAATTTTATTGGATTCTCATTGGGTTATCAAGACACCACATGGAACAAAAACATGCGCCCCAGCTTATCTCTAGTTTTGCTGCGTTGTCCCATTAACGCGCACTCAACCATTTAATGACGTTTCACTTAGCTCGATAGCTTTCAAAAATTGGGTTCAACTCTAACTTGAAAAAAAACACTGACTAATAAAATACGAGAAACAAGGCGGGATTGCTACGACAGCATGCTGAAAATATTATCTGCAAAATAAACAAATGGATATTATTTGATCGACAATATTGGGCTGCTGTGGACTTATGACACCGCTATAATGTTTGCCAGTGTAGCATGTGAGAGAAAGGGACGGTATTGCTCCCTGTCTTACTAATGGACAGCGCTCATTTTGATTAAGTTGTACTGAGCAGCATTGCATACATTTCTTAAAATATAATTTCATGTAGCGTTGTGCAATATTCATGAGGCGCCAACTATAACAAATGCACCAGATGTGCAGTTTTACAAGTTCCGTTCCAAATATACGTTAGGTCGAAAGCTTTACTGGAAGCGCCTCAGGCTATTTCGTCATCAGTTTTGACGGAAACTTCCTTCCATTCTTGCACAGTGCCCCAAAAGTGCAGGATATCAGGTAATTAAGCGACGCCGTCCAATGATAGAAATTTTAACAATACATATGCTGAATTTTCGTGGAAACCTACAGTGTAAAGCACAGCACGAACTCCCATGACAACTGTCTGACAGTCACTGAGCCCGATCAGACGTTTTCACGAGGCACGGGCACACACCATACTGCTCCTTATGCATCCTCGCTTCGTCTCCCTGTAGCGCGTTGTACTAATTTTCTTACTTTTATTTTTTCGCATATGCCGTGAAATACGACAGCGAGGCCTTCATTCGAAAATAAGTTTGGTAATCTGATGATTTGATCTGGCAAGAAGAGAAAAAGTCGCTGGCGCGGTGAGCCTATTTATATATCTGAGAATTCCTCCAGTTACCCTTTACCTGACACGGTAGCAGCATGCTTCCGTTCTCAGCTCTAACACCTTGTATCGCTCGCATGTTCGATGCCCAGCCAGGCACGCGCGCTCTTTGCAGATCTTGGTGTGCTGACTCGGCAGTTGTGTGTGCATGCACGGCGCCGTGGCGGTACTACCTTCCTCAGAGATGAGGGGGTGGGGGCCTCGAGTCATGTGTTCTTTCCGTCAAATTGGCGCCATAGTTCTTGATGACCCGAGGTCGACTGCAACTACACGTACTCACCTGAGGCCAGCTAGTGGGCCTATACCCGCTGCGCAAACCTGAGCATCTGGGTTTCCCAGGTGAGGGTGTGGTGTAAGCTGACTTTACCTTTACCTGCGACCTCGGTACTGGAGTGTTCCAGAGAAAACCCATGTTGGTGAAGTTGGTAGATGAACCTGCGCCCCCGTAATTGATGATCAAGCAGTTGCTCATGACAGCACAAAATAAGCAGCGTTCAAGTTTCTTGTAACAAAAGTTACAGTGGCGGTAGCTTAACTAGTTTTAATTTTGCTCTAAACTATGCTTCGTTAGTAACCTGAACTCGCTCCAAATTAAGAGAGACATTCTAAACTTTGCGAATAGCATTTGCGCTGGCGTGAAAACTGCAATATTGGCTAAGATCTTGGGTGAAGCAACTTTTGGACTTGGTTGCCATGAACGGAAAAGGAGCTGTGGCCTCAAAAGCGTCATTCGAACGATTGTAAGGAAAATTTCTAAATTTGTGTTCATGAATCGGTCTTGAAACCACTCGACTATCGAGAAAGTAACAAGACGACTAGATTAATAGACTATTATTATATTATAGCTTACAGACCATTAGTGACAACTTTACAGTGCCGGGAAAAAAAATCTTTATTCTTCAATGGCAAGACACGAGAAATGTGAGTTAGTATTTCGTGTGCCCTACTCGATATAATAAAGCGAAAAGATTAGTGTTGATGCATTCCCTCCACCTACTCATAGCAAACGTCCATCACCCAGCCAACCCTCAGCGAGGGTTGTGTGCTGCTGCAGTGAGGTTGATAGTGGGTCGCTCTTTCCGACATGTTATTTTTTCTTTCTTATAAGTTTGAAGTCATATAACTTTACACCTACTGCACACAATGGGTCAAACGAAATACTAACTCACATTTCTCGTATAAAGTTTTTCTTGCCATTGAAGTGCAAAGATTTTTTTTTTTTTTTTGCCGGCACTGTATTTTCGCTGTGCACTTTCTTTGCCACATATGTAGCCATAGACGAATTTGCACTGGGTATGTCCCGAAGGTTTAAGTAGCTATATAGGCGGTTACATGTACCAAAGCTATAGCACAGCACAGCGAGAGGTCCAGATACAGTTTCATACGTTTTGCTGTGCCCTCCGTCAGTTTGCTGCATTACATCAAAACATATCTGCTCAGTAAGCGCAATGCACCAAGAAAAGTGTTATCCCAAAATTAGTGCACCTTCCGATGCACTGAGACGAGCAGTTTCGGACATGATGAACACAAACGGCTGCAGATCATTCCGTCGGTGCACGGAAATGGTCGTGTGTTTGGACCAATGCTTTTCTTCGGTGCGCGCACCACAACATAGCTGGACACAAGCTACGACTCGGCGCGCAGGGGTATTAGATCTCTGGGGTTGCCGTGTGTCTCTCAGGGACAACATCTAGAAAGAGGGTTCGTTGCACCAGACAGAGCGCAGCAACCAAAGAAAAAGCGACTCGGCGCCCTCGCTCTAAAGGCAGGTGCACACGTTAGCTTTTTTTCAACTTTCGTACCTCACAACATCTGAATATTTTCTCGGGTCCTCGCAAATACAACTGACTGGACACTGAAAAATTTGTAAAACAGTTAACTGGATGTCAAATTCCTTTTCCTAATATTCTGAAGTCTCTTAAAATTTGGAGTCAATGGCAATTGAGGAAGGTACCGACGTTTATGTTGTTTTAACAAGCAAATACAACAACTCATTCGAACGCTGGCAGGTATGAACGTAGCGCAAATAAGACGAACACGTGGACCGGTTCTGTACCTTCATATCCTCTGCAGCTGCACCCAGAGGAAGGTCTGTAACGGTGAGTCTGCATTTACTTTCAAAAAGTACTGGTAAATCTAAGCCAACTTCCGTTTAGATGTACCTCATTAAGTGCAAATTTGGTATATATAAATATACTAATATTGAGATATTTCTGTGTAATACTGTCAAAAACAATTCCTTATAAGCTCCTTAAGCTTCTATTCGCCTTCAAACTCATAGAAAGCATTGGGTCATGCGCCGTATTGCAGCTCACGTACTTTTTCATCAAACGAAGCATTGTGACACAACGTAAGAATCGTGCAACACTGGACTTTGCCGAGAACTTCATTGCCGAAAACACGCAGAAAAAGATATGGAGCCTCCGAAATGTACACGTAAGCACCGGTGCAAATGCATGAACAAACAGTATATGCCAACTTACCCCGTATAGTACGCATATTGATTTCGACCGATAATAAACATTCCATGGATAGTTATGTATATATTGACATATTGCTACTGCCCTGCAACTTAACGAACATAGTTGATGATCAGGATACAGTAGCTGGACCCTACACTGAGCAAGAGCTGTCCCACAACCAGCACGTTGTCCCGTGTCGCTACTGGAAAATCCTGCTCGTGCTACACGAGCACGTGAATGCATATATTTCCTGTTGGTATACGGACTGCCTTGTGGGTTAGGATTCATTAAGCCCAACGCACTTTGCATACGAATGAAGTAGTGAATCATTTCTCTGTGCGTAATTAAAGCATTTCTGGTGCCAGTGGTTTTGATTTACTGATACAAGGCACAGCCCTAGAATTAACATGAAAATAACTTCGACACTGCATAAAGTGTGGAGGCAAACTGATACTAATTCTGGGCATTCACTATTTGCATTCAAGTGAATAATTTCATCAACGATCTTAGTTCGAATTATTTTATACAAAAAAATCAAAGCAAAGAGACAGAGCCCAAAAGATACACTGAAATTCATTGTCTCTGAGTGTAATGCTGGGCTAAATAGCGATATCTTCAGTAATTCCCTTGCATTAAACAATTTAAGGAGAAACACGAGAACAGACCGACAGCGCCCGAGAGATAACACGCTATAACTCAGTGTCGGCGTGCGGGGTTCCGGCCGACAGGAAGGCCTGCCACCGCCGCCGGATGCTGCGCTGCCACCGGCCGACGGACCACCGAAAAATGAGGCGACGGCGATGAGCTCCACCCTGCGGGCCGGCGGGGCTGTCCTGACTCCTCTCCGAACCCGCGACTTACGGCGAGAGGCGCGGGCAATAAAGATCTTCTTCTTTTGTTTTGGTGCTGCTGACATTGCTTGGTCACGATTGAGGCGTCGCTGGTTTGTTTATCAGTAGGACAGGAAACTTTGCTTTAATCGATAACCAAAACTTTGCTTCCTTATAGCAAACCCTTGCAATGTTTCAAGGGAACGTTTCCCGTTAAACATCATTCATCGTGCTATTGGGTACGTCCGTACGTGCTCTCAAGATGTGATGTGGCTGAACTCTTTGTGCTGCTGGCGTAACTGTGCTGCGAACTGCGGCAACGTCATCTTTTGGGTAAAAAATGTGTGGCACTGAAATTGACAAAAATTATGCTGCAATGCAATCTTAATTCTTGTGTAAGTTCGCTGGCACCAGATGTCCAGGTTCGGCATAATCTGAGGAGCGATTTTATGCATTTATGTATCGAGGGCTTAGAGCCAGAAGTGGCTATATCCATTTTTGGCGAAATCATGTTCCCCTCACCAAAAGGGGGCCCGTGAGGCATATTTTAAATGTCACGGGTGTCTCTGCCATTATACAGTCGAGTCGTCGCAGTAGACCTGTGGCGGATTTCCTATTGAGAAGGGAAATAAATTTTTATTTTGAGAATAGTGACTTGTTTATACAGAGCACTGCGCGATGAACACAATTGATTTTAACTCAAACGATGTTGCAAAATCAAAATAACTCATGCGCAATGTTACCAAGCATTGGTAATCGTGTATTGTATTTGTTGCTGTGACTGCCTCATACGCTACTACACTTCAAAATATAGTATCAGAATGCCACAGAAATCTAAGAAAAAAAAGTTTACGTATTGTTATAGGCCACTTCTGGAGACAGAGTCTTGCTTCTTTTCTTGATGAATTTACAGAACTGAAGCGCTGGATAGTTCTGACGAGTCCCCCTACGTAACGTAGCACAAAACAAGAAATGCTTGGAGAGATTTACTGCAATTTATTTTGCAAAGTCACACCAGACCTAATTGATGTTTTAAGAATAAGATAATAATAAACTTTGTGTTCTGCTCCTTAAGAAAATTTGATGAGTTAAATATGAGCAAAGTGCTCCATAAAAAGTTAAGACCCTGCAATGCAAGAATACTCGCTGCGCACCAGACCAATATCAAGCCAAGAATAACTGAAAATTCAAGAGATTTTTAACCTACAATGAAAAAATGAAAGTCTGCAGTAGATAAATTTAACTGACGCAGAAGATAAAGTTCAACATTTCCATCAAAAGATTATTTTACCTGAAAGAGAACGAATTCAGCTGATAACGTACAACCTTTCAATAACAGAAACAAGAGCCACAAAACTGTAGTACATTTGCAACACTTTCTCGTCACGCGAAACGATGTAATGCTCACACTATGGAAGCAATTAATCCTTCCAAGAGTAGAATACTTTTCCCAATTTGAATGCCGAGTTCAAGAACAGCTTCAACGATGTACCTACTACGAGGCTCTTTGAAAGAGACCTCAATGATCGCTTGCGAAACAACGGCCAAAAACCCTAGCATAAAGCTCGAAGAACGACCTTAAGTCAGCAGTTCTTTCCGTATTCCATAGTCAGCATTTGGAATAGACTCCCCTCCGATGTTGTTAGTGCGGAGTCAGTCAACGCGTTTAAAAATCGTCTTG
>LQNS02278094.1:36675332-36688453 GCA_001587735.2 Parhyale hawaiensis | reverse complement strand
GTGGCAAAGTGGCTAGAAACATGAATAATAATACAAATTCCGTACAGAAACTAAGCCATCAATAGAACAACAGGCTAACATATAATCCTACTGTGCCTCGAGTAATACAGCATTAAATAACTGAAGCGGGTAAGAAAAGCTATAGAAAGAAACAGAGAGAAATAATATTGCCTAATGAACTCAAGTCTGCGTGCACCACCAAAGCAAGCTACAAAAGTAGCAGGAAAAGGTACAAGAGCTTGAGATCATTCCGATCATGTAAGTCATCGCCTACATACAGAATCCTCGCCCACCGCTGCTTGAGCGCCGTACCCTGATCATTGTGTTTATAGCATTTTCCTTTACGCAACGAGTTAGCATATTTACAAGCAAGAATATAGAAAGAATCTGCATCATACGTAGCAATTCAAAGACATCACTAGTTCCTATGTATATGGGGACACCCACCAACCGCCGAAATATGTCATTATACGCAACGAGCAGCTGACAAAAGACCTGTCTCGCTAATTTAGTTTTAAGAGACTTGCAATATATTGGATAGCTGTTAGCGTTGAAAAGTTGGTTCTTGACATTCATGGAGCAGCTATGAAACTGCCTCAATATCTGATTGCGTGTGGCATTTGAGCGCCTAACCTGCCGTGAATGTCTGCACCCTCATCAGGGTTTTCACCAATAAGATGTACCATCTTCACATAGCTGTGTAATAGGCAAACTTCACACAGTAACAGTGTATGCCTAATCTTATCCTACTTACTGCTACGATTGCCAAGCAGCATACTCACAGGCGTATTTTTGTTCTACACAATATGAACGGATCTTCAAGAAAATTACAGAAGCCGTTATTACTGTCATAAAGCGCAAATGGCCCTATTTTGTCACTGATAATAGGAAATCACAGTTTCAGAACCAACTAAAAATTTTCTCCAACGTTGCCCAGCTTGGCGGAGGTGTGCCATATTAGAGTGCTCTAGCTTGGACTACTTTGGGGGCGCCATCGTCCGCATAGCCGAAGTTGCAGCTAGTCACACTCCTGAATTTCATCTTATAAGACCGCTGTCGATATTTGGGAGGTCTAACATTGACTTCCTTCGTATTTCAGTGAACGCTAGAGGCGGGTTTTATATACAAAGCAGCTCTCTCAACGCGCACACCTCCCACAATCAATGCAATGCCAAGGGTAATTTCGAGGCGGTCCAGACTTCTAGATATTCGTATAGATAACTAAAAACTCTTGATCTGATAATGTAGCGTTCTAAATAGTCACTATTAATTTCATAACCATTTGTGGATAGCTTTTTGAGTTGCGTTGCAAGGAACTACAGACAAACAGACAGGAGAGTGGGCTGATCATCACTACGATTTAATCATTTGCTCTCATCGTAACATTCTTGATAGTTGTGTTTCCATTGTGTTTGTTATTGTAAATTATTATAAAAAAGCGAGGTATCAGTTCCCTGAAGCTTTCGATTCCTTTATCTTTAATGGCATGAGAGTCGAAACTGAGAAACATTGCACGTTATTGGTACAAAAGTTTCTGAGACCGTCACAACAGCTTAACGTGTTGAAACATGACTCTAACAAAGCCATCGTCTGTAATTTAATGTCACTCGAAAATAAAAGACAATTGAAACCATGCAATCAGCACTCGCTGCAGTGGCAACACTGTCCTGGCTAGGCAAATCTTAAGTACTTTACGCCCGGGTAAAGCAAGGCCAGTCGCGGCTGCTGCGACGACTATGTAATCGGTAGGGAGAAATGTTTCGGTGTTTAGCCACCACGTGGCGCATGCTATGGAAGGAATCAGGCATAGCTCTCACCAGGCCCAGGCTAGTGCGTAGTTTAGCTGAGAATATGAATTATGCTCCGTCAGTTGAGACTAGAATACGTTAGTTAGAAGTAGATGAGGTGAGTCAAGGACTTGATTATATTGTTTAAGAAGAGGTTTGGTCATTTCAGAATGAGTTAGTTAATTATGAATAGGACAGGGAGAGTCAGCTTAGTTAAGTATGGGTTAGGCTAGATTAGAATAGTTTCGGCATAGTAAGAATAGGTCGTGCTACACATTAGAATAAGTTAGATTAGAATAATTTGAACTAAGTCAGAATAGGTAGTCTTAGGTTAGGCTAGGTATATAGGGATAAACTGAAGTTAATTTAGATTCGGCACCAAACTTAACGCATAGGTTCACATGTTGCTGCATGTCCTACACCGACCCGGTCACTTCCGTCTCGAAAAGCCATTAGCTCCATGCCTTACTGCGGTCAGTTCGCTGTACACGTTCTCTTACCTGCTGCGTGAAACAATGCGCGGCTAATCCTTAGTAAGAGCAGAGCTCACTAACAACCGGTCGCACTGGGAGTAGAACGACAACTGAATAGGCCTGGCGCAGCGTCGCTTCGGCAGCCAGGCGGCCAGCTGACGACACGGGCAGTAGAGTTCTGCGCGATGTTGCCACCACGAGGCGACAGAGATGAAATTGACTCCCATCACCGATTGCTTCTCCTGCTCTTCACTCTACCAGTTCTTAAAAATTTTGGAATTAAGGCTAAAGAAAACCTCGTTCCCTGTATCCACTGTGTGTGGGATAATAAGTGATCTATTTTTCCAGAGACATATAGGACTGCAACGTTATTTTGGGCGGTAAGACGAGCGCTCCTCTCAGAATGTCCAGAATCTCACTCTGTGAGCTCGACTTTGCCACATCAATCGATGATATCATTCGTTGTCTTGTGCAGCCTAGTGCATGCTGCATTTCTAACCCTGGTGTGTTTCATCTATCCTGAACGTTCCCTGCTGTCGGGGTAACGCCTAACTCCAATCGTAGTCAGGCGTTGGCTCCGGAGAGGAGCGGAGATAGAGCCAGAGATGGAGCGGAATGCGAAGTGTCAGAAGAGACTTGCTCTAAAAATTATGCACCGTATATATAGTTATTTTTTGTTACACACGAGATAAGAAACACAACGGAGTACCTACGAGTCTGATCCTGTACATATAGATGGCAAATCACTAGCGTACCTCATATACCCAAATATACCTAAAATTCACTACCAAAATCATTTTAAAAATACCTTGGTAAGTAGGCTGACGTGAGGCACTTAACTGAGACTATTAGAGAATGCTCAAAGCAATCTTAACGCTAACTAATCATTGCCTCATCATGCCACCTAAATGGCCTTAATTTAAGGAGCAAGATTGTCAGATTTCCCACAGCACGAAGCAATATTAAGTGCATTTGTCCTCTTGGGGCCCGACAAGTTCAGAAGCTCAAAATCTTCCTCAATTCGATGTCAACCAAACGCAGCGGCCCACACAAAAAGAACATAAATTGGAAGTGGAGGCATGGAAAGTGGGGCCCGTTGCAATCCCAACTTCTGTAGTAGTGAGTGGTGCTACATTTATAACCCCGCGGCTCACGCTTAGTGTCGCAAGCACAACCCAACAGCGGTAGCCGCGATCTCGACACGAGTTGAGCCGCAGCAGACGATAGTCTTTTGTTCTGTGTTTTCACTTCACCACGATCGAATACTTCGTACTGTCCTTGTAAACACGACTGCGCGTCAACCAAAAGTTTCGATAAAATGTTTTCTGTAGTATTCTCTGGCTTAGCCGATGTCACTAGTGCGGTGTCTTATCTCTTTGGAATATTTTAGCGAATATCGTCTCGGAAAGCGTTGTTTTTTTTTTTTTTTTTCACAGACACAGCACCGCATTCGAACGCTGTGAAGTGAAAACACAGGACAAAATACTATCGTCGGCAGCGGGCTTGACATAGAGACATGTAACCTGTCTCGGCATGCGCCGAGAGCCCGAAGTTAAAGGATGGAAGAAAACGCATGTTGATTTTAAACATGCTAGGTATCTTCTTAGAAGGTCATCTTCAGGGTTCAATAATAAGTAGTTTGATTGGATATGAGCTCCTGGTGAGGCTGCAAAGAGATCGGGACTGATGCCGAATGCAATCGGTGACTGGCTTTTATAATCGAACTTGCCGGCTTTTTGAGACCTTGTACGTCGCTTCCGTTTCCAGAACATTCGAGATAGGCGCGGAGAACTACAATAAAATCTACCATGGCTAACAGTGGTATTTGCGAAAGCCAAGTCGTACGTTTGTGAGGCTGTACTGAGCGCCGGAAGCGTCATAAATTGTGCATGGAATTTTCGAGGCATCGCTTGTCTGTGGCCGTACGTGTATGACACTCGGAAGTGCATAGGTTGCCGAATAATAAAATTCGAGGCAATGGATCCAATAAACTTAGTCGGAAGTCTTTTAGAGACGGCAACCGGAAGGTTCAAAGGAATTTCTTTGAAGTAATAATTATTGGGATGAGACAAAGGCATGCTTCGCGAGAAGTGAAAATGCCAAGGAAAGCTATGTCGAACGAGAATGTTCTGGATTAAGTTGGAGGCGCGACTAGTTTAGCCGTTGGCATGCATGCGTCCAGGGCATGGCATGATGTATAAGCAAGTTAATGTTAAAACATATAATGAATTCGTGCTTGCCGCGACAGATCAGATGATATCGGCTGTTTGCAAAAACTTTTCTAGCTGCATGGGAGTTAACTTCAACATCTCAGGAGCTCCAATCACGATCGTTGGTTTCGTTACTTTGGATTCCAGACTTTATAACTCAGCCATTTGCCAATCGGACAATGCTAGCTCTGCATGATAGATTTTGAGACCAGTGTTAGAGATAATTGGTTTGGGATTATCGCAACCAACGATCTGAATTTCCAGACAAGGAAGATTAAAATGCGATTGGTTAATTTCGATGCAACTGCGGCAACATGCTGCACTTTAACTGTTGGATGGCGCAGTGATGCCGGTCGCTGACAGAAAAAGCGTCTGGCGGCAGACAAAATACAAGCCCTAAAATCGTCAGCACAACCACAATCAAACGTACTGAGAAGAATCAGCAGAACAGTGATGAGCATTGTACGCTTACGAGATTATCAGAAATTAGGCAATAAAATGAGAGCTACATTAGTATGCGTAACACAACAACAGTCTCGGTACTACCATTACAGTGAATTATGAGTAGCACACAGTTATAGGTACTGACTTGCTGATCCCACTAGAGTGTCAGCTGCACGGAGATCATACTACAGTGTCTTCTGTTCAAGCAGTGATTGAGTGATTCCCTAAAGTGTAGAAGGTAAATAGCATAATGTTCACACTAGAGTGTAAACGGTATAGTGACCACACTAGAGTGTCAGCAGTATGTATTGAGACCGCACTAGAATGTCAGTACTATAGTGACCACACTAGAGTCTTAGCAGTATGTATTGAGACCACACTAGAGTGCCAGCACTATAGTGACCACACTAGAGTGCCAGCACTAAAGTGACCACACTAGAGTGTCAGCACTATAGTGACCACACTAGAGTGTCAGCACTATAGTGACCACACTAGAGTGTCAGCACTATAGTGACCACAGCAGAGTGTCAGCAAGAGCTGCTGTCAGTAGCGGTACAGTTACACGTGAAGTGGTGCAAGTGTGCCGCCAGAGGCAGCTGTGCGCAGCTGTACTACGCCGCACGCTACACCTGCTTCACTTCCACCGCTCTATACCGACACCGCTGCCAAATAATACCTCCCAAATACTAATGAAGGAATTATGCGTGTATCCGTCCTGCCAGTCGATACTTCACCGGACACTTGCTATATCCCATCGATTGGTGCAACAGGAAATTTTGGATATTTGCTCTCTTGGGTCGGTGTGCTGAGAGGCAAATTTTGTGACATTTGCTGCTTTATGGCAATCAATGCACGTACATAGAACAAATTTTTGGACATCTTTCTGCTCTTTTCTAAATAAATACACACGAAAATTTTGGGTGTCTATTACATCTCTATGTTGTAAACATACAAATTTGGAACTCCAAACCTAAAGTTAAAGTCATAACTTTGCATTTTACCGCCACAAATATGGCACAGACCTGCTCATGTGGCTGTTATTTTTACCCTTATCTAAAAGGATCCAAGCACGTGTGAACCAACTCTAAAAACAAGCTGCACAAAGTGTGTAGTACGAAAAGTAATGTTTGGGTCCCCTGTTTCTCTAGTGATTCTAGAGGTATGCTCTCATGCAGTCTGTACTATGGCGTGTTTTCAATGACTGCGTAGCCACTAATACAGCCGTATTACTATTGGTGTGACTGGTAATATTGTAGCCACATTAACTGCAGCCTTCATTAAATATTTTATCCGCCGTAAGCACCTGAGATGCGAGATAATGATATTAATTTCAAATAGTTGAAAAACTTTATGGCATGTAACGTAAATTTAGTGTCCAGTAATCTTTGTCATTAACTAAGGTGCCCCTGTATGCAGAAAAGAATTTGTAGCTACAGGTACTTCAATTGAGCCCTTCATTTATCATCTCTTTATTTGCCAATTATCATTTTGTATCAGAGTTGGAACTGCGTGCCTGTCTGCTGCATTAGCTTAAACTTGGTACAACTGGCACCAATGCCTTTCAAACAATTGACTGTAAAACAATTTAGCGATGATACAGTGAAGGAACGAACTGAACGTAATATGCTGCATAAGAGTTTCGTTCTACCAAGAAAAAATGCTCGATAATACGTTGTAAAAATACCTATATAACTGTTCACAACTAAGCGGAGCTTAAGATTGAATTATTTTTCGTATTCACTAGGCTTCTCACCGGCAAATTTTCGTTTGTTTTTAGTTTGGATACACGTAAGACTATACATAGAACTTTGGAAAATGAAATGACTTGGAAACACAAACTCCACTCATAACATATTCTTGAAGTAAAACTGAAGATTTTTACAAAACTGCCATTACTGAGTCACTGAACTCTTGGGAGGTCAAGAAGTAAGAAGGTTCGGGTTTAAAAAAAAAATCTAGAATAAAAATACTTTGTGAATTTTCCTTGTGAATACCAGCAAGAACTTTTTGGATACCTCATAGCATTGTTACTATCTCAAGTTTACGAATTATCATATTAACATTCAGTTTGTTCCTCCTTGCGTTTCTTCAATCTCTCCTTAGTCCATTCCTGCGTTAATACGACCGTTACGCTCTCAGTAGTAGATAGGAAGAATCGAAGAAGTTATGGTATCGTGGATACCATACCAGGAGAGAAAAATAGGAGCCAAGTTTTCACGGTTTTTTATGCTGTTACTAGTGTCCCGAGCCGTCATTGTAAATGACGGCATATTGGGTTATTAAATGACTGGTGCACGTGTGCGATAAATGACGGCAGTAAGTTAGCCCTTCAGGAAAACCCCCGCTGGCTTCCTCATNTTTTGAAATCTGAATTTTCTCCTATCTTATTCCCATAGAGCGTGACAGGAAAGATATAAATATATAAATAAATAAATAAATAAAAACACGACGTGAATTAGGTAGAAGATTTTGGCTTTGACTTCTAACAGATTTTCGCCCTTCATTTACCATAGATATACCCAAGGAGCTTCTAATGGGAGGAGCAAGCCCAAGTACTCTCTGGGCGAGTAAACACATGGCTTTGTCACGTGATCAAAGCTGGCGTTTCGAGTCCTTAAAGTGGCTGATATGGCTGAAGTCTCAGTGGTCAGCACATATAATTAAGAAAGATACAGACAGGCAGTTCTTCAATATTTTTGCATGACAATCGTGTCTGAAGATTTATATCCCAGTGCTCATCCAGTTACATTCATCATCAGATGGTAGACAGGATACAAGTTTCCTGTACATACTTCCATCCGCTCGGAAATTTCGTCGATGGTTAATGGCTATAAAAATTTGAGCTCAGGACTAATTCCTATATAGGCTGCGTGAGGCAATGCCGCTCTCTGATTGGATAAGCCACTCAGCCAGTTTAAGGGAAAAGTTTACTCGCAACCAAGGAGCTTCTATAGAGAACAGAAGGAGGAAGCCAGTAGCCTAGCCCGTTGAAGCTCAAGAGTCTTATGGCTGTCAGCCAGTTGTCCTGTGCACCAATCGTATATCAGTAAAGAGTCTTTTATGGCTGCAGCCAGTAACTTAAGCACCAATCGCATATCAGCAACTCGGTTCGTCTACTGCTCCCGCGTGAAACTCATGCAGTGCTTCCCGTCTTTTCCACCGATGAGCGTCTCAACCATAAGAGATCTGGTTGACTCGCTGGCAAGTCTGTAACTGGGCCACAAAGCTCCCTCCTTCTCTATTGAAGCTCCTTGCTCGCAACGCTCTCGTAGGGTAAATTAGAACCTCCTTGGATATACCTATGCATATCATACTAACGAGTCTGAGCTGTTATTGGATAACAGTGCTCTTGTTCTGTTTAATTTTCGCATGCAGGTTCCAGCTACTTGCAGCCATCTTCCATATATTCAGTCGTCGCACAAGATCATCTAAATTTCACACGGCTGAAGCTATTTTTAAGAAGCTGGTATCCTGCCAATGATCGTATGTAAGCGAAACAGTGATGACTTGGTCGCAAATATTTTTTGGTAAAATGACAAAATAAAGGTAAAGTCAATTTAGACCACATCCACACCTGGGAAACCCACATGTACTGGTTTGTGCTGCGGGTATAGACCCAGTGACCCAAAATAAGTAAGTGTAGACAGGCGAAGAAACATACAACGTGTCAGACGAATAATGACTAAAACTATTACTCATGTGCTTCAAGTTATTTCTAACACTTCTTGGAACTTTCATGAAAATCCGTACACAACTTTTTGAGTTATATTATAAAAAAATTTAGACAAACTCCATTAATAATATACCTTCGTTGCCAGAGGCAATAAAAAGAAAATGGAAAAAGGTGAGCAATAATATCAGTTGTTTATGAATAAAATTGGTCGAGCGTGCATTAATTTGTGCCCCACAGTTATTTCATAGTTATATGAAAATAATAAAAAACTATTATTAATCGATTACCGTAGAATTTCAATGGGTATCGCCATTGAATGTGAAAGAAAAAGAAATGTAGAGAGAAAAAACTCTTATGAGATTGATAGTAAGCGAAAATTTGAGAAACACAGCCATAAAAACTAAGCTGTATGGCTGAAGAACCATGCTAATAGAAGGATACCTCCGAGACTTGCTATATAAAGCCCACAAAGGTGTTCCCACGCAGGATCAACAGAAAATCGGTAAAGAAAAAGAAGAACAGAATAATTCACCCTCATTAGAAGTATGGAAGGGCAAGCTAACAAAAGTGGACCCAAAGTAAAGACGTCCTGAGAGCCAAACTAAGACGTATAGCAAAGCTCAGTTCCCTCTTGGAGCGCTGCTCCCCAAATCATCTAATAGAAAGAGCGATCACAATTAAAAATTGAAAACAACTCTGTGTACTGAAAATATGGTGAGATATGCAGTACGATGATTTTGGCATGATACCATTTTTTAATTTCAGCGTATTCTGTATTGCATTAACCTTTGATGCATCAAGTTGGATGAGGTGCAGCAGATAAGAAGTGCAGTTGGTCAGATAAATTTATTTGATTTAGTCAGGTGCACTGGGTTAGATAATGCCGGGGACACATATACAATTAAACAATTCTACTCCCAACTGTTTGCTCGGATGTGTAGCACGCTTGCCGCTTCGATACACACCTAAAATCGGTAGCATAGATACCGTGGCATTAATGACGTCCGAGTCTCGCATCCTTGCATTAAGTTGTCTGTGTAAATGCCAAGTGCGTCCTCAGCATAACCGCCACACTGACGAGACAAACGACGTGCAACGCGACAAATTTGTTGCACGACAAAATGTAACTGCGTGCAAGCTATGAGCTGGCCGCACTACCGCAAAACAGATCGGTTGTCACCAGTCTTCCAACGCTGCTCGCTACAAATTTTTGTGCGATTCGACAGCAGGCGCTGCGCTGATTCGGCTCTATTCAGGAGCCATATATCAATAATTGTGGCCAAATATTCTACGCTTTACAAGTAAAATTGAAAACTGTTTAAAGATCTAGATATATTTCCTTTGTTGCCAATGGTAAAGGAATCCTGCTCTCACGAACACATAGCTAGGGAATATTTAAACGTACCTAGCCAGCTAGGCGGTAGACATCATCGGAAAACGACGCCTGATGAGCAAAGTTTTGTCCATACCTGAACAAGACTAAGAAATCAGATGTACTCAGTGCTGAATAACTATTATTTGACTGATATATAGATACTTTTACATAATTTTCCTCGAAGAATTTACGTTCTTACAAAAACTGCTACCATCACAGGTGAAGCAGTCACAGAAATACGCGTTCGTAGTGAGGCAGTATGGAAAGATGCCAGGTGCCGCCACACTCTCAATTCAAGCAGTAAAGTTAACTTCTCTGATGAAATTCTGCAAGAAACTTTATATTAACTAACTTCTAGTAACTCTTGAAGCTTAAATGGTGCAAGTTGCCATACGTATGCTATCCAATGCAATGCTTGCTGACCAGAAGAAGTTAATGTGCTCAAGATATTTACTCACAAGTTAGCCCCCCTCATGACTCAACTCATGCTCGAAACTATATATGTACATTGCATTTTAGTATTCTATAAGCTTAACTTCTAATTGCCAACAGTAGCTTCACGATCGAGTCACTCAGATAAATATTCAATAGCATTCGATAATATGGCTATAACATTGTCAGCTTTAAGCGTCTTATTTACGAAAATTATTGCAAATTTAAAGGCGCATATTGGCTGCAGCGTTTGCACATGGCTGCACTATAATGCTAGTTGGAAACCTAAGCCAACTTATGCTATTTTGTTCGCTGATTTATGGTCTTACTTAAGCCATTATATAAATTTAGAAGCAGTCATGTTGTAAAAATATTTTGTGTAGCTTTCACAGAAGTATGTTGCAAAATAGTGTCTTTTTTGCCAAAAAATGATCATAAAAACAAACAAACAACAAACATCATTTATTATCTCGTATACAGGGTACATTGGATACACCTATCGAGGTTTTCTTTTTGCCTTATTTCTAGAATTTTGAAGAACTAGTAGTGTGAAGAGCAGGAGAAGCAGTCCGTGGTGAGAGTCAATTTGGGATCCCTCGCCGTGCATGCCTGGCCTCTCGGTGCTGGAGTGCTCCACGCAGTGTAAATCCATAGCGTGCCGTCCGGGAAATCTAAACTGGGCCTCCGTTGATGCGATGCCGAGTCGTTGTCACTTCACCTCCGTGATTTTACTGAACTTGTGGTCCGACCTACCTATATACTCCATGACATTAAGAGCCAGAGTTGCCATATCGGTCTCACGAAAAGTAGCGTAAAGTTTTCGAAAAGTAACGCATTGCTAGCAAAAGTAGCCCAATCCTAAAATTTTTCAAGAATATGGGAACTTTCACGAGCAGAGTCACATGTAGTAATAAAATGGTAGTTATCTTTAGAAAATAAGGCGTATGCCGCACTCTGCATGCATCTAAATCGTTAAATAATTTAAAGAATGAGTATATCTTAAGCATTTAGTAGATAAATAGGGATTGGTGAAGGGCTGAAAGCCTTCCTTAATCGCTCCTCTATACATAACACAATCTTAACGCTGCAATTGAATTTTTTCGAGTTACTTTTGCAAACTCCCATGGAAAGCCTCTATTTGTTGAGAGGAATTATTTATGCATAACCTGCGCACTTCACTGTGGCTTCAGACTAACGTTTCTAGGGTGAGAGCCACTGATCTTGCAGGCTATTTCACTGCCTTCTTTTTATTATATTCAACCAAATTCTACGTCGGGAGAGACTGGTAACCTATCGTTTACACTAGGATATCGTTTAAATTGAATTGTTCGTCCATGACTAATGTGAATCTAAGCCAATCCCACTGATCCGAAACTCTGCAGATGTGCGTCGGTCTCGTCACTTCGAGTCGCTTTGCAGGTGTCAGCACTAGAGACGAGAGTACGCCTGTCCTGTCGGACAAATGAGCCTGGCATAAAACGACTCTGAAGAGCCAATCGAACAACTCTTATATGTTGTACGCGATCGATGAATTTGCGCGATCGATCGATCTCGCTGCGCAAACTATCGATCGATCGTTCAAACGCCTAACCTAACCCAACCAAACCTAATCTAAACCCATCTCACCATTGACTATAATTGACGGTGTCCGAAATCTTAAAATAAAAAAAAAACAAGTCTTGTCTCCCCTAACCTACCCGATATACTCAGAAATAGGGGAAAGTTGTGTAGGATGCTGCGCAACTGCCCACTTGAATTAGATAACCATACAGATAAGCGTGCAAGGCTGAACAACACCCAGCTTCTTTCGGTGATACACAAAAAAGCGACGTTTTTTGCCCGTAGTCGTTATTGCTTCTAATAAATACGGGTCTCCGTATGCAAGATACTCAAGGGTGGCATATAACTCGTACTCGGAAAATTTTTTCCTCAAAAGAAAACTTGTTCTGTTGAAAGAAGAACCCAAAATAAGTGGTGAGAATAATTTGCTGCCGAGAAATCATCGGGGTCTTTACGCGCCTGCTGACCGCTCAAGAATATCTTACCAGTTGCCTCGATAATTAACGAAACTAGCGGGACCCGTGGAAATTCCACGGTCGGTAAGTTAATGTCCTCACTTTTTTATAATGAAACAGTCAAACTTTACGCTACTTTAACTCACTTTAGTTTACCTGATGCAACTTCTCAACCTAAACTACCGATGAATAGCGACTGTTCCTAAATCTTAACCAACTACCTCAAACCTCAAGTGCGAGAGTCTAAACATGGCAACATTGCTCCCTGTCCTTCCCCTTGCATTGCTGTGTATGCAGCTTCGACTTATCTAATATTACATTCTATTAACTGCTTAAACTTCGAGCCGCAGCAGCTATTCCACTACAGCCAGGACCACGTGCTCACTTTAGACTCTGTCTCTGAAATACTTCTGAGTTTCAATTCAGAACTGTACATATGTTTTGCAATCGATGTTTCTTAATAGATGTAACCGTTATCATGCGCACAAAAACAACTGTTCCAAAAACGTGAAGCGCTCCCGTGGTCCAAATTGAAAGTCACGCAAAACCTATGCGTCATTGCAGCTCTAAAAACTAACTCAAAAGTCGGAGGTACATATTCCAGAAGCTTGGCCATTGCTACTTGTTATAACGTACAAACTGCCAGAAACGACTCATACCTTAGATACTCTTTTTAGTGATATAGAAATGTCCAATCAGATACAGAATTGCA
>LQNS02278094.1:36529830-36568607 GCA_001587735.2 Parhyale hawaiensis | reverse complement strand
TGGACCAAAAAGGTCTCATCCGCCTTTAGAGTGGCATTTCCTCCAACTCAGGGGCTACCCAGAGCCCCGAACCCAAAGCCAGCTCATACAAACGAAGTGGCGTCCGGTGGCCGGACAATGGGGGCGGCCTGAAGGGGCGCATGAAGGTGAGCTCAGATCCATATATATGTCCCCATTTTTTCCCCATTGCAATCCCTAACGTGTCATGGATCCAGAAGCATTAAATCTTCACCGCATGAATTTCTTCCCATCGTATTCCCATAGAGCCTGACAGGAAATACAGTATGTACTTATAAATAAAAAAGAACTAAGGACACTGAATGAATATTATATAGTACTGATAGCGGATAACTTGCTTCGGCTGATTCCTTGATAGCTCGAAATTTTGTAATCTACTGTACTTGTAATTTCACTTTGCACTGGTTTATCATCACTTCATTGTGAAAAGTACTCGCAGTTTACGGTCTAGAACGTCGCTGTTTTTTTTTTGTATTTGCGCTGCATCACGCTTTTCCTTGGAGGAGAAGCTTGCCAGAGGACAAAAATTTTCAATGTATCCTGTTAACTTCTTCTAAAAGCAATTCACAGTGCACGAACTACAACGTTGCAGTATAGGAAGGAGAAAATTACCCTCTCGCTTGCTGCGTAAAACTGCCGAAGGTCTCTGCAATGACTTTACTTAGGCAATTTGTAGCAGAGATTGTGCTATTTATAACAGTTTTCATAGATTTTCTTTGAACTTTGCTAAGCTACAAACTTTAAGGCTTGGCTGTAGCTTGCTGTTGCGAAATGTAATCGATGCTGTTTAGACGGCAGGTGGACGTATCCCCTCACCTCCACGACACTGTCTGCTCGCAGTTGAGGGTCAGTGCATATGTCAACGTGTTTTCGTCAGCTTGTGCTACGCTGTGGGCTGTGGATATCCTCAGCAACTCTCTTTTAGTCTCTTATAGGGCAATAGAACTGCTGCTGAAGCATCCATTAACGTTATAATTGAAGAGACAGACTGACGTTTTTTTGCTAACCCTTTGTATAACCTTCATTCACAATCCGTTAAAAGATCTGGCTATGTCCATTCAACAACAACAACATAGAATCCATACAAATGCCAACGTTTGTAATTCATCGATTTCAGTTATACAAGAGAAAAAAAATGCTACCACCAGTGTTTGCTCTGTCCCACTATGCGCCAGTGTTGTTAACTTATAGAAACATTTAATTAATGTAACGGGTCTATTCATCATACATCCAAAATTACAAGTGCCTTCCTTGCAGCTGTTTCTGAACTCCGTTATCGTTGATCGGAAACGATTACTTTGGAAGGAGCCAGCACGTGTGTTGTACTGTGAAGCAGTACGGTAGTGTATCGAACTCACAGCCGTCATGGTGCCGATCGATATGCACGTTAATGTAGAATATTATTGGTGGGTTTTTTAATTTTCTCGCTTTAAGGAAGTAATTGCAGGTATCAGAAGTTTGCACACCGTGTAGCGTATTGTAGGGGCAGTCCCACCGCCCTCTGCCCTATAAAGAGCTTGTGATATATATTGTTGCTGTAAGGGAGGCTTTACAATTAAGGCCTGTGGCCTTTCATAACACTTGCCTGCCTGGCTGTGTATTCATGATGCAGCTAATTACAAACTGTATGTATGAACATATATATGAAGAGGTACGTCTACCTTGGGGGGCTGAGAAGTGCGTCGGAAGCGTTGAAAATTGTCTTTTTGCACAGTTTTACAAGGTGAATTGCACAACAATTAGTCAACAGTAAAATCCCAGTTGTTATTGATGACTTCCTTCGATTGTTCAATAAGCTGCTCTTTCCCTCTGCTTTAAAAGTTTCCCTGTATTGACCTCAAAGTTTGTCCAACCAAATACTCAGTGCCGCATCATTGCTGGTCGAAACACGGCGTAATATTTTCAAGAGTGGTCGAAAGAGACGGAACTTTGATGGTGTCATGTCTGGAGAGTATGGAGGATGAGACAGCACTTCTCATCCAAGGTCCTGAATCGTTGTTTGGGTCATATTAGCGATGAGACGACCGCCGTTGTTGTGTTACAGAAAAAAAGTCATTTTAGTGATTTTACCTTTTTTCCTACATAGCTTTGTTGAGTCGGTGCAGGTGTTGTACACAGGACCCCGAATTCTTTGTTTAGTTACGCCCAAGCACCTCGCGCAACACCGGTGACCCAGCCAGTCGCTACCCGTGTGGCAATCATAGCTCAAATGACGACTGCGACACGGGTTACGGCGATGTAAGTCACCGAGCACAAACGTTGATTTTGAACAAAAGGAGCACTAAATTCATTCAAATACGCAACAAATAAGCTCCTTACTCCAGGATAATTAAATCAGATCATTTAATTGAAACTTCCATTCACAAAATCTCGAATAAAACAGAGTTTCATTGTCCTTGAGCTTACACCGTTCGTCGCTAGATGGTGTTCTCACGACCACTTTTCGGGTTACGGTAACCTTTTTACAGGTTGGGTTGTGGTAGCCCGGTTTTGGCTTGACTGCGACACACCCGTAGTCGAAAACAGCGCAACTTGGCCTGCAGCTCAAAATCCTTTTTTGAAGCGGTACCTTGAGGTGTTGCTGTTCCTCTATGAATTCCACAAATCTCACAAGCAGCTTCGGAGATGCTAACACCTTGATTAAATGCGAAAAGCAAATGGTGTCACCTGACATTCCATATTAATGATACGGGAGTGAGCCAAAAGTAATGAAATTAATGAAACAAACACGCCATCTTCTATAGGGTAAAACATTCTGCTTTAAAAACATTGCCATTTGCGCCTGCGCTTTGTTTCTCAATACAAATTTAGATGAAAAGCTCTCAGGAATGATTCCTCAACTCTAAATATTGAGCATTAGCATTTGTTCATGGATATCCTAAACATTTGCTACATCACAATTTATGTAATATGCTGTACGTAACTGCCGGTACTCTTGAACACGCAATAACACAGCTGGCACTGTGCATGCTCTACTCGCGGGTCGTTGCCATGCACTAAACAAGTTTTTTTTTTTTGCTGTACCGTCCAACGGATTTTATTAATACAGTTTCGAGAAGTAATAAATTGGCGTAATTTTAAAAATTATGGTAATTAACATGTTATATGAAAGCATTATACAACCATTACTATTTGATGTAACAAGTCTTAGCCCAACCTGCAGGTACATATTGATAGTACTTGCAGCCCCCACTTCAAAGTGAAAAATCGATAATCATTGACGTAAAGCTAATTACTAATAAATATCATACTGGACTTTATCGACTCGTTATAGAGCAGGATGTCGTATACCCATATGGTTATTACTGACGCCCCTCCCCAGGGGAGGTTACAAGATTTGTAATGGAAAAGATGGCTAAGATAATAGGCGCTATATAGGGATACGAGAGGGGGACAATATAAGAGTAGTGAACAGGCACAAAATGAACGCCAACATTGAAAACAGGTTCTTCCGGCGTGCGTATGAGGATAAGAGGTGCGCTAGGAATCCTCTCAAAATCCCATTAACAGAAGTAAGCTTAAAATTGGAAACACCATTACGTCCAAAGTCTCCAAACTGGAAACTATAGCTTAATAATATTCATGACTACATGAGCTGAAGAGGTAGCTCTGCCTACTTCCTCTTCTAATACTGGTCACAAATTATTTACATCTGTGCAGAATTTCCTGATGCAAGTAAGAATGCCCCTAAAATAGTTGCTAAGACGCTATCAGACGTTATTGGGAATTGTGATTTTTTCATATATATTTTTTGCTTTGTGATGACTGATGAGGCCAATGAATATAGTTTGTCCGGTGGCGTAGCTGGTCTCTAATTTCACCAGTCGGAAATGTTGGTTAATGAGAGCACCTGTCGGCAATTACTAAAGTGAAGTCATCGCAAGCAACGCATACTTTAGCGAAGAAAAAAAAAGTAACCTCATCCGTCTCTAATTTGGTGCTCATCCTTCCGCTGGCGAAGACAACCACTTCAAACCTGCCCACAATTCTTACTGTGTAGCGGTGCATGATAGCCAGCTACACCATTGCTATCGGAGCAATTTAGTCAACCACTGAATTATACGCTGTCTACGGTCCTTCTTTGGCAAACAATTAGCACCGGAAGCTTTAACAAAAGCTTCGTCAGAAATTCGGTCCACTTCCACGCCCGACTTGATGAACGACGATCGCAGCGACGGCATTGTGTATGTCTCCCTCATGTGACGGCCCCCCAGCCAAAGTGATTTCCTCAGACAGGTATAGGGAAATACTTAAGCTTTCACAACGACAGCTTGTTTAACAGCAGCAGTCGCAGACGGGTATATAGTTGTGAAAGTCGCTCGTCGTAGGATGAGGGGCGTTACTGGAGATGGGTATCAGCGCCCACTTTTGATATGGAAGAGTTACCGATACAAGAATTGAGAAGCTGTTGTATGGCTTTTTTGTTTAACTTAAACTGCTGACCTTTATTGCAAGGTAGATGAAAATGCTTCACCTTTCTCAACCGACAGCTGGCCTAACAGTCGCTGTCTGATACAAGCATGCTTGTGAAATGAAATTATGACGTATGCAAAAAGTATACAGTACAATTGAGAATATGTACCGAAGGGAAGTAATTAATTTTTAGGGAGGTGCGTAGGCTATCACAGGCACGGATCGTTTATTAAATAGCAGCAATCTAATAGGAGTATGCTTCTGACAGGAAGTCGCTAAACCTGCAAAACGTGTCATTTTTTTTTAGCTCCAGATGCCACTAAAAATTTAGTAGGGAGGGCCATTCAGAAACTTAATTCAGGAAGTGAGCTAGGTTTCATCTAGTCAGGGAAGTGACTCGCGACTTTGTTGAAAACAGTGTTATCCCAAATTCAGCACGCTTACCCGTGTACCGGCGGCAATACAATCCTGTATTGGCGTGCTAATGCAGATATTTGCTGTAATTGGCACGCGGGAAAACGAGCATGTTCTGGCACAACACTGTTCTCAGTGTATACCAAGGCCTGAGGTGCCGCTCGTTTCCATTACAGAATGTTTGTATTTCTACCGCGATTATGAGCCAGTGGCCTCAGCTCTCACAGCACAGTCCTGTCAATGGCCCTCCTTTAGGTCACCTACGAATCACAGCCATCCTGGTGCGGATCTCTACAACTCCCAATCTCCCGTTTTATCTATTTAGTCAAGAGCTGTTCCTCTTCATAGTACTACGAAATTTATTCTTTTTTTCCTCAGATATCTATATAATACTGAATTGAATAGCAATAGCTCATATAGGACCAGAGCGTCAGTCCCGGCTGCTCTCTCTACTGCCAGCTATCTAATCTACTCATCTTACTACCACAGTAGCTTGCAAGAACGCTCACATGATCACCAGGGAGCTGTCCTAGTCGTGGTGGAGTTGTGAGGTAACAGGAGGGATGTGGTGCTTATGGTCCAGAGAGGATCTAGATATTGCTCTGAGATGAACCACCATTATGATTATATGCTACAGCTCAGATTTCATATCCCTGCAGGTATCAACGGTGATGTAACGTGTCACTGCTGCAACCAAGCAATGTGCTTCAAATCCTCACATTTATGCTCTCATCTAATGGACTGTTTTTCGATTCCTATGTCAAAGAATTTTGCTAGGTATTGACGTAATGACACTACAGTGCAAAGACCAAACAAATGCTTAGAGTTTGACTTCTATCTGGGTATGGGTCGCTTGGTCTGCCTGTTGTAATTAGGCACTGGGGTCAACCCGAGGGGCCTTACAGCAGGGGTTGTTGCTTCCGGCAGAAGTTCCTGCTAATAAGGTTGCTTCGGAAAGAAAGGTATGTCCTCTATATATGCTTCCCTTTCACTTCTTTGAGGTAGGCCACCGATGATGGCGAAGAGCAACCGAAAGGGCCCTCCGCACTTTCTCCTATCTTCTTCTCTTTTCCTCTTTCGTCTTTTTCAGATGCTTTGCGCCTTATTTCCGGGCCAGTAGTAGCGCAGTGACGAAATTCTGCGACACCGAACTCGCTCAGGTGAATTCGCCATCAAATCCAGACCTTCCGGTAGAAATGCTGAGCCAACATATTTGACCCTCGGTACGATGCACAACTGCAGCTATAGCAACCCTATTTACTAGCACTACCGTTTGCTGCGCTGTGTCAAGAGGTGCAATTAGTGCCGGGGTTGCACTGTACAACCGCACGGACAACTTTTGAAGGGGTGCTCAACCGAGGCCTCCGAAAAATAGTGTCTAGGGGACCTTGGCTCAACTAGCACGGCGGCCAACTTAAACATACAATTCATCAGCATCTTGGATTTTCAGCGCGTAATCAGGAAGCTGAGCGAGCAGAACCTCCGCTCACCAGTTCAGCGTGTGATGATTATAATGTAGTACTCGGTGTGGCTCCATCATAAGAAGCTCTTCAACAGATACGACCGACTTTGTTTGGTGCATCCTCCTCCTCCTCCTCCTCATAGTGTTCCTCTAACAAGAAGCTATTAAGAACGCGTCGTATGATTCAAGTTAACCTTTCATCTTCAGTGTGACTGACCATTGGCGGCGTTACAAACGATGTTATTTGTAAAAAATTGTTGGCATTTAACTCGGTCATGAAAGAGTTAGTCATGCCACATGGTCGGTTAGTATGCTGTACATTCATCTCACAAGGGTCTCATTTCAGTAACGGCGGGTTTGATTTACCCACTGCAGACCAGATGATTTAAATCGATTTGCTTCAATTCATCTGAAACCTCAATCCTGAGCGTTCGATTCCCCTCGCGGCTCTCTCATATTTTTGGCTCTCTTGGCCATTTCGTACTTTTTGGAGGCTTTACGGCCGTTGGTTCTGAACCCCTTGGAGTAATATTTACAGTCATGGGCTATATGACCCTCAAGTTACTGTAGCAATGATATGCATGCGTTTTTTGGGGGCATATTTTTTCGGACGCTGCGCTGGTTGCCGCTCAAAATTTCCGGCCTTAAGAAAATAAAAAAGAAAAAAACGGCATCTGGCTACAAGTTTTTTCTTTCAAAAAAAAAAAAAAAAATCTTACACGACCACAACTTAGCGAAAAGATCGCAGTTAAGGAGCGTCAACTAACACTACGCAAAAGTTATAATATCGTCATTTATCTGTTAAGAGATGATGCTGGATAAATTCTTAACAGTCGATTTATTATTATTATTATCTATTTTATGAGCTGTAACAACGCTCTAAAATTGATAACTTAATTGTCTGAATGTACAGCAGACGATAAATGTTCGAAAATAAATTTTCCACTTCTGCAACCCCCCCTCCCCCCACCGCCTTTTTCCTTCCCTCTTCCTCCTCCCGATTCGATCAAACAACATTTCTGAAATTGATGTCGACATGTGTCCAGATATATGATCGCAAATGGCTGGCACTTGCTATCTTTTTGGTGTCTAAAAATTATTAACTTGGCATAGGAAGCATCGGTAAAGAAAAGAGAGAGAAAGAAGAAGAAAAAAGACAGGTATGGAAAGAGAGGAAGGTATGGCACGTTTAGCTGGTGTTGCAGCAGGTATATACAAGTGCTCAGCGAACAGCTGTGTCATTGATCGATTATGCTTAGAACATCTGCTCCATCGTTAACATGCTTCAGCAAAACTGCTGGTGGCGCAGGTTGCGTGTGTTCACTACTTTAGCAGTAGTTGTAAACGTGAGCGTATTGATGCAACACCGAGATACAATTTTCTAACTACAAGTATTTCTAGTATTATTTTTTATTGCGGATGTAATTATATTTCTAAAAAAGATAACTGAGATTTACGAGTACTATATATGTACACATCCAGGATAATGATAAATAAACGAGTAAATTAGTTTTGATAAGGTACTGGTCTGAAAGAATCTTTTGATGTTGAATGAAAATTATCACGAAATTCATAATTTACATGGAAAATTAGCAAAATAGAATGAAGCTGTTGGATTTTGGCGATTTTGATGGTATCATTCATTATGGCGTAAGTTATGCCTGTACTGGGGTGAAACTCTCCTCACACATGCATGTCTGCATCGACAGATAGTTAGCTTTGTACTAATTTTTGGCTGACTCAGCACTTCGACTGCGATGGACATCACAAATTGTGGAATAAGATTTGTAACCCGCAGCATTTATATCGCTTGCAGAAACGACTTAAATTCAAGGTAAAAAGTCATTTCATCCAGCAGCCTTGCTTGAAATTCCAAAAATCATTCATTCAAGTGCTGATAACATTGGGAATGCCCTCACAAGAGTATTATAATTATGTGTCTGCAGCTCCTGTGCAGGACGATCATTTTTTCAGTTCAGGATACGTACCTGCTTCAGCGGCCTGGAACATCGGCTCGTCACCTTCGGGCTAAAATTTCTTTACTATTCTCTACAAAATGGTTACCAACATTCAGTTTCGAGCCCTAGTACCACTTCATTAAAACTTTATCAGTGTATTATAGTAAAGATCCGCTAAAGCAAAATCAATTTGATTCATTTTTAGCTTCTGATGCGTGTCTAAAAATTTTGCATCAGTGACCCCCTCATTTGTTAGTTCTCCATCTTTTGTCCAAATCGACAATCATTGTCATCTTGTATCGATTCACATTTCTAATGCGTCAACGGGAATTGCATTTTGTTTCTAGCTATATAAGAATCATTTGTAAATGATTCTTCGTACCACAGAGCGGAAATTGAGCGTATAAAGTTGTTAGGTTTAGCAAATTACTGTATGTGGAACCTCTGATCAAATTCAATTATATTTGAACCTGCTGGTGCGGTGCGCGATGATGTCTGTTATTATTGTGTCAGGAAGACGAGGGTTTTTATGTGTACGTCTGTAACAAGCAGGTAGTCTTGTTAGCTTGTAGCCATTGTGGAGCTTGAACATGGATGGCTGGTGCAGGTCTGAAGGATCCGCGACTGAATTATTTAACATAAAGATTGATTGGCGCTCTGTGAATTTCGAGCTATTCACTGGTGATCATCTCGGATATGATAGAGTTATTGAACATAAAAGTGATTGATGGTTTGTGAATTATAAATTATTTGTTTGTGGTTTATTTTTTGGGATATGATCAAATCATTAAACATGAAAATTGATTGATAGTTTGCGAACTGCAAATAATTCGTTTGTGGGTAATCCTCTGGGCTTCGAAAAAATCATAACACATCGAAACTGACTGATGCTTTGGGAATTGCAAATTATCCATGAGTTATGTTTTGAGACACATTTGAATCATTAAACATTAAAACTGATAGACGCTTTTTAAATTTCATGGTATGCATGTGCTATGCTTTGGGGCATGATTGAATAATTAAACAAGATGATCGATTGATGTTTCGCGAAGTACGATCATAGAGAAACAGACCATCGTAGGAGCAGACCTTTGCCTATGTAGCAGATTAATTACGTAATTTCCGCACTTCTTTTCTTTTTTGAGGAATATGCAGCTACGGCGTAAAAAATTCATCAAGAGCTGTGACCCCAGCTTTGTACTGCAAGTGTTGAGTTTAATCTAAAAATCATTAGCCGATAACTGGGCTGAAGGAGAATAATTACCGTGGCAGCTGTGGAAGTCACAAGATTTATAGACGATAGAGTATATATGTTTTCCAGCGTACAGAGTAATAAAATGCGGCTAGTTCGCAGAAAAAGATGTCTGCGGGCTTCTTGTCAGTGCAAATAAATCCCACGTATGTAAGACTAGAGTCCTTGAAGGAATCCAAAACCCGTAGCACAGTACAACCTCCCATGGTAATAGTATGACATGCACTGAACCCCGAACAAATATACATAGCTCTCGGTGTGGCAGAAGGCGGACACACATACAACACAGCGTTGATTATGCACCCTTGGTTATGCATCTTCGCTGCATGCTAGGGCCATTAATGACCTAATACCAAGGCACAACTTTTATAAGGTTGTCTGCTTGATTTGTTTGGCCGTCCCCTATAAGTTTGTATCTTGGATACAAATAATATCCAACGACTACAATTGATAATCTTCCCAGCTGAAGTTTTTTATTTTTAATTTAAAAATTTCCAGAGCTATAAAGTGGGCACTATAGCGACCCTTGCAGTCATGGAAAAATGACGGTAGAAAATAATTATTTCAAAGTTATCTTCGTTATATATACATCATCCTCAATAACAGGTGCCTCAGTTTTGCAGAAACTTCAGCCACAGCTAAAGTTCGCTGTCTTACATTCGCTAAAAATACCATGGAGTAAATAGCGGGAGGAACAGACATCAGCTGATCGGAAAATCGTGACGTCACAGCCCGAGCGGCGCTCCAGCCTGTGACGTCACAGCGGACTTCACGCACTAGAAAAGAAGCAGAGCTTTTTACCCAGTATGGCTGATTTGTCATCATATATTGAGGTTGAAAATGCAACGTAGGTAACATGGTACTGACAAAACTAAATAATTGCAATAATCTGGACGGTTTTATAGGCATTTCCATGAAATAACGTAAGAGACAGAGTTCCCCCAAACAAGACAAAAATAAGAAAATAAACAAAATGCCAAATTTGAGGAGTAAACTTACTGATGATATAGGTATGTTATAAGTAAAGCTCGGAAATTAGAGCATATGTACTTAAAATAATACTAGCGCTCTTAATGCTCCATAATGCTCCAAACGCTATAAAAGTTCCAAAGTGCTCCTTAGTGCTCCATTTGACTCTAACTGTGCAGAAACTTGGAGCAATCTCAAATAAATGGAGCATTTTTAGCAGGTGGTCAATCGTAGCTTCAAGTGTATTGAATATAAACGAGTTTGATTCAAGCATAAATATGTAAAGGCCAACAGCAATATCCAATACACATTGACAACACGTCTATCAGTTTGAATGTGGCAAAATGGTTGAAGTAGGGAACTTCTTGGGGGTGGGGTAATTTTATTATAAGTTCCCCCATACTATGACACACTAACGGATAAAATGGCGTAATTGGTAGATGAATGAGCCGTGCATGATCAGCTTATGATTTTTTAAAATACATACAGGGTGTTGTGTAATTCGATGCAAATATTTTAACCATATATAGAAAAACGCAAAAACAAAACGATTTTCTTAAGTGATAAAAACCTCAAAACTCCTTCGTTTTTGAGAAATGACGACTTGAAGTAATAAATTGAAGGGAGGGTACGGGCGAAAACGAAAAGTTTTTATTTTTGGACCGATTTGAATGAAACTTGGCATAGATATGTAAAATCGAAACAGAAATTGTTTTATGTCGTGTACTTTTTCAATTTCTCCATAGAAAACGAGTTATTCAAAGAAAACGACAAAAGGGGTCCTGGGAAAACCCTACTCCTCCTATAGATTTTTATGATTTTTGGAACTAAAAGAAATGGAATTTAATTTTCTATAATAATAGCATTTTTAGTTTGATTTTTCGAATTAGGAGACGAGTGACAACGCAGTTTTTGAAAATGAAAAAAAAAAAAGAATTTAGAGCTCTGGAAATTTTTGACCCTGATAAAGGATCAATTTCGCATCTTTTGATACAAATTCATTTTTGCCGCTAGCTCAAAAACTGTAGGAGTAGGGTTTTTCCCAGCCTCCATATGCCGTTTTCTTTGAATAATTCGTTTTCTGCTGGGAAACTGAAAAGAAGTACTGGAGTAAAAACAATTTTTCCCATTTTAAGTATCTGTACCAAGTTCCATTCAAATCGGAAAAAAATAAAAAAACTATCCATTTTTGCCCGAACCCTCCCTTTGAGTATTTCAGGTCGTCATTTCTCGACAATGAAGTTTTCAGGTTTTTGTCACTCATGATAATCGTTTTATTTTGCGTTTTTCTCTATATGGTTAAAATATGTGCATCGAATTACCCAACACCCTGTATTGTTTGATTTTTCAGGATAGTTATTGTATCCTTTCAAAATATTTTTAAAAAATAAAACCTAGTTTAAATTCTTACTCCAATAGGTGTGTAAATTATACTTTGGTTCACGAATCGCTCTGGTAACTACTCCAAACGCTCCAATAAGGGCTCCTGATGCCCTTTTCTATCCCTACTATTGCACACTTATAGAGCTATAAGCGCTTCTTTTAACCGCTACTGCAGCTCTTTTTTAAGAGCTCCAATGTCCTAGCACTAGTTATAAGCCTATCATCCACTCGTCCGATAGTTTCGTAGCGTCATTGTCAAATCAAATTTGTGTACGCCACAAAAAGTTACTAAAATGTTTACCGTCACATCTGTTCCACTGCAAGGTTTGGTGTGAAGTAATGCTCAGAAAACAGTGCACTTTTCTTCTATTTCTAGGGCACAGTAACACATTCTGACATGTGGATGAGCAAACGCGTTCAGATGATTGGCATGTGAACTCGATTTAAGAATATGTTTGCTACCATTCTTTCCACTCTAGTTATTTAGCCAGCGGTTTGCTTCAGCGGCACGACAGGGTTATCTGTATCACACGAAGAAAAATACTTATTCATGATGGACATAAATACAATACCTACAATACAGATTTATATTGAGCTCTAACTAGAATATTTAGGTTGAGCAGAATAGACGTTAATATCAATGATCAAAGCATATAATATGTACATCAAGCTAACTTCCTGACGCTTGGTCCGTTATGACACGGACCTCGATCGTTTATGCTGATTACCACCTCCAAGAATTTTATGTCTTTGGCCGCGTCTACCTCTTTGTTTGTTTTCTGTTGGTAACAGATCCGTTCATAGTTTTTTGAAACTATGAACGGATCTTCACGAAATTTGTAGCAGCTGTTAAAAATGTCACGAGGAACAAATGACCTAATGTTGCTAATGATCTGTTGAACCATTTGTTCCATTGTTTGTGTATCTTTTAATTTGCCTTTCTGTTAGTCAGAACATAACCCAAAAAGTTATCGACGGATCTTCATGAAATTTACAAGAGCTGCTGGGAATCTCACAAAAAACACATAATGAAGTTTTGGTCGGTGCTGACCAAAATAAATCCTGGCTTCAGAACCAATTTGAATTTTTTGTTATAGCGTTGCCTTACTCCGAGGAACTCTGCGCTCTCGACTGCGTCTCAACTTCTCACCCGCGAACGAAGTGAGTGATAATATTTTCGTTGAGATTTAAGTATGACCACCACAACGCTATCAAGGAGACTCACAATGCATTTGCAATCTGGAGGAATTCGAGCACACAACCAGCAGTACCACGATACCATTTTAACCAGAGAAATGCTTGTAACAGGAACCAAAATACTGCATCGAACCACGGACAACCAGCGCCTGCAGATCATGGAGTCCCTTCTCATCAGAAAATTACAGCCAACCATCAATGGACAAACAACGGGAACGATCAGATTACTTAAATTGCACGGAGAACAGCTGAACGCCTGAATCTGCTACACACAAGCCACTAGACCGGCCGCTCGTAGCGGTCCACCGACCAATCAGCAACGAGCTTCAAGATGCATACGCGCTTCCGTACTTTACAAATATAGGTCATCGTACTGCATAATTTCAGATTTTAACTGACATCACTCAGCGCACATTGCATGATACACCCTCCTGCCTGAAGATGACCACTGGTTTTGGTCGAAACGCGTCGCAGCAACGATAAATCAGCTAGCACCATGGAAGAACCCACGCACGAGCATCACTGCGGAGACTACAGCACTGGCCAACTTTTCCATCAGACTGCAGACGAAGAAATTATTTTGAAACTTCGACAGCTAGAGAAACTAAATAAAAGTATTGTTAATATCCGCTATTGCATTATCGTTAACCAATCATGTATACATATTTCTAAATATATTTGTCTGTCCACCCAATAAGTGGTTGAAGGAGTTGAGCAATGTTCATAATATTTTGCAGGGAGTCTGGTGGGCTTTTCTCGATCCGACCAATGCCAAAAACTAGGATTAGCTTGCCATAAAAAATGACGCCAATGATATTTGCTCCCTACCCAAAACAAGTAGAAGGAGTTGAACTTTCTTCATGATTTTTTGCAAGGAGTCTGGTGGGCTGTCCTCGATGTGACCAACGCCAAAAAACTAGGATTAGCTGGCCATCAAAAATGACGTCGATGAAATTTGCTCCCACCGCGGGTGATGGTCTGACGCCACGAGGTATTCTAGTTTCACTATACGAGCATAATATTTCGTCTATGATAACCTGTCTATGCACCATCTTATCTGTTTATAAATCTATTTGTGTGACCGTTAAACTACTTATTGATCTGTTGTATATATCTGTCGACCTGATGATATTATGTCCAATTTCTGTTACGCTTGTAGCTGCTGAGCAAATCGAACAGATAACCAATTGAGTGGTATAATGGCTACTGCAGGGTCACGATCTATATCGACAAAACTTTTTGTAGCACAATGACAAAAAAAAAAAAAATAATTTGCGGTTTTTTACCACAAGAAAAGGGGGAAAGTAATACCTTGTCGAAATTTAAATAATCGAGATCACCTGTGCTTCTTTCTTACTTTAAATTGGAGTTTATGATGACAGACTCAAGCATCTAACAGGGTGTCCCACAATGAATGCTTCATTTTGTAAATCTTCTTCTCTTTTTCCATAACAAGGAAGAGCCTCTGCTCCTCACTAAAATCAATACAATTAACAAACAAAAGACCGGAAAACACTAAGGGTGATCTAGAAGACAGAAAGCATCTATAAAAATAAGGATCAGAACTATAGAAAATAAAGTCATATTTACTAATGTTCAGCAACATTAAAATAAGAAGAAAGTCGAATTATAAAAATGTAAACGTTTCGGGCTTCGCCCATCTTCAGTACTTCTGTAAAGAGAAGGATATTCCAAATGAAAATCTAATGCATAAAATCTACTTACAAATCCATAAGTCACAAAAAATACCAACTCCTAACTATAAAAAGAGGATGAGCACTGTTCTGGTCATTTAAAATTGGTTTCAGTCTAAAAATATAAAGTGATTCAACTATCCTAAGGTCAGAGCTATTGCACGTAGTAAGCGTCTCAAAGTTTTCTAAATGGACTCTGGAGCCGCAAACCTCAGCGTGCTGTCGCACGGATGAAAATGGAGGATGGGCAAGAATGTTACCAGTACGACAACTCCTTCCCGCGTGTTCAGAAGATCTCTTAAAAAGTGTACGTGTAGTAGAGTCCACGTACAATGATGAACATCGTTCACAACTGTATTTATATACAAGAGATCCCTGGAGGCCACGAGGAAGAGAGTCTTTGTACCGGAACAGAGAACCTATATATCCAGTCGGAAATTATGGTTGTGATTATAGTAGAATATAGTAGTGTATGAGAGATTGAAGTCGATTATGGATGATGAAACAATATGGTAGATAACGTAACGTTGATTTTAGTATATTTAGGTCGATATTGGTGGAGGCAATATTGGTTGTTTATGGTTTGTCTAGAAACGAAGGTCTATGGTCGTACATGGATGTTTAACGACTATATATGGTAGTTGGTTGTACAAGGATGTTTAAAGACTATGTATGGTAGAGAATATGTTAGAGCATAACTATGGTAGCTTATCAACGGATTTCCGTACGTACGATCATGAGGGGAATTCCTCCCATTATATGGGGCNTTGCCATGGATTTTAATGATATGGCTAGAATTCCCAACATTATCGACCAAAATAATATTGTATGACTATAAGCTTGAATGCGAAACATCTAAAAATTCATATCATAGTGCAAAAATTCTGCATATTTTCAGTCTTTTCTTTCCTGTCGATGAAATATAAGCATTGCACTGTATATATGGACACTAGCGGCCTTGACGTGATTTTTTATCTATTGCTTCCCGATTTTTTACGCTTAGCCACTTTAGCGTAGTTACCCATCATACCCATTGTTATTTGTTGTGTTTCTTACTAAATAGTATTGCAATCAATGATCAAATACTGCCATCTATTTTTATGTTTATTCAATTTATATCTCTGAAGATTCATTAAGAAATACTTCCTATTAGCTTTATATGGAAGGTGTAAAGTTTTATGAGATATTTAACATTTCGTACCCGGACAACAAGTACCACCCGAAAGTCGTCGATTGAGTTGCTACTTCCTCTAAACTGGGTAGAGTAGCTCTATACCGACTTAGATTTGGAGAAGTTACATATAAACGAGCGTCAACTGCACCGACTGGTTCAAGCTCCTGCTGTAGCATCGTTCTGAAGCTTAGAGCCTTAGACCATTCTGAACTGCAGGCCTAACAAACACTTAATAATTAAACTATTATTATAAGCAACTAATCATCAGCAAACGAAGCAGGTATCGACTGCATAATAAGACAATAAATAAAAAAGTTTATCTTGGTAGAATATAGTTGTATTATTCGCTGAACACAGTCGATTTTGATTGTGAATGTTTTTTTACGGTTCATTATGATATATCATGGTTCTGCAGCTAAAAACTTTATCGTGGTAATTGGGTATTTATGGTTGAGAATTATGGTTGATATTATGGTCGAAGGTTGTGACATATCTCTACTATACTGCACCCCATAAATGGTTGAATATGGAGGATATATATTGATAATAAACAACCAAAGTCTCGACCATAATCATAGTTGTTTTACTATAATCACAACCATAATTTCCGACTGGGTATTATATTTGTTGGACAAAATGATTTTGAAGTCTAAATCAGCAAAATAGTGAGACAATAGCGTTGATAATTCATTGAGTAATTTTTCCGATTGACCCCAAAAAACGGAATGGCAAAGAAATACCTGATTCTGGAAGGCAACTCATTGGTGTTTAGTTGGTAACTGATGGAGAGAAATTTTTTAATATGTGAGTAAACCAAATTAGTGGGGTAACCATTTATTCGGAAGAAGCTAATGAGAAATCGAAATTCGGAATGTAAAATTTGAAAGTTTGACAATAGTTTGTGCACGTGAGAGCAGAGTTTTGATACTGTAAATGTTGAATACTCGGGGTGTAAAGCTAAAAAAATTGGTTCCTAAATCTGTAAAATTTGGCTTACAATAAACTGAAGTTTCGAAATGCTCGCCGTTCTTCGAAGCTAAAACATCCAGAAATGACTTTCTTCTTATTTTAATGTTCTTGAAAATTAGTAAATATGACTTTTTTTCTATAGTTCTTGCCCTTATTTTTATATTAAGATTGCGTAATAAAGCAGACTGTCAGTTCTTTGATTATTTAGAAAGCATCTGTTATTAACTTTCAGAAATACAACATTTATTGAGGGATGCCAGGTGGACAGTGCGGCCGTTTTCGCTCATGTGGCTGATCCACAGGTGGCCGCAGGTAGTCACAGGTGCCCACCTGTGCGGGACAGATGGTGAGATCATCACCGCAGTCATGACCGATGCAACTTCTTTTTCGTCCCTGCTAACGGCCGTGCGCTTCAATAATGCAACTATGGCTGGACGCAACGTGGTTTCCTAATGTTCGCTTCATTCAGTGCAGCGCGTTAGAGGCGTATGGATGAATCAACGTTAATATAAATGCCTGCACATATTGCATGACTCTAAATTTCTCGATTCCAGAAGTTTTGCTGATGATGGACAAAATATGTCCGAAACGTTCTTTCATTTATGCCTGCTGAGCTTGTGATTTCACTAAATTTTAGCAAAATGGCGAATTTCATTTCCTATCTCGCTTTACTGTGCGTAATTCAATCAAATAAACAAGTGGTAAAAAACTGTTTTAAGTATGTATTCATTGTTTTTTAATTTTCTCAGTAATACATCTTTTGGCCTTTGCAAGTTGTTACGTCGAGCTGTCGGAGAAGACGTAGTACTGTGAAAGTTCAAAAACGTATCGTACATCTATTCTTACATTTACATAGGGCATCGACTACACAATACATTGACTGGACACTGAAATCAGGCCTCTCGCAAGTGGGCCTGGAGGCCGATTTACGTATATATTAATAAAATAAGTTCTTATAATCACAGAAACCTCAAACAAAGATTAACTTCTTCGTCGTAAGGTAAGGAGTGTGTTGCAGAGTAGGGAATCTAATTTCACAATCATATATCTTCAGTAGGCGATGTATATCATACCTTCGGACACCAAGAATAATTGAAAAGTTTTCATAATTTCCAGGAATATTAAAATTTTATAGAAAAATTGGCACATAGATACTACATAGATACTTGTGAAATGATGTAGCATAGGCCATAGCTCGTCGTAAAGCGATCTAACATTGGAAGTTGTGAAATGATCTTACATTGGGAGCTGTGAAGTGATATAATGTAGGCCGCAATGGAGTAATTTAACTCCGGTAAGCATGAAGTGATGTAACAATGTTATCTATCAAATCATATATGTAATGGAGGCAACTATGTAATGATGTAACATAGTCATCCATCAAATCATGTAATGTAGGCAGCCATGAAGTGGTTAAATATAGTAACCCATTAAGTTATGTAATGTAGGCAACCACGATGAGATGTACCAGTAACATATATAACATGAAGTGAGTTGAATTAATACAGACAACCATGACGTCAAGTAGTGTAGAGAACAACCATGGTGTCATTCAACTTATGCAACTATGAGGGTAATTCAACTTGAGCAACCATAAAGTGATTTAACATAGGAACCATGATGTGATGTAACGTAGACAACCACAAAGTGACGTAGGATTCCTAGGTAGTAATATGAAATGACATGGTGCAGCTGTAGATGGTTCCATTGATGAAGGGTTGTATCAGCACCAAAATGTTATTTGAATGTCTTTTAACGACTGTCCTGGTATCTTTATCTCATGGTTAATTATGCATTTTTATTTCATGGCTGCTAATGTAGTTTTATTCTGTAGTATTACCATGGTTTTAATTTGGTTTTTCAGTAACTTTTACTGGAATTTCTTAACCTTCCTTTCCTTGCGGCTTTAGGGAGGAGCTCTACCGAAAGCTCTTCATACATCAAATCCGTCGTTGAAAAAAAAAAAGAACTCAATTATATGTGATATTAAAGTATCTATGTAGTATCTATGTGCCAATTATTCTATAAAATTTTAATATTGCTGGAAATTATGAAAATTTTTCAATTATTCTTGGTGTCCGAAGGTATGATATACATCGCCTACTGAAGATATATGATTGTGAGATTAGATTCCCTACTCTACAATACACTCCTTACATTCAGGAAAGTCATTTTGTTGCTTTAATCGCAAATTAATAAGGAATTTAAAAGCAAAGACTATAGTTATAGCTTGTTCCATAAGTTTTTACCCCTGATTTTACATTTCAGAACTGAAGATGGAGCAGGTCTCCGAAACGTCTTAATATGATATCATTTTTAACTATAGTCTTTGCTTTTAAATTCCTTACTCCTTACATTACGACGAAGAAGAAGTTAATCTTTGTTTGAGGTTTCTGTGATTATAAGAACTTATTTTATTAATATTTACGTAAATCGGCCTCCAGGCCCAATTGCGAGAGGCCTGATTTCAGTGTCCAGTCAATGTATTGTGTAGTCGATGCCCTATGTAAATGTAAGAATAGATGTATGATACGTTTTTGAACTTTCACAGTACTTCGTCTTCTCCGACAGCTCGACGTAACAATTTGCAAAGGCCAGAAGATGTATTACTGAGAAAATAAAAAAAAAATGAATACATACTTAAAACAGTTTTTTACCACTTGTTTATTTGATTGAATTACGCACAGTAAAGCGGGATAGGAAATAAAATTCGCCATTTTGCTAAAATTTAGTGAAATCACAAGCTCATCAGGCATAAATGAAAGAACGTTTCGGACACATTTTGTCCATCATCAGCAAAACTTCTGAAATCGAGAAATTTAGAGTCATAAAATATGTGCAGGCATGTATATTAACGTTGATTCATCCATACGCCTCTAACGCGCTGCACTGAATGAAGCGAACATTATGAACGCAAGTTGCGTCCAGCCATAGTTGCATTATTGAAGCGCACGGCAGTTAGCAGGGACGAAAAAGAAGTTGCATCGGTCATGACAGCGGTGATGATCTCACCATCTGTCGCCCACAGGTGGGCACCTGTGACTACCTGCGGCCACCTGTGGATCAGCCACATGAGCGAAAACGGCCGCAGTGTCCACCTGGCATCCCTCAATAAATGTTGCATTTCTGGAAGTTAATAACAGATGCTTTCTGTCTTCCAGATCACAGTTAGTGTTTTCCGGTCTTTTGTTCGCTCATTGTATTGATTTCAGTGAGGAGCAGAGGCTCTTCCTTGTTATGGAAAAAGAGAAGAAGATTTACAAAACGCAACATTCATTGTGGGACACCCTGTCGGATGCTTGAGTGTGACATCATAAACTCCAATTTAAAGTAAGAAAGAAGCACAGGTGATCTCGATTATTTATTTACATTTCGACAAGTTATTACTTTCCTCCTTCTTTGTGGTGAAAAACCGGCAAATTAATTTTTTGTCCTTGTGCTGCAAAAAGTTTTGTCGATATAGATGATATAGATCGTGACCCTGCAGGAGCCATCATACCACTCAATTGGTTATCTGTTCGATTTGCTCAGCAGCTACAAGCGTAACTGAAATTGGACGTAATATCATCAGGTCGACAGATATATACAACAGATCAATAAGTAGTTTAACGGTCACGCAAATTGATTTATAAACAGATAAATAGGTGCATAGACAGGCTACCATAGACGAAATATTATGCTCGTATAGTGAAACTAGAATACCTCGTGGCATCAGACCATCACCCGCGGTGGGAGCAAATTTCATCGACGTCATTTTTTATGGCCAGCTAATCCTAGTTTTTTGGTTTGCGTCGGTCACATCGAGAAAAGCTCACCAGACTCCCTGCAAAAAATTATGAACATTGCTTAACTCCTTCAACCACTTATTGGGTGGACAGACAAATTGACATAAATATATATTTACAAATATATACAGCTACTTAAATCTCCAACGAAAACATTATCACGTCCCTCACTTCGTTCGCGGGTGAGAAGTTGAGACGCAGTCGAGAGCGCAGAGTTCCTCGGAACAGGCAACGCTATAACGAAAAATTCAAATTGTTTTTGAAGCCAGGATTTATTTTGATCGGCACCGACCAAAAATTCATTATGTGTTGTTTGTGAGATTCCCAGCAGCTCTTGTAAATTTCATGAAAATCCGTCGATAACTTTTGGGGTTATGTTCTGACCAACAGAAAGGTAAATTAAAAGATACACAAATACTTGAACAAATGGTTCAACAGATCATTTGCAACATTGGGTCATTTGTTGCTCGTGACAATTTTAACAGCTGCTACAAATTTCGTAAAGATCCGTTCATAGTTTCTTTGAGTTTTGTTACCAACAGATGAACAAAAAAAGAGGCAGACGCCGCCAAAGACATGAAATTCTTGGAGGTGGTAATCAGCATGCAGCTAGATCAGGGGTCTTAAAACGTTTTATCCCATCGACCCCTTCAACGAATATTTGAGTCCTGATCGACCCTCAGATAAGTTCAATGAAAATAATAAATCATTTTTGGCATTTCAGATGTTGTGCAGCAATAGAAATGTACATAAAACCTTACGAATTCAGCATTTCCCGTTTCATATGAAATGCCCGTTACATTTTTTTTTAATAATGAAAAATCCTTCCTTTCAGGTTTTATGGCGAAAAATAAAAGACTAGCAATATTATGGATGACTAAAGGAAGCTTTCCTATTCTAGAAAACTATTACTATACTTGTCATGCTATGCATAAAATCATAATGTGCTTTGAAAAATTAACATGGCATACATTCCATAAAATCGTCTTTCATGACAAGCTGAAACTACTATTGAATACAGTGAATATACAGTACGTAACAGTTTATTATTAAAATAGACAGCAAAAATAGATAACATAAAAAAACTGAAAATACCTTTATGATAAAATAGTTGGCACTAATAGGATCGATGTGCGTGGGGAGCAACAGCAGAGTAGGATGAAAATTCCTGAACTATAGTCGCAATTCACCAGAGTTTTACAGGTGCAGTCCTTCACTTATCGAACGTTCTTTCTCCCTCAGCTCATGCTACATAAATGGAACTCAGGACAAAAAAAAAAAAAAAAAGAAAAAAGGAAAGATATTCCCGAGAACGGATGCATGAGGACAGCGAAAGAAACGATTATCGATCGTTACAGGTGCGTTCGCGGGGCTAAAAACACCTTCAACCACGTATGAAGTTTGGTAATGGAAGCAAGAAAAATTCGACTACTGCACCGAACGCATAGGACGCTCAGGATAAGCTCGATTAGGTGCTAAAATTAGGCCATCGAGGCTTAACTTGTCAAAACCTTCAGGTAGGTACGCTGGCTTCGAGCTCGTTGAGTCGAAATTCATACATTAACCCTTAACCGGCTACATTGAGACGGCCAGAAGCAATTTTACTTAGTGAAATGGAATTTTGAGCCCGTTCGTTGATAACACTTGCAACACGACTCAAAGTGACGACTTCTTCTCCCTGAATTACAGGCAAGTGCAGCATTGAAGGCTTGATTTTGGCCCCCAATTGAGCTCGCCCTCTGTAACAGCATTTGGTATTGTTCCAACATTCACTGTGGAATTTTATTTGGAAAAAAGTATTTGCATCATGATCCACATGAACTTTAAAAGTTCATTTTCTAATGAGGCGCCACACGTTGGTCAACAGAACGAGTTTTGACCACCGAATGGACGTCTAAAATCTCGCACACTCGCGCCTTTCTGCCAAATTTCAGGATGCAGCACACAGTGTTTTTGCGCGCAACAGCCGCGACTCGCTGCTCAAATGAACAAAATTTTGTAATCAGCCTGCCAGCGCTGCTATAGCAGCGCTGGCAGGCCTGTGTCGCTTAAAATTTGTTCACTCGCGTGGTCGACACAACTGATTATTTCTAAGATATTTTATCATACACTTCAACTTAATATTTCAGGTGTAATTGCTAGCACCATTCATTTTAATCTGCTGGTTAGATTTATTTCTGTTTACGCTGGTCAGCCTATCGCCACGATAGCAACTCGTTTATTTGAATGGAATTCGAAGTCCGTAGCCCATCGGACCATTCTCACGTGTGAATGAGAAGGCGAGATTTTGAGTTAAATATTCTGAGCATTTGCGAGAGTTTCTTCAGCTCTTGGCTAACGTGTATACCAACCATATGTCAGATTCATAACCTTTTTTATCCATTTTCATATCAAATTTAGTAGGTAACCAACCAGTTGGATACATGCATTTTTCTAAGCCCCATGCAGTCTTTTCTTAGTTCATCAAAATATTTAATATATACCTCCAAATCACGGTCTGAAATCTTTTCCGATTCTCTGTTATTCGCAAGTGTGTTCAAAAATTGAAATCGCTACGTGCCAGTGAAGATCTAAGTCCCTCTATTCTCCTTTGAAAGCGCAGTATATATGACTACTGGAATAATTGTAACACTTTTTCTTTGGAAACTCCTCTGATTTTGTCAAATTTTCGATGGAGCTCAGCTCTGCTTCAATTTGTCACATAGAGCTCAATCTAAATTTATGCGAAACTCTGTAGGTGAGTCATACGAGTCAACAAGCCCTTGGAATTTATCTTGTAATGACAGCCGCCTCACCTCAGTGTGCCAAAGTATGTGGCTGAAACCCTTATAATTTTCTTCACATAATTTTACAAGCAGTCAGGCATTAAGAGGATGAGCGTTGATTTCATTAACTAAATTAATGTACACTTACAGTTTCATGTCGTTCGCAATTCAACCGCTGGCACCCATTAACTTCGTAGGTAACTACACAACAGTGCCGCAAATGTATTTAAATTCTTCCAACAATATCTATTATACTCTGGGCTACAGCCTAATAAGTTTAATTGACTTTCCTGAGCATTAATCAACTCCCTTTCAACCCCTGTGTAGTAATCGACCCCAAGAGATTTTTTCATCGACTCTTGGGGGTCGATATCAACCACTTTGGGGACCCTTGAGCTAGATAAACAATTACGAAATACATTAATGTGTTGGCAAGATTAATGTAAGCAGGCTAATATAAATATAATTAAAACTTTAATTAGCAGAAATTTTACTGAAACTTTCTTTATTGGGGAAACGGAGGCCTAAATTACTCAATATCTACTCAAAATAATTATAGGCACTGATTCTCAAATAGAACTGCTGGCACAGGGCTGAGATCCAGAGCGTCGCTTATATACCCCTGCTTCCGCTTCTCTGCAAAGTAGGCTGTACTGACGGCAGTGTTTAGGTTAAAAAAAAGAGGGCCTTACGTGCGCTGTCAGAGGAATGGCGCCGAGTCTATGTCAGGTCTTTGAAATATATCTAAGCTTATTATTACATAACTCACATGCATCTCTTCATAATAATGAATGAAGGGCTGACTGTAAAAGTACGATAAGTCTCCTGAAAGCTCATTTATTTAGTTGGAGATGAGCACAGAGTTATAGCAGTTATAAAATTTTCCACACTGTCATCTTCCCAGCCCGGGCTCAGCTTCCAAGACCTGTCCACATTTCCAAACTGTTTTGTAGGATGTGCTTGCACAGAATATTAATGTTAATAACAAAGCTTTAATTAAATGTTCCAGAATGTATGACGCGTACGAATGAAATTTAATTCCTGCTGGAAAAACGATTTTATAAGAAGCATCGAGTGGGACAGTTGCCCTGAGGTGAGTTATAGTCATTAGCTTTCTTATGTTGTTATTGATATCGTTTTAAGGGTAACCAGTTTAGGATTAATGTATGAAGCTCGTTTCAACACAGCGGAACCAACGCTCATGACTAGTTACTTTGAGAAAGTGTCGAAAATTAGAACGAGAGTCCCAGTCCGCAGCACAGTGCAACATTCCACAACAAGAGTCACACAAGCACAGAGCTCAGAACAGACATTTTACGCCTGGTGCGGACACACATAGGCTCACATGTCCTGTCGCCTAGACCGCCTTGCTACAGCAAGCCTTAAACATGATCAGATTTTGGCTGTTTCAGTAGCTGCCGATTACAATGGCAAAATTAGAAAGAAGCATATATAGCGGGAATGCCGTGAATAGGGAGTTACTGTGGGGTATGATGCACATAATTATCATGGATTACCGTATGTGAAATTGTCAAAATTACTATGTTTTAAAATTATAATCATATCGTTTGAAAACGTTATTAAAGTTATTACAAATCGTGTAACATGCTTTGACGGGAGTCATACAGACAGGGTCAATGAGGTCGCTACTCCTTTACAAAAATGATGACGCAAGTAATTAATAGGGCCGGAATTAGGCGTTTTGACTAATTATATCCATGCCATGATCTGAATACATTCCAGCTCATCGATCACTATCAAAAATATTTTAATGGTAATCAAACGCTGGCAGCAAATTCTTGCATGATGTGTAGGCAACAGCACAGAGTGTGGCCGTAATATCTGTTCTAGGCTCAGTGCCTGTTATACTTTTAATTTTATGAGGTTGTGTCGTGTTGCTTGTTGTGGGTTTCCCCGAGGGCAGTAATCATCTGAAAACTCTGCGTTCATCTCCAATGTAATGCAGCCGGCTTAAATAAGCAGCTGTCATAGTTTTGAATTTAATATTTTTATGTCAATAAATAGAGAAGCTACTAGGTATTTTCAACCAGTGTATAAGAAAAAGAAACATATTTAGGATCGGAGTTTCGGCAGGCAAGGAGTTTCTTCAGCTGCTTATGTAAGGGAATTTTGTTATACCGTTTACGCTGTAAAGTTCAACTTAGAAAAAGTTAAAAACTCGACAAAAAACTGATTTACTACCTGCAAGATCTTAGTTTCGCTTGGCAAAATATCCCATGATTGAATACATTTGGAACTGCAGCTGAGGTGCTATGTGGTGCTTGAAATTTTGCGTGCCGCTACCGTGGACCAGGCGAGGCGGCAGGGAGACTCGGCCTGCGCTCTGGCGGCGCCCACGCGCTTCGCCCGATTTTTTTTTTTGGACGAATTCAAGGCAAAAAATTGAGGCTTTGACGTCCATGACATTTACGGGGAAAAGGTTTTTCTCTCATTTTATGAGTGTATTTTTTTTTTTGACGATTTGACGATCAAAAAACACACTTGGGTCTCCTCTGCAAATAGCGCTGCTTCTAAAATAAAATAATGATATGTATTAAATAACGGCATAAATGGGTTATATATTTTTGGTTCACGAAATTGGCATAATTGGCATAATTATTCATTTCTTAAGGAAAAGGCAACTTAGGCGGCTTTATGCAGACTGAGTGTGATTTCGGTGCTTAATTGGGGCTTTAATAAGCCTCTTAGGGAATGGGCCTCTTGGTTCGTCTACTGCCGCCTATCTAATCTAATCTAATATCGTTGATTCAAGAAAGTAATAGAGTAAAACTTGCCTTAAGTAAAATCCCTTTTACTTTGCGCTATGTAAAGTGAGTTTGATATCAAGAAGATATTTTACTTAGTTATTAAAAATGTACTTACGGGTTGATTTGATTCAACAATATTTGAGAAGTTTTTGGAAGTATACGGGGTACGGTCCTGAAAAAGTCGTAACTATACGATGAATTCTCATATATCGTATCTAACTATATTATATAAGAACGGGGTTTTTGTGTTCCACGATTCAGTTTCTTCACCTAATTGTAAATGGGGTGCTCTCTTATAAAACGTCTGCACTACAGCGCATCTAAAACACAACAGTAATGCTATATTAAAACAATCTATCTGAAAAAATTCGGCAAAGAAGAATACGAAGAAAAAATAAGACACCGTACTGGGGCCCTTGCTAAAGGGCATCATCCACAATTCGCTTGCGAGCGAATATTCTTGCATAAAGGGAATCAGTGCATGATCGAGCTGTTCATTCGCATACAACGAACTTGCAGGTAAAGAGAACCAGGTGTATTTTACCAACTTAATTTCCCTAAGTAAGGACTGGCTCGATCACCTGCTTGATTTTCAGAAAGAAAAACGATAATAAGCACTCATCGTACTAGCACAATGAGCGAGGCACTTAGTGCGAAGTCAATTTTTATTAACGAATACCTTAAGATAGTGAAGTGAGATTCCTCGGTTATCTGTGTTAACGGCATTAATATGTATATTATGTCCATATTTTCATCTGTACCCAAGATACTGAAGTGTTCTTGGAGCTTCTTTTTAGAAACATAAATCTAATCTTTATTTCCAGTAAAGCTAACACCATCAGTACCGTCCCTACTGCACAGTATGATAGACCGTATGCCTTTTTATTAATGAGTTATTTCTATCCCTCATACGTGACATTATTTTACTTCTCATGGTTTAGTTTTGCATTTAAAAATTAAATTCTTGTAGAAAAAACAAAATGGCCTTGCAACATTTCAAGATTTACAGCTTTCGGTTACGCTCTGGAGAAGAGAAGTTCTAGAGTTTCACATTTTAAGAATTTCTTATTGTACCATAACCCGCAGTTCATTAGTTATTTGCTTGGCTGGCTGATTGCTTGCTTAGCTGACTGCTTGGTAGGTTGCTTGGCTTGTTGGCTGAGGGGTTGCTTGCTTGGCTGGTTGGTTGCTTACATGGTAAGCTGTTTAGTAGCTTATTTCTCCTGGCCGACTGGTAGTTTGATTGATGTATCCCCTTTCCAGAATTACATAGGAGAAATTAATTTGTTGAACGGTAAAGGGGCCGTTGACTGCTTGGCCAAATCCGGAATCTATAAGCACTGACTACGTCTAAAGGACCTCTGCGTGATAGCACGGATACTGAATTTAGTATTTTCCCACAGTAGAGTTTGACTTGTTCTGAGCTCATGATGGGCACACTCACTACTAAATTTACGAAATAAAATGTCAGGATATTCTTCAGAGCAGAACCACCGATAAGTGCCATGAAAATAGGTTATCTTTGAAGGTGTTGTGTTCTTTCAGCACATATGCAGGGTGAACAGTTCATCCCGTTTTCATCGATCTTTTTTACTGCTCCCTGCTGTTCTTGCAGTAGCTGCAAATGTAAACTTGTATTGTAGCTGACATTTGAAGGGGTGACGAGCTTACAGTGATTTGAATAGAGTCCTCGCTGAAACCAGCAGCCCGCAGTACAGGACTGCTTCATTCGACTATAATTTCACAGTCACCGATTCCTCCAAATGGACATCGCAACCCCCATGCTGTTGCCTGTACAGCCTCGCCCTGTCACCCCTGCAAGAGACGGCTAGGAATCTCTTCCTCAGTAAAACTTTAGACATGCGCATGTGACAATGCAAGTACCAGGTGCTCAGTACCCAGCATGTGTTTATCACTGCCTTCGTGCCGGGCTTGCAGCTCTAGAAATTTGCCTAATGTCTGTGATGGCAAAATTAATAGGTGCGTTTCTTTTCAGAGCAATGTATAATCCTATAATTCTTCTGCATAACACTAGACACTGTTTGTTTGTTACTTGGTTGATCTCTCCGTACCATTCTGAAGCATTATAATTGAGAGGAAATTCGCAAAACTTTTCCCACTCTGAATATTCAAGTTAGGCTTCTGATGTACCTTTAAGTGGTAGCATATAGATACGAGATTCTAGTTCCTTCACTTATCGAACGTTCTTTCGTTCTTTCTCCCTCAACTCATGCTACACAAATCTATCTAAGAAAAAAAAAAAAGCAAAAAAGAGAAAGATATTCCCGAGAACGGAAGCATGAGGACTTTGAAAGAAACGGATATCGTTCAAACAAGTATTTATTAGTACTGCCGCGCAAGAGGCCGCGGACCATTATTGTCTCTGTGCATTCGTTCATCTGTCCGTCCGTCCATATATGTGTCTGTACGGTGCATTTTCAGTAATGCTCAGGAGAAAATTTGCGTATGCACCAGACGGTATCGGAAATAATAAAAGTTGGTTTTAAGTATTTCTTGCATGTCATAGATATATTATCTTGCCCAAAACCGTACTGCGATAACAATCACCGTCGCGTTTTTCTAGAGGGTGGGCCATAACTAAGGTACCTTTTAAAAAAAATAAAACAATAAAACCAACTATGGTGAAGCGATTTGATCTTTTGCAAATGAAAGAAGAGATTTTAGAGTTTTATTTTAGAATAATGCAGTATATTTAAGTACGGAAAACAATATCCTGTAAGTGACCTTCACTATTGGCCAAGCAATCGCGAGCTCTTGCAACAGTGCTGTTCATTACTTTCTCTAACGTCGCTGTTGAAATGTTGTTGATCTCTTAGCTGATGTTTCTTCTCAGCTGCAGCAAGGTTCAGGCATATCAGTGTAGACTCTTGCCTTTAAGTTTCCCCAGAGAAAGAAATCATGAGCGCTTAAATCTGGAGATGGAGTGGCCACAATATGTTGCCAACACGAGAAATGAATCTGTTTGGGAAAATTGTCATCATCATTTGAATTGTTGCTCCTGCTCTAAGCGCTGTAGCTCCATCTTGTTGGAAAAACATATTTTCTGTGTTGCTGCCTTCAATTTCAGGTAGCAAATATTCTTGAATCATCTGTCTATAGCGGTCTCCATTAACACAAATTGTATCACCGTTTGCTTTTTCAATAAAAATATGGTCCAATTAGCCCTCGAAGACCTGATGCCACACCATACCGTTACTTTAGCTGAGTGAAGTGAACGTTCATGAATTAGCTTTGGATTTTCAGGCTCCCAAAATCTATAATTTTGTTGATTAATAAATCCATCGAGGTGAAAACTAGATTCATCGGTCATGATTAGATTCTTCACAAACTCTTCATTTTCTGCCAGCTGCAAAAACCTATTGGCAAAATATAACAGCTTTTTGTAGTCGATAGGTTAGCTTTTTGTGTTATTTGAATTTTATATGGATGATATTTTAGATCTTTTGCCAAAATCCGTCGCAGTGAAATATGTGATATTCACAGTTGAGTTGAACGTATCCTAGTCTACGTTTTTGGCCGATTAGCAACACTCGTTGCAGTAAGATTGATTGAAGCATTATTTCGTACTGTCCGTGCTACGTCACCGTTGTCTCGCTTCCCCGAAATTTCAACTCCAGTAATCTTATGCACTTTTTCGAAGGACTTCTTCTCATACCAGCAATGTTCCTGCATATCCTCTGAACTGCAGTGACCAAACAATTACTTCGGAAGTAGAGATCCAAGGTTCTTGCTCGTTGTTGCACTGAGTAACGATTCATTTTGAGAGGGAAATTTTATGGATTTTAAGAAAAACAGCGATATGTTGCAGTGTCGGTAGAATAGATTCAATAATAAAAAAAAACTTTAAAATCTCTTTTAAGTGCAAAAAACCAAATTGCTTAACAAGTTTTATTTTTAATATTATATATATAATTTTAAAAGGAGCCTTACTTATGGCGCACCCTTTACATGTGTGCCCCATCCTGTGGGGTGATAAGTTAAGAGAGAATTTGAAGTTTGTAGTAAGAGCTGACGGCGTTACTTGAAAAAAAAAGAAGAGATGGCTCTCTTGATACAATCATGGTGCATGATTTTGGAAATTAGAGTTCATTTTCCATGCCATCACTTTCTCTCTTTGTTGTAGGTAATACTGGCCACTTACGTTGCTCACCTTCGACAACATAGTTACTTCGCTAAATATGTAGGGTGATAGGGATTTCGTTCATGCTGCCTATTTTGTGATTTTCACGATTTTTTTTTATTCTACGACTGAATCGTCTCCGCTACAGATACTGTTGTCCATGCAGACTAAACTTAGGAATTAAATTACCGCTTTTCACTTCGTCCACGCAGTTGATGCACCATACTCTGATTCAACTATCGTCAAAGCTCCAGCCGTGAATTAATTTTGGCTAAATTTTAAAGTTTTATCTCTACAATCTTATTCTGCTTGAGGCTCCGTACGTCCGTCCACGTGTCTGCACGTTACGCTTACAGTATTAGATAGGGGAAGATTTAACTGACACAAAGCTCTAATTTTATGCTAGAAGGAAGCTCAACCATAACTGTCTTCTTTTCGGTTCTTGAAAAAATTTTCAGTCAGTTTCGAAGCAAAGAATTGAAGATCAGTTCACCTGTATCATATCTACCGCTTGTATTTTCTTACGCCATATTATGTTCACTTTGCTGGTGACGGAGGAACTTCTTAATAGAGCCAGATGCGTTGCTAGGACAAGGTTTGGGAGCACAGTGCGGGTAGTGTTGGACATCTCGACTTTAATACGATTTTTGAAGCGAATGTGCGTTATCTTAGGAAACATAGTGACTTGAAAACAGAAGGTTACGATCACAGACTAGAAAAGATACAGACTGGCAGTTCTTCAGTATTCTTGCAAGAAAATAGACAGACCTCATTTTGTTGTTTTCGTCATAAATTTGTATACAGGATACGAGTTTCATGTGCAGAACTCCAGCCGCACGAAATTTCATCGATGTTTCTTCGCTACAAAGCTCTGAAGCCAGACAGTTTTTAATTCAAATTAGCGACTTGTTAGTTAATATTTTCTTATTTTGCCCAGTGCCAATATTATTCTCGCCAAATAAAATTGCTCAGGGCGCAACGGTGATGCCCTAACTTTTACGTAACAAAAGCTCCAGGCAGGAAGAGCTGGCTTGCGCTTAAAAACTGTCAGTCTGCGTTTTCATTAGTCTGTGGTTACGATACTATGACTGAAGAAATTGGCTGAAGTCTGTTGTACAGCAATTGCATCAAACAAAACAGAACAATAATGGGTTTTCAGATCAACATCCACCCGGTCAGTAATAGCGTAAAAAAAATCGGATATACGCAGACAAAAATTTGAATCGTACAAGATTGTGTCGTTTATAAACTATGGGAAAGAGATCTTAAAAAGTTAGAGCAAATACATAGGAGAACAATGCAAGAAACACCATCGTATTCCTATGTCTTTATCAAGACACAAGTGTGAATTCTTTACTGACAGAACATAATTTGTGTGATTCACTGCTGAAATCAGAATACTAAGAAACATTAAACGAGCTGTATGGTAGACGGACTGATTAAAGGTAGCGTTAAGCGACAGATATTAGTTTAGACGGGGAGGGTTAAGTTAGCAACGTGGAATCAGGTCAAACTAAGGTAAGTGAAAACATCAATTAACCGTAAAATTTCCACGGGTCCCGCTAGTTTTTCACTAACTTACCAAAAAGAAGAAGTAAATTCCTGCTTCTGTGCTGCCACTTAAAGTTTTTGAATAACAATTGTCGAGGCATGGCGTGATAGGCTCGTCGCTGCCACCGGGACGCGAGTAGCCGAGGACAGGACGGTAAAGTCGTCTATGTAAGAAGAGGTGACGTCACCAACCTGGGGGAAGTCGCTGACATAGTAGTTAAAGAGGAGCGGAGAGTACACCGAATCCTGGGGACTCCCGCGTGCATTATTGTCTTCGGTACTTCACTTTTAGATATTTGGGTATCACCTCTTGCAGCTCATCAGATCACCATTCTCCTAGCTGATTCTTCTGACCGGGATGGAGAGCCACCAACAAACTGTGCATTATATTATTATGCCTTTTCCAAATTCAATTGGCATTGTTATACTGATTAGTCTTTTTTATATTCGACTGAATTGTTTGCTCGTCTACGCATTATTTCTAAGTATCATAACTCAAAAAGTTACAGACGGTTTTTTATAAAATTCACGCGAATAGTTAGGTATAATACGAACACCAAATGACCGAATTTTTGTGAAGATCTGCTGGTTCGTTTGTTTGTGCTTGATTTTGATAGGTTTGATAAGTTTATTACGCACAGATATACATTAAAACACAATTGCTGACGACAGTTCGATTACAATACACAAACAATAATACATCTCCGAAACCGATGAAGAAAGTTAGGAAACTCTTTGGGCAAATTTAATAATAAACTAGTATACTGGCATGACGTGATCTTTATGCCGCTTCTTAAAAACGTTATTAGATATCGGATCTAATAAAAACGTTTATATTTTATTAACTACAGACGCTGCTTGATAAATAGTTGACCGTTTCTCTATATCAACACGCACGTTTGGAAGATTAAGAATGGGGCGTCTCATTTCATAATTTTGTTCGGGAATGAGTGGGTTAGGTATAAGTGAACGGAAAAATGCAAGCAGCGAATTTTCATACATATCCTTAAATTGCAGCATTTGCAATTCGCAGTACATATCTTTACGATTCATCAATTAATGGTGAGTTATGTCTGTCTCGCTTAACACGAAGTATTCGCTTTGAATTTTATTTTGAACCTCATCTAATTTACGAATATAACAGTGAGGGGCTGCACCACAGTTGATAATATTTAGAATTAACAAAGAATAAGCTAATTAATAGAATAACAAATTTGTTTTAACGAATCACGATTGACATAATTATATACTGCATATATTATACCAAGAGCTTTGCTGAGCTTTCCACCTACGTTTTCATTATGGGTTTTGAAGCTCAGTTTATCATCAAGAATTAAACCAAAATATCGGATCTCAGACACCGATTCCAATTTTGTACCATTGAAGTAAAGCGTAGATCATTCAGGACGAGAACATTGAGTGAATAACGTTAGCTAAGTTTTATCTTCAGGGGCAATGAGTCTCTCTTGAGTCGACTATTTCGACAATTTACTTAAAATATATTGAGTACGCTTATTGGTTATGGCTGAGTGAAAATGACATCTGTTAGTAAAAAATACTATATCACTTGCAAACAGAACACACTTCATACCAAAAGTAGTTACATCATTAATGAAAATGTTGAAGAGCAGCGATCCGAGCACACTTCCTTGGGGTCTCAAATTTTAATAGGCAAAATAGCTCAAAAAGTTAAGAACGGATTTTTCTGAAATTTCCAGGAATGGTTGTTAATGCTAAAAGATATAATTGATTAAATTTTAGTGATGATCGGTTTGTTTGTTTGTGTGCTCGACTACTGTTTCTTAACACCATAATTGCCTAGCTCCGCCAAAGAGGTTATGTTTTCGTCGTGTTTGGCTGTCTGTCTGTCTGTTTGGCTGTGTGTCTGTCTGTCACCAAGATAACTCAAGAAGTTATGAACCGATTTGGATGAAATTTACAGGGATTGTTAGATATGTTAGTAGGAACAGATGATTAACTTTTGGTGAAGATACGTCCATCCGTTTATTTGTTTGTCAGCGTCATTTTTCTCGATGCCATAACTCAAAAAGATATGGATGGATTTTGATGAAATTAACATGAGTTGTTAGGTATATAACAAAGAGTAGATGAATAAATTTTGGTAATGGTCCGTTTGTTCGTTCGTTTGTCACTGTTTTTAATTTTATGCTTGTTAGCAAAATAACTCAAAAAATAATGAATGAATCTTTATGAAATTCATAGAGAGGTTAGTAATGGTAAAAGACATAAATAATCAAATTTTGGTGCAAATCGGTTGGTTCGTTTGTATGTTTGACTCATATTTGTCATAACGTTTGTTAACAGTATAACTCAAAAAGTTATGAATGGATCTTAAAAAAAATTAAACAAGCTGTTATTAATATAAAAAGGCACAAATGATTAGATTTTGGAGTTTATGCAAAGAAAATTATGGCTTCAGAGCTAATTTGAATTTTTGCTACCGTTGGCTCACTTGGCGGAAGTATGCGCTCTCAGAGTGCTCTAGTTCAAAAAGTTATGATTAGATCTTCAACAGAGGCTGTTAATACTGCTTAAAGGCACAAATGATTAGATGGAATCAAAATAAAGATAGTCATAGTTTCAGAACCAATTTGAATTTTGTGTTACCTTTGCCTTGCGTGGCGGAGGCATGAGCTCTCAGAGTGCTTCAAGTTTTTCATGTTTTGACAGTGCTGCATTGTTGAAGAACAACTGGCCTCTCTCAAATCTTATCATTTTTTTGATAAATTATTCACGTATCAATATTGATCAATTGGCATATGCAATGTACATTCCATAGCAGCATGAGTATCACATATTTAATAAATGAACATTGCATTGATATCGATACAGCACATTCGTTGTCGTCAGTTTCAACGACGGTGTACTCTATAGTAACACTTGCAATGTTTGTTTGTGTCACAGTACACATCCACTGCTGGTGCGGGGCCGTTGCATATTTTAGTGTCCTGAATGGAAATAAAAAAGATCAATGGTCAGAATACATAACTTTTTCATAGAGGTGAACACAGTCCTGCCTCTACACAGGTGAACACAGTCTTGCCTCTACACACAGGTGTACACGTGCATTAACTCGAGTAGAGAACGCATCTACCGCAGTTCATCGTACTGTCGCCGCCTCGCAGCACCGGATCCGATCTCCTCAGTTTGGGGCAAAGGAAGTCAGCACTGTATATGCTGTAGTGGTCAAAATATAGGGAGCGAAATAGCAAATTTTCAAATATTCACTACCTTAAATGTGATTTTTTATGCACATTTGAAAACATTTATCACAGTATATACTTCGAACAAATGACAATTTTAACTAAAGGTTCTTGTGTGTAGTCTGCAGGCAAGTTGATGTTACTGAACTCAGTGCTCAGTAGAATGACAGACCTTGTTCAACTCAAAGTTCTAAAGTTATTACCTCCCCGAAAAGGTTATGGGTTCATCTGCGTTTGGCTGCTAGCAGTGTAAGTCAAAAATCATAGACAGTTCTTGACAAACTGGTATTGTAGCTGTAAGGAATATGACAATTAAAGAACAGTCGCTTAGCGTTTAGAGAAGATCCGTCGATCTGTTTGTCTCTTTGACTGTCTGCCGTTTAGTATTACGTTGTTTGACCAATGTTTACGCTCTCAAAGTATTGCTCTAGTTATTATCATTATTACTGTTTTATCTTGTGCTACTACTACTACTACTGTAACAATAATAGCAATATCAATAAATTAAAAATTTAAGCAAAAGTGGCAATAAGAAAATTAAAGTATTTCAATTATATCTCTATCATTACTATTATTGTTTGCAGTTTCTCCCTCGTAAGCGATGTAACAGCAATGCAGCTAAATATGTACAAAACGTGTAATATTTCAGAGTATGGCAGGCAGCAGACCCCAGGGAGTTGTCCGAAGAAACTTTGTGAAAATTTAATAGTAAAATTACAGGAAGACCTCGCTATGGTGAAAGTGGCACGCAGCAATTACTTATAATTCTGATAGAGCCTCGACATTTCTAAAGATGAGCCTTTTGCTTTTGAAGCCGTTTTTTGAACCCGAAAACCCGCTACCAAGTGCTTTCTTCAAACGACTTCCTAGGGAGTAGAAAAGTCCCAGGTTAATAATCGAAACCCTGCAACATATTAATGAAGTAGCCTTGCTTAGATCTCGAATTCAGCTATAGTGTTGCCTCAAGTAGCACATATATACATACTTGTGTATATAGCTATGCTAAGTAGCGGATTCTGAAGCTGCTGTCTGTAGAACAGTAATAGCACAGAACCTGGCAGGTGATACTGTCGTCTAGAAGGGCATACTTGTAGAATAGGTATAATAATTCGGCACAAACTATAAAACTAGCAACAACAGGTTAGTGGTGCAGCAGTCAAGAGTCACATTAGTGAATATAGGTAATATAGAAGCGTAACTCAGCACGAAATGGTTCTAAACTCGGTAGTAGAGCCTGGCATGCAGTAGCAGCCCGGCAGCTGGTAGGTGCAAGGTAGCCGCTGGATCGCTGCGCCGCAACTGAGTTCCTTATCGCCACTTTCATCTCAGTTGTGGCGGTCACTCGTTGTCATTTGGAGCTGAGAGGCGTGAAGTTTTTTTGGAGCTGAGTTACTATGAGGAATTTGCATGTGTGATGATACCGGAGGTTTAGTTGTTTAGTATTTGAGATATAAACTGTTTTTAGACCAGAGCTATTTTGAGGAGTTTGTTTGTAATATGATGCTGGTTATCAGTTGTTAACAATTTAAGAACCAAATTGTTTTTAGACCAGAGCTACTTTGAAGAATTCGTATGTATTATGATACTGGTGGTCAGTTGATAATCATACGAGAACCCAATTGTTGCTTTGCTTCCGTATAAAAAAAAAAAAAAAAACAGTGGTAATTTGGTGATCAACTGTCATAAGAGGAAAGGTTTGCAGTTTTTTTTGCTTAAGATTTCACTTTTGCCTCTCGCAATGTATGACGCTCGTTTAAGGAGAAGGAGACTGGAGGAAAGGGAACGTAAAATAAAAACGAGACTACTACAGCTTCACGAAAAAAGACGTGCGACCAATGGAGAGAGAGCTGTAGCGTCTATGCGATACAGTGTCAAGAAAGACTTGAAGCAAAACGGTTACAGAAGGGAATAAGAGCTGCTAGCAAGCGAGAGTGGAAATATGCGCAAACAGCAAGTCAGAGAAAAAGGACCTAGGAATGAGATCACTACAAAGGATCAATAAAAAAATGAAGAAGCAAGTCAGAGAAGAGAAAATCCCGCACCGGCCTATATTAAGCAAACATATAGATTATTGCGTGATTTTTTCACGCATGGGTCCACTATAGTACAATAATAATTTTGCAAACTTGTTCCTGAACGCAATTTCACAATACTGGGACTCATATATATACAGTATGTTGGATTTTTCACCTCACTGTTTTACCCATTTTCGAGGGGCCAGCATCATCAAAAAAGCTTAACACGCTCCCTGAAGTGTCTTTCAAATCTGAATCTTGAGCTGCGGTACATCTTGTGTAAATAGATTCCTCATATGATTTCTATTCGGCATTTTCTTTCTGGTCTTGCCACAATGGATAAAACCGTTTACGGTTCGAAGACCACAGTTCATATTTTTAGATATTTCTAGCATAGACATTCCTGTGCCAATCAAGGATGTAATTCTATCACGAACGGCAACAGTGAGATAAACTTTTTTGCTCATGTTTACCCAAGAACGTCAACTGGCATAACGAAGCCGGACGACTTCCGTATTGCTCTTCATAAATATTTCCAAATCACAGTGTTTGAAATTCCAGATTTTAGTGGCATGCCTGTAATTTGACTGAAAATAGTCTTTCTGATGGTGCATACCCATTAGAAGGCATTGATACAGTAAACAAATTATGCATCAGCCATGAAACGTTATGCCCGTCAGCAAACTCTGTACACGCCAGCAAACCAAGTATACTCATTAACAAAAAAATACTTTGCTCCCCAACAAACACTACACTTATCAGCAAACATTGTTCCAAGAAACAAATACTTCACGCAGGAACTAAAATATTGTACCTGTCTGCAGGTATGGTACTTACGAGCAAACGCCATACCCATCCTCAAAAACTGTAGCATTCCCAACCCTCTACCCGCGTGCCACACCCAATACCAACTCGCAACAAATCCTATCTACACCTAACAGCAGACACTGTCCCACTAGTAAACGCCATTCACAATTAATCACTGCACTGCCGGTGAACACTGTGCCTAACTGTAATCTGAAAAAAAAGTTATTGAGAACATTAAATGTATTTCTTCTCAGTAAGACGGACTAAACGAGAGACATTTTCAGCAGGAGCTTCAAGCTATTGAGTAATCATGTCATGCGTTTTAGGCGTTCCATGAAGAATGGAAAAACGCTAAGCGATTCCCTTTTGACTTCACAAGCTGGACCCGTTACAGTATACAGTAGGTACGGGGCTTTCGTCACTGAATGTGCTAGGCAGTATATCATACAAGGATCTCAGTTATATGATCCTGACACTGTACATGCACTTTTACTACTCACAGTAGTGAACACTAGTGCTAAATTGCGCAAAAGAATTTATCTCTGTCTTGTCTTTTTAAAGATCCCATTGTAGGCACAAAACATATTTTCCCATTACCGTATCTGACAGCATTTCCTTTGATATTTAATATTTTATTAAATTGTTTTTGCTGTCGGCTCCTAAAGAGACAATTGTAATGGTTCTCATTTTGAAACACTTATATGCAATGAATTTATCCCATCAATTTTTTTCTCAAAACCACTGGCTGTTTAGTCGTGGAAAGTGTTAATTAACTTATATTGCACGGTCCGAATTCATCATAATCACTTAGGCATAGC
>LQNS02278094.1:36501130-36512907 GCA_001587735.2 Parhyale hawaiensis | reverse complement strand
CTTGGGCAAGTTTGTAACTGCTTTATACTGCATGGGGTCGCTAATTATTTTACGACCGATTTTAACGCTCGTCATTACCTATGCAACGAGCTGTGCGTACGGCGCTCCAAGCCATCGATCATTTGCATCTCGAGCGTCCGAACTTTGATTTTTGCTGTAGGAAATGATTAGCAGTTCTTGCTCTCATGAGCAGTGGATTCCTGCGTATCCTTCCCTATATTGACATATTCATCATAAAGGTCATAGGTACTATACTTAGTTCACAGATAAAAAAAATGAAATAAGATATATTAAAACAAATTATATACATAGTTACTGTAAACACATAAGCCAGCTACCATCCAATATAATAATAACAGCAACTCACGTAAAATAACCTACTCCATCAAGCTGAATCTAAAAGTACCGCGCAGCAACCAGTTGTACAGCACAGTACAGAAAGCATCTTATTTTACTCCACTGAGTTACCTACTGCTAAGTACATTCCGATTTTATAAAAGTCACAAAATACACCTACTCAAAATGTCTAAAACGTCTATTCATAATATTACAAAGTTCTATGGGTTCCACCCGATTTTACGGTGAGAACAACAGAAGAAAAATAACCAAGTACAATTCACCATTAAGTTTCTGAAACAACAAAAATGCATTTTCAACTTTTCAGCACAAAACAAATGTTGGGTACTAACCTATTTTATATTAATTGGTAAAAAAAAACATAAAATACCCAATTTTGCCAAGAAAAGTGCTAGGTACAACCCGGTTTTGAAACTCAGCACTCCAGACCTACACTGTCCCGAGGAGCACTAACTCATACCGACAGGTCTGCTTGCCCAATCAAAGTGGGTTCGGCGGAGCAGTTTTACAGCACTAAAATTATAGACGAAAAGATGACCGATTAGCGTCACGTTTAAATTAGCGTAACATGTCTCAGTAGTAAGTGTGTTGCTGAGGCAATCGTGCCGAGGGTCGATCACGCTCAAATCTCCTTAACGTTTTCCCAAGCTTCCCTATCATAATTTATCGACAAGTCCAAACGATTAACATGTGTAATACCCAGCCGGAGGAATTAATTGCATATCTTGGCTGACAGTGAGCACTGGCTAATTGCAGAGGCAGGCTGGTCAGGTACTAGAGAGAGGAGGAGACCTCATTCTCTTTAATGGCTCATGCCCAGGAATTTGTTAGCCAAACACAGCTCAGGGTTCTGAACATCTTCTCTTTTAGAATACAGCAAGTTTATTCTACGTGTTGCGCATGTGTAGGCAAAACCTAGGGTATATCTTGCTGCTATACCTGGGTCCTATGCTTCGCTTTACGTTCCCTACCTTTTGTAAATGTTGCAAGTTTTTTATGCATTATGCATGTGTAGTTAAAACATAGGTGCATGTTGCAGCTAAACGTAGTTTCTACATGTGCTAAGGTTATTAATGCTTATTGTTTTAAATAATGCAAGCATATTGTGCACGTTGTGCGCATCTGAGTACAATATGTGTAGATATTGTTGGTTAGTTTTACGCTTTAATCCTATTCAGGCCAGACTGTGTTATTTTAGTACAACGGTTCACTGTTCTCTTGTCTTCCATCGGGATGAAAACCTTTTATTTCAATGTAGCAAAGCCTAGTGCCGTTTGCATATAACAAGGACAATGCGCACTCTAAATATCGTGCATGTGTATAGGAAACATATTGAGGATAATATTATTCAATTGCGCCATTACTCCCTGACGCTTCTAACTATTTTTGATCAGCTATGATGAATGAGTAATAGAACATATGTATGATGGTCGTTCCAATAGGGAATTCCTCCTATTTTTTATTCCTCCCAAAGGGATCTGAGGGGATTGTAAACTGCAATGTTATGATGACTGAGCTCATGCACTCATGACCTGAAAGTTTCATTGCTCTGTTGCTGATATTGACGGTAGGAAACGCTAAGAAAACAATAATTCATGTCATGGACATGTGTCAGAAGTAGAGATGCGTCATTGAGTTCTTCCATGTAGAAAAAAAAATGAGCCAAGCAACATTCACCGGCTCCTGGTGAACGTCTACGAAGCCAATGCAGCTAATATCAGCACAGTAAGGAAATGGGTTGATTGATTTCAGAATGGCGACAGAGATGTGTGTGACAGAGCGCAGTCAGGACGCCTATGCACCGCCACCATCCCGGAAAAGAAAGTGCACCTCAATCAACTCATCCTCACCGCAACGGCAAATGAAATACGGGTAGAGTTGGATGGGTGTCAGTGCACAGGAAACGATGTTGCCATTCTTAGGATAAAGCAAAGTGTGTGCTAGGTGAGTTCCACGGATACTCACGCACGAACAAAATGACCAATTGACGGCATGAGTGTTAGACCACGGAATGTGTAATATAAAGTACGGCTGGACGGTGCTGTATAGTCCCGACCTGGCACTGCCAAACTTCCATCTGTACGGACCTTTGAAGGATGCATTACGTGGGCAGCGTTTTCTTCTTCGTAGCTCTTAAACTTTTTGGGTTAAAAAATAGAAGAGATTACTTCAGAAACAACCCTCGTAGTAGTATACTATTGTGTGGGCATCGTTCACATGAAAGTAATAAATACAATATCTTAAAACTTTTAACTTGTTTTGCATAATCATATTGCACAGATTCTGTTGCAACTTCGGTAATTTTTAGAGAATACATCATAAGCAATTTTTTTAGAATCGAGTGAAGTGCATTTGCAGGCAGAGCTACCGTCACTTGAAGAATTGTAAGTATAGCAGTAACCGAAAATATTTGGTTATTACTTAGCCTTAGCTACTGATTGAAAAAAACAAGGTGACTCCACCGTCACAAAGCATCGCTGCGCTGCTGGGCGAGAAAGGAAACGTAGTAAGTGCAATTCCAAATTATCTTACCGAGCAATGTGTACAACAACTGCACAAAAAATGCAGTTTTTCTGCGCTAGCAGCACGCCAAGGTAGGTTTCTTCCACCTATACACGTGAAGGCGTGCTGGTTTTAGGGCAACACCTTTCTCAATGAGATATATATAAAAGTTACCTGACTTTTAATATTTACCTGTTTTGACATAAGCGTTGTACATAGGCAACAGCCCTTTTTTTCTTTTTCAGTGTTAGTGTAAGTGCAGTGCAGGAGCTCAAAACTGAAAAAAAAACTACCTAGCTGACATAAAAAAGTCTATAGGCTATTTTTGTGACAGCTAGGTAGTTTTTTACATTTTGATATACTGTTATGCTAACGTTAACTTTTTTCCTTTTACAGCATTTCTTTTTCTGTATTTTTATGTCTTAATATCAATGTTGCTCTCACATGAGCGATGTCTTTTTAGTGTACGTATTGCTACGCCATGTAATGAAGCACACTATGATTTTCAAAGCATCCCTAAGCATTTTTGTTTTGAACGAATCCTTCCTGTTTGTGAGTTCTTTCCGATTATTTTATGGTCAGGCATATGTTTTTTTCAGTGGATTTTTCTTAACCCCTTTACATTGGGAATTTTGAGCAACTTCCGTTTCATATACGTACATTCTAACCGTTCGAGAGTCCCTCTTGGAATGAGATAATTTAATCTTATTGGTTTACACTTAGTTGCAATTTCCATTCCATGCGTTCAATATTCTAATTTGGATAAATTTTCATGATAGCTAATTTCAAATCAATGATACTGAAGATGGTGGAAATCTAAATGACGCCAAAAGTCGGTCGAAGCTGAGCTAATTAGTTTAGATTATCTCAGTTCAAGTGCGAGAATCGATAGCTCCTACCGTAGTCTTGCCTGAAATTCACTGCCGAAGCATCAACTGCTGCAGATACAGTGCGGTGCAATAGACCATTACAAGCAAATCTATAACATTATCAATAATAAAAATACTCTAAAAATGGCCATTGCTAATTTGTTTGTGCTTTCGTGCCACCACGTTATTAACATAACATTGATATAAACTGTTCTTCCTTAATTAACCCATTATCGCCCGCTGTCCATTTCTTTGGACGGTATTAGTACTATTATTACGAAAAGAAAGGTTTACTTCATGGGCTAATATCATTCGGACCATCAGCTGCCAAACGCTCAACTCCGAGGATTGAAGGGAAGGTGGCTACACTCACAATTTTTTTTTTAAGAACTGGGAACTTGTTCTGCTTTGTGTCTTGACTACGTCAAGGAACAGTGAGCCTGTGGCTCAGTGTTCCTTTTTTATTCTAATTATGTTTATACAATTCTTTAGAGCCTGAAATAAAGTTATTTGAAATATTTATTTCAAGACCTCAGAAAAGAGAATGGGTCTGTTTTCTGAAGTGCAATCGACCACGCTCACTTGCTTTGAGATTTTAGCCGCGGTGGTGGTGGGGAGGGGGCAATGCATCTATGGGATAAAATCAGGGCCACCAGCGTATAAATAATATAACGATTTCGACTCTATTTCCCTCCCATCGTTTTTTATAACCGGTACACTAGCAATATTATGCCCCATGAAGAAGTAAAGGGTTCATCATGAAAATCTGAGCTGAAAAAAAGGGAAAGCTTCTTTCAATGATAGAGGAAGACCAGAACGCACTAATGTTTCTCACAGAAATTCATGAAGAGTTAAGCAAACAAACGAAAATATTACTTTATTACGCAGGAAGAGATGAGAAACAAAAGTTGCTCACAAGAAACCCTGAAGGGTTGAGCCAAAAGTTATTGTTGTATTAACGCATGGATGACACTCGGCAGTGTGGGGCAAACTGTGTTACTGGAATTTTTATCAACTGTTAGCTGTACGCTGCAACTTTATAATTATTATTTGATGCTATGTTTTTGTGATCGTATTTGTCAAAGCCGAACGCTGCAGCCAAGCGGAAGCTGTGCTCTATTGGTGACAATATAGGTTTCCGCTTGTGTGTCTGCCCCATGCGAATAATGTTTGTTCAAAGCTCATATGCGTCTCTGATCCCTGCGGAGACTGTGCTATGCTGCGGGTAATGTTTTTTTTTCAGCGCAAAGTCTAGTCTGGTTCTTGTTTCTTTTTTTTCTCGAGCAAGCTCACCGTTACTACGCAGTTACAAACTAGCAGTGCTCCTGTGCATCTGGCAGCAGAATCTTGTGACAAGCATGACGCTGTGTGAGTATCGTTGCCAACAAGTATCAGAACTGAAATCACTTCGAGTAATTTTGCTTAGAAATTTAAAAGTTTCCTAAACTTTTCTAAAAAAATATATATATATAAACATACATTTCGGCTCGTCGCTCATTTCAAAACAGTGTAGAACAAAAACGTATTTTTAGAAATGCGGTGAAACGTTTAAATCACTAGTGAAAATAAATGCCGGTCTGAAGTCCTTGACATCTTGCCATTGAAATTAATAATACGTGTACTAGCTTGCATATTATATTCGACGAGGCCTCATCGCGTGTTTTAATTGCACTATGTCCGCAAGATTGCTGTTTACTACTGTACTTAATTATGTATTGGGCGTATAGTAGGGATTAATGCTATTTTTTACGTTGTAAAATTACTTGTTACGAGTGTTTGCTGCTTTCCTGCTGCACACCACTGCAAGCTCTGGCGTGGTTCGACAATGGCACATTTCATCTCTGATGGACATTGGGTGACGAAATAGATTTTTTTAAGTAGCTTCACATATTGCGGAGCTGTAGACACCACAGTTGATGTTGCTTATTGCACTAAACTCAGACTGCCTGCCCTTGAGACGAAAGCATGTCAAGACCGTCTCAAGAGTACTCGAATTGGGTTTGACGCTAGAAACAGGTATTATTATTAAAAATCATGCGAGGCAGTCATCTACGGGAATTAAAACCCAAATGCAGGACTTAGCATCCGCGAGACATTTGAAACGCTACAAAGCGGCATCTCTAAAAACAAAACCTTCAGGACTGACTTGAACGCCTGCAGTCGCAAACGGCAATAAATTCCATTCCTAAGTGTCTTCACAGTCTACGGGTGGGCTCCAGCGGCAGCTAATGTGCTTCCTGTAAAGACTCTTGGAGAAGGAAGTGGAGAATAGAACCTATGTCCCTCATTAGTAAACACCTTGTAAAGCGTGCTGTTGTTGAATTTCTCCACTACGCTAATAATTACTGATCCATCTATGCACACAAGTCATATCAGTAGACTGAAGCATCTAAATGATCTACTTACGGAATCACAATACGAGTATTATTAAAAACAGATTATAAGCATTAGAACAGAGAATAATGCACCTTTCTCCACATACTCTATCTGCAGCACATGTGTGGCAGTGCCTCACCAAGATTAACGATTCTAATTCTTATCGAATATGGCAGTCTTTATACTACGGTAACTTGCATCGTGAAACATATTAAATGGTCTCAACAGAAGGGAGACTGGTGTGTGAATTGCCACTAAGCTTCAACTCTTGTTGCACTTCGTTCAAGTGCATAAAATAATAATAGTTTTAATAAGTACACGCTAAGCAGCACGTACCAAAGTATTTAAACAAGTCAACTATGTTGAGTGAAAATAATAAGTAATGAGTACTCACGCAAATACACAGCCCGTTGCATAGCGCAATTAGATGTTAGCTAAAAGGATGCCATACTCTCGTAACTATACGCACGAAAAACGCGATAAGTTACATGGGCACTTCAGAACGTGAACAGCACGTACGCGGAATACTCGGTAAACTGGTGCAATGCAGCACTTCGTTGGGAAGACTCGGTGCATAACAACCAGGTGCCTGCATGGTGATAGCTATGCAATGCGACAGGTCTTTTGGAGGACTCGGCATATAAACATCAGAGGCATAGAAGTAATTGGTGAATATGTGAAGTATCACCTGGGTGATTCGGTACATAAAAAGCATATTCGTGGATGTATATGATAAAAATGTTGCACTTAACCTGGAAGACTCGGTACTTGAAATCAGGTCTATGGATGTCACTCATAAAAAATGTTGCATTTAATCTTGGAGAAGTTCTGCATCAAATTCGGGTGCACGCATGCAAATTTGATTACTTATATGTGTCATTTCCCTTGAAAAAAATAAAATAGGAGCATAAAAATCAGATTTGTGGAAAAAATATACAGAAATATAACATTTTAACTGGAAGACTAGGTACTTAATTAAAAATCAGGTGCATATGGATAAAAATTATGAAAATGAGACATTTCACATGGAAGACTATGTGCACAAAAATACGGTGACGTTAATTATAGAAATGCGACATTTGAACTGGAAAACCTAGTGCCTAAAATTATGCTACGGTGCACGAATGTAAATTATAATTACGTGACATTTCACTTGGAAGACTATGTGCATAAAAATACGACGCATGAATGTAAATTATAAAATGTGACATTTCACGTGGAAGACTAGGTACATAAAAATACGTTGCATGAACGTTAATTATAAAAAATGCTAGATTTCCACTGGAAAACTAAGTGCATAAAAATAGGCTACGGCGCATGAATGTAAATTATAAAAATGTGACATTTCACCTGGAAGACTCGGTACATAAAGAGCGGCGGGCCGGAGGCACTAATGTTGCCTCAGTAAGCAGTGAGAATCTCCCTGCTTCATTGTNAGGCTACGGCGCATGAATGTAAATTATAAAAATGTGACATTTCACCTGGAAGACTCGGTACATAAAGAGCGGCGGGCCGGAGGCACTAATGTTGCCTCAGTAAGCAGTGAGAATCTCCCTGCTTCATTGTGTCGGCCAGTTCGAGCCCAGCAATTAGCTGCAAGTTATTTACCTAGCTTATAATTTCGGTATCTCTAGCCGTAATCGAAGGACTCCCAATATAGTTGGTAAGGTACATCATTAAAGAGGTCCGAGACAAACTTTATCGGGAGACTTTCAAAGCCTTCTCAGGACATTTATCATGCGAATGGTAATCACCATTTAATTATACATTACTCAACATAAATAGATTGGTTGTGAAGTCCAGAAGTCTCCCAGTTAACCTATTAATAATTGTGCGCTGGCATATGAGCCGCCCATGAGAACAGGCTCTGATTAATGGCGCTCCAGCAACACCGGCTCAGCACTCGTACAAATTCGGCTAGGGCTTCCAGGTGAGGAGGGCTTTGCTTTTTGTAGGGCCGTACGTTTCGTCGGAAATATTACTTTAGTAACACGTGTCTCAAAAGTGCCTATTAGGAATGATAAATACTCGCCAGCGATCACGAGTTCTGCGTGCCGAGGAAATGTTCGCGTGCATGAATAATTTCGTGGACTTTCTGGAATTTTGCCTCGGCCGCAATACGATCCCTGCGCTATCGCTGCTCGTATCTTGGGTGCCCCTCAGCCGCTATTGGTACAGTTCTCGAAGTGCGAGTCGAGTGTAGTTGATTGTTTCCCATATAAGTAATGACTTGGTCCCTAACAAAGTGAAACTGTGGACTAACAAGTAGTCCCGTATAGTAGCACAAGCCTGGGTGTTCTAGAGTGAAAATCGGTACTGGGACCAATAAGAAATCAGCAGAGTAGAAATCACTTCGTAAACAGCTTCTCTTACCTTGGTCACATTATCACTCATGATTTCCGCTCTAACCAAAATATTTAGAGTGAGTAACGCAAAAGCGTCAATCTGCTGGCGATACGTTTAACAGAAAATTTATTATCGCTGATTTGAAGAGATCAACCGTCAGCTGTTTCGTTGCTACCGTTACTCGTGTGCTGTAATTTGCGTTGGCTGAACTTCAATCAGACGTCCACTGAAAGCTTACGCATAGTCTGTAGTGCCATATTTCGCTTACTTATGAGAGTACGGAGGTGAAACGCCGCGAGTCTGCATAAAAGTATAGAGACTACCTCAAAGTCAGGACCAGGAAATACGTTCTCAACCTGCTAATCAATGTAGGAATAACCCAGTACACCATACTAAAAGTCTTCTGAAATGTACCTTCAAGCCACATAATCCAACAGAGAACCTACAACGTCACATAGTATTACCAGACACAGGCCAACAATGGGCCGCTATTCCATGTAGTGCGTTAGGCTTACAGCTATACTGTCTTTGCATGCAATATAACTTTGGTGACTCGCTGCACCCTACTTAATGCCATGTAATGCTTTCCATGAGTACCAAATAATACATTGTTATTCTCATGTTATAATAATTACAAAAGCTGTACAATACAGCAATAAATATCTCTACATTGGAGCTTTATTGTACATCTTCCTTAGATGGAGTTTCTGCACTGCAGAGCAGAACAGTGTTTATATTTTTGTCCCACGACTCTGATTGAATGAATTGCCGTATAGTTCAAGCAACTAAAGGTAGATTTGTGATATAATTTCCGTGCCGCTTCAGGACACCTTCTTCTTGTATCGAAACTCTCTAAGTGTTGCTTTGCAGCTGTAACATTAGACGAGGTGTTGAAAAGCATGTTAAAAGCGGGAATTAATTAGATATAAGCACGCTTGCAAGAGGTGATTGTGCTGATATGTACACACTGTTCTGTATAGGTCATCTGCTGTGCAAATATAGAGAGAATTCTCGTTCTAATAACGTTTTATTTGGAAAGATGATGAAATTGACGGATCGGGTAACCGTGCGAAGTTCTTGATTGAAACTGATTTTCTTTGGTTTTCGATTCTGCCGATAACGCATGGATACTTGCAACAGTAGCAGCACGCAAACAGGCTCGTGATCGACTGAATGTAAAGTGTAGTACAATATTTATTGTTAACGAAATTAAGTGGGCCAGAGTAGAAGATCGAGGAGAGCTTCATGACGCATAATTTATGATTTGTCAAGTTTTACTTCGGTAATTTGGTACACCACTGCGTGTTTGGATTAGGGATGGAGTTCGCTGCATGTGTGCAGAGAAAGACTACCGGGGAAAACCCCGACTTGAAACCCTTCAATTCTACTCTCTCTGCTGACAAAGAAATGATTAATATGTCTTTTCTTACAAAAAATTAACATCAATTTTGTACTTAATGGATCAAAAAACACATACAAGCAACTAATAAAGCAATTACAATGTTCTTGTCCACCACAAGCAAGCAACGCTTGCTCGTCCGACCTACGCTTCACTACAATCAAGATACGACAGCAGCTTGGCGCGTGCCGACTCGATCATACGGACTTATACGGAGACGACAGATCATTAAAAACATAAATCAAATGGCTCGATCGCCAAGAACAACAAAGAGCTGCCGTGGTTGCTCGGTGTAATTTTTCGAGCACGAGAGAGTCAACAAACGCGTCGTCGCTCACTAAGCCTCGAGGGAAATCTGAGTTGGTTGAGATTATTTTTTCGAGCAGAGCTATAAGGGAGGGAGACATTTAGTGAGTGAATGCGCCGTGAGTTTGCTGCTCTGCAGTGACTGATATGCTATATTGATCTGTGCAGAAGTTTGTGCATATATGCGACGTAGGTAATGGCCATGATTATATGTTCGTACGAAGCGAAAGCTGAGAGAATATTGAAGATAAAAAAGAATTTTGCAAGCTTGGAAACTTTATAGCAGAAGTGTAATTAATCATTGTAAATAATATTTACCGTGACCAAGGAGGTTAATGTTAAAAGGCACAAATGATAAAATTTTGGTGAAGGTCGGTTCATCCGCTTGTGTATTTGACTAATGTTTGTGAAAATGTTCGTCAGAACATAACTCAAAGAGTTATGGAAGAATCTTCGAGAAAATTACAAAAGCTGTTATTACGGTCCAGAGGCAAAAATGATAAAATTTTGGTGACGATGAAAGGAATTTATAGTTTCAGGACCAATTTGAAGTTCTCGTTCACACTTTCTTGCGTGGCGGAGGTTTGCGCTCACAGAGTACTCCACTGTATCTAGTTTTACATGCTTGAGGATTCTAATCATTTTACCGCACGAAGCGTTAGATGCGAACACTGAGGATCAAGGGAAGGGAAGTGTAAAAATTAGTAGTAGATGTGATATTGACTTTTGTAAATGAAGGATTCTGATTATATTGTCGTACCGCTCAAAAGAAAAATGGAAAGTAGGACTTTTATTTTATTTGAATATTACTGAAGGTGTTATGAAAGTTTTAGGTCGACTCATTGAAATGTATATATATAAAAAATAAAAAAACGTGTCTAATTAAATTTCTAACGTAAGGTAATAATAACAAAAATATCTCAAATAAAAATGATGATATAATTCTCAAATTCTGTGCATTCTAACTTTGCGGAGATTATGTTCAACGCATAATCTCCGCAAAGTTAGAATGCACAGAATTTGAGAATTATGATCATCATTTTTATTTGAGATATTTTTGTTATTATTGCCTTATGTTAGAAATTTAATTAGACACGTTTTTCCTTTTTTATATGTATGTATACATTTCAATGAGGCGACCTAAAACTTTCTTAACAAAGGTTTGTAAGCTGAAGATTATGTACCTGATAAGAATTGTTAGTTTTTACATGAGTGTTTAAAATTTATTCCAATTTTATTTATATAGTCAAATGATGCAATGGAAAACACAATATCCAAGATTAACAAAATACGGAGTATGATAAGGTCGAGACGGTCAGCAGGGGTACACGGTTGGGAATCACGCTTTAAATTCGAACCAGAGTATAGAGAATCATTTCAGTAATGACTAAATTCCCGGGCTCATCTCGAATCAACCGTTCGAGTCAGTGACATCTATACAAGAGCTACGTATTTTTTCACCAGCATTCAAAACAGTAATAAAGCGCAATTTATTTAAAAATTAAAAGGTGATGTCTGCCCAGGTCGGAGAGAAAAGACGTGAGTAAATCATGTTTGCCAACTTCTAGATTCGTAGATATCTCTCCGGTCAAAATTTCGATTCAATTTTGTCCAGTTTAACT
>LQNS02278094.1:36459066-36493526 GCA_001587735.2 Parhyale hawaiensis | reverse complement strand
TGTGCAGGATGAGAAATGGTCATGGCAGATAAGAATTAGGTCCGCCCATCAGGTTTTATAAGATGATTAATTGTCTGCATGCAACGATAGTAACGTTATTGATGAAATTCCTGAGCGATCTGAAGTCATAAGTATATATTGGGAGGAAAATAAGCAATACACGCGACACCGAGCGGCGACTTATACACCACGGGGGACGGTTTACTGATAAGCTCTCTACTCGCAGTAGTAAAGTTTGGTGTACGGAGGTTGGAAAACATTAAAAACTTGAAAAAACGCTGTGCAACTTGTGAGAAAGGCGAGAACTACTATAGGTGACATGAATTTTCTTTAAATCACAATAGTTTGCTACTGTTAGCTTGACATTCAGATATTATAGTAGTAAAATATATGGAAAAAAGTTGTTTCTAACGTGTTATGAATAAATTAATATATCAACATATAAGTAGGGTTCGCAAATATTAGAATTACGACATCGCACCACTCCTGCATGGACCACCTACTCTCAAACTGGAAAGTACATTAAATTTCCTTGCCCGTTGTGCGATTTTCTACTTGTACTCTGTTCTTTTATATAGAAGGCGGTTGTTTCAAGCAAACAAGTAAAGGACGGCAAACAATCCTAAAGTAAAGAGAGGATGGTGACGCTGGCCCGGTCATTTAATGATGCCGGGTTCTATTTCTTGTAATCACAAAAACAACATGAAAAAAGAAAGATTATTATTCCTCGGGTATGTATTATTTTTTATAGCTTAGTTGACGTAGCGCCAGTAGGACTGGGTCTGTTTGTGGCCGTTGACTTGGGATGTTCATAACCACTTGTCGATCGGGATTCCAACGAGCAATGGGCCTCAGCCAATGAAATTCTAAATGAATTTAGATGAGTTTAATGAACATATCAGCCAATGCAGGCAATTTTTCTGAAGCCAATAATTAATGTTTCAGGCAAATTGTTCTCAACCTCACCTGAGACGTTGGCGTCTTTACTTACTGGGCAGATGGCCGGTAAGCATGCAGCTTTGGATGTATAAACTAGGCCTGATACACCCAAAAAACATTCTAACATTGTGTTGCAACAAAATGCCGAGGTCACATATGCATTCACACGTACAACTGGAAGCAAGGATGGGCACCTCACATGTCCTGAAATAATTTCAGCTCGGTAGCATAGATACGGTACAATGAAGGACATACGAGCTGCGTATCCTTGCATCCCGTTGTTTTTATTCGAATGTACAATGTCCAGTGAAGCCTCGGATGCTATGCAGCTTTCAATGTTGTCTTCGTACAACTTCCTACATTTAAGATCGTGCTGCTTTTGTTTCTATAAATAATGAAGTTATCATGCAATAACCCGTTCTTTGATACGCACCATTAGTATTTTTATATGTTACATTAGTTAGTTATTGCAGTACGAGTATCTGTTACACATGCACTGATGCTTTGGCTATGCATGTGCAACTCCTAAATAGAGGTTTCAACGGTGTTTACATGGTCGTTAAAATATTGAAGGATTTTATCTGCAACATATTGGTTACCAATTAGGTTTCTGTTTGAAATACAACGATAATGCTGGTCTTTCTTGTGCATCAGATACGTAGAACATGCATTTAAAGCAGTCTATTGGGTGTATCAACAAGTGTTCTGTAGACTATAGCTGAATACCCTTGTTGAACTACGACGACGGCGGAGGCACGAAAGACACTCACGGCGATGGAACTCAAAAGCTACCTTAACAGATTAATGACTCCCCTGTTAGACAGAGCAAATTAACATAGGTCCCATTACAGGCAGGGCTGGGGGTCCATATTGCTTTCAGCTTAATAGCATGAATTATTATCTGCTTGAAGCCGTGCATCAGTTCATCGTAATGATGAAGAGGCAGCATGTACAGCTGTAGCGATCGTTTGCTTCCTTACTGATGCATTTTAATTGTGCCACCATGACGTGTCTATTTGGGTGTTCGCCGCTGCATGCATCAGATGAACTTGCTTTCTTCGCAATAGCACACCTGCTTTCAATAGGGTATAAGGCTATAAATTAATTTCTGTGCTTTTCATGTTGCCGATGCTGTGATTCGTCTTCGGCGCTGTATTTTTGATGAGGCCATAAATTTTTTAATGTGCACAACTCCTCTTGGTACAAAATTCAACAGCCACCTCAAATGAGCCCCTTCTACAGCAAATGGAAATAGGAGTGACAGTGGATACCGAAAGTTTTACCCTGAATGTCATATGTATAGTAGAAAATTATTAATTAAAAATCGGCCAAGTGAATGATGCATAAGGTAATGAATGTTTCGGCATTGGGCTAGATTTCAGTACTGACTTTCGATGTTGCTTCATTGTTCCCTTTTTACTTTGCTTCTACAATACAAGTTGGCTACATTATCGCAGCCAAGTCTGTATTCTCAGTTTTCATATGTATTTATCGACGTATTCTACATCAAATGCTATCAAACGGTATCATGAAAGATCCTACTATAGTTTCTTCTAAGTCACTCAAGCCGTGCGCGGTTATCTGGAGTTTCTGATGAAAATGCAATTATGTACTACCATACAACTTTCATACCGCAGTGAATCTTCCGGAATTACCTATCGCTTAGTGGGCTAATAGCCATGCCCTAAATAAATACATTTCAACCTACATTTGGAAGCATGACGGTTTTGCTTCTGGCAGAAAGTAAACAGCAATAACAAATACCATGCAGGAGCAATTTATAACGGCGACCCAGAAGAGCTGAGCAGAGCAAAAATTCTCTCGCTGAACATGCAGGTAAAAATCTTGAGCGACTCTACAGCTCACTTAGACGAGCCCGAAATCAATCTTTCTTGTCTGAAGAGCGACACTTTGGCTTTGTGAGGTATAAGCGAGTTCTCGCCCCCCTGCGGGGCAGCTCACGAGGAGGTTGTCTTTGTAGGCACCACGAGGCTTGCTAAACCGGTGTGGGTCCAGCCCTGGCCGGTAGCTGGGCAGTGCTGCTTACTGCTGATCTTCAGACATTGATTGTACTGTGAACATTTGCCTGCTATGTCTCCTGTGCCATAATCAAACTAGGTTGCTTTGTAGCGCCTTGCCTACTACTGATCTGGCTTTGCAGAGTACTTGCTTCCAGTGTCTCCAGTGCCAAGGATAAACTAGGTTGCTTTATACCTTTTTCCTGATCAAGCTTCATGAGGTATTTCCTTCTTATATAGCCTGCATCATAATGAAAATAAGTATTGTAGATTCTTCGTGGTCGCCAGTGATCGTCCGTCGTTGACTGTAAACTGCAAACATTTGCTAGCTTTGTATCTTTTATTTTCATTTGCAACCTTTCTTGTTTGCCTTTCCAAACTTTGCCTGTTGTGTCTGCTGAATTGTAATAAAATATGAGACGCTGTATCCTTTCTGGCTATCATGTGATTTGGCATGATGAAAAATTGAAGCAATGAAAGTACAAAACTACGAGTCTGGTGACTGTACTATATAGACTCTCTCCAATTTCTTGTCAAATGATCTCTTCGATACTTGTGCTGTTAATATTTACTGAGCATAATCATAGGCCACTACTGTGTCCTGTACATAGCTGCGGGAAATCCTTGATTTACATTATAACCATTTGGCAACATAAACAACGAATTAAGCTTATTAACCCTTAGTTAACGTCAACAGCAGCAACAGACGACATTCGTCCATCTGATTACTATTGCAAAGCAAATATGAATATAATTTTTAACTCAACCGCCGCATTCGTGATCCATTTTTTCACTTTTTTCATTGTGCTTGGAAAATCATGCACTGGGTTCGCATTATTCTTATTACTGGAGATGACAATTATCCTGAAATTCATGTGCCTTACAGATACAGAACTCATATTTAAAGGGAATATGAACTAGGGTATATTTTATTACATAAATCAAGTCGCGCTTATTGGAGAATATATGGTATACAATATTGCGCTTTTTCCTGTACTGCTTTATAATCGGTTGACTAATGCAATAACGTATAGTGAGCCAGAAATCATCAGCAACTTTCAGGAAAAGCAAAGAACAAAAATAAAGCAGAGCACAATGGACATGGAACTTTGCTCATCGTTTAGAGGGACTGCTTGACAATGGCACCGGCCGCGTAATTATGATACAGACAGAACAATTCTATAACGCACAGCTGTGTCCGACAATATCCGGTTGCAGTCCTCTGCGGCATGCATTTATACGACCACGTGCGGTGCATTCCCGCTACATCCGGTTGTATTTTCGTTCTTTTAGCCTGGCCATTTAATGATATTTTTGCAGTTTGGTTGCTCACTGTCGAATGGACCTGATTGTCTTATTTTCGTGGTTCAAGTTTTCTGCATTTATGATTTCATTGATTGTAGAAAAATACTAGTTTCATTTTGCTGTTCAATTTTCTGCAGTTTGTGATTTCATTTGCGGTAGTAAGCTGTATCATTATCAACCGTGGTTATATTTTTCTCCATTGAACGCTGTTCTGAACTCTTTTGCGTTTGCATGCAACACATTCGTTACATCGAAAGTGTAGCGTTTGGAAATAAAAAAAAAAATGAGACTATTGCAGATTTTGAGACAAAGGTGCTTCCTATCAGTGGAAAGTTGCCAGCGATTTCAGAGCTTCATGTCCGCTTTACATTCGTACTTCTGTAGGAAGTCCAATTGAGGCCACATAAGCTTGTAAATTCATTCAAAACAAATAGTGCTGACACCCTGTCCTTTACATTTTTGTTATTATTTTGCTACTAGTTTAACGATCTCTTACAATTTCGTTTTTAAAACGAAAAGTTTTTAAATCTAAGACAATGTGCGTTTATAAGCTGCCTTCAAAATGACGCCTGTTTGATAATAAAGTAATTCTGCTTAATAAGACCACCGGTTAAAAGGAAAAGCCGCATAATGCGACCAGCTCTGCTAGAACGGAATAAAAAGCTCGGTACAAAGTAGCTTTGCTTATTGTGACCAGAGTTTCGCTTATAGGAGACAATTCATTGTCATTTATTTCCTTACCCTTTTCCGTCCTAAAAACTCTGCTCTTGCTATGAAGTTCTAGAAGGAGCTTATAAAAGACACTCTCATTATAGTCAGTTGGGCTTCACCTCCCGTTTTATTCAGTTGTTAATAAAATACAAACATTGACTTCAGACGGGTTGTGATATATATTGTTCAAATTTCCAGAGGGAGAAACAACGCGCTGATTTCAATAGTCAAAACTTTAATTCTGGAACTAGAGTTATATTCAAGATGTAACACCTTCAAAATAAAATAAATTTTCAATTGTTGTAAATTATTTCCAGTAAAGAGGCATTTATAAATTAAAGTAGGCCCCACTATAATTAAATTTATAAATTTTCACAATGTTGCTCTAACCTCCCCAACAGATGGCATTCAGACTTCGAATTGAGAATATCTGCCTATTTAACGTTCATAAATTAATTTTTTATGGCTTATTAGCCGCCATAATGACAAACAGGAGAAACACAATTTTAGACGAGAAAGTGTGTTTAATTGCAACATTGTAGCAGCGATTGTAGTGTGATTTACTTGCAATAACCTAATATAGTTATGATTGAATTGGTTGTTTAAACCTCTCGTTAGACGTAACTACGCTGTTCCAAGAGCAGAAAAGGGAGAGATAAGTAGTATGCCAATAGAAACCCATGAACGAGGGTGTTCCCACACTGGAACAGCGCGCATAAGAACAGCAGGCCATGTAAAAAATAAAAATAAGAACAAAGCAAAGTATCTTTAGTAAGAGTATTAATATCTGGAAGGAAGCAAAGTGACCACAAAGGACTGACGTCCCGAAAGCTTACAAAGTCTAGGTTACCTATTTATAGCATCCTGTTGGTCTATATCTGCAGCACAAACCAGTGCATGCGGGTTTCTCAGTTGGGGGTACGGTCAAGTTGACTTTACCTTCACCTTTACCCTCGGAGCGCTTCTCTTCAAACATATCATGGGCGAACCTAACCATACGAATTAGGTTCATTATTACCCTGCCAATGATGAAAGAGGAGCAACAAAAATAGTTGTAGTTTAACGATATCTACATGTGTCTGTTGCAAGCTGGAAATTAGATGTCCTGTATAATGAAACATTCCTAATTTAATGCTGTTCTCTTATGCTCTTTTGCAGGAAATTCGAACCAATTACAGCTAGTGTCTATTACAGTTTATTGAATTACAACTCAGTTTTCGGTCGGATTTTGCCAGATGCTTGAGGCTCCTAAGGGCATATTGGACTCACAGGCGCCACTAAACATTCTAATCAACTTGTAGTTGTCTGGAACTGCGAATGTGGACTTTCAGTTCGTCACTTTGAATCTGAGGCCCAAAGAAGTTGCGGCAACCGAAGACAATGGAGGGCTTAAATTATATTATCTCGAACGCAGAGTGTGATTCAAAAACGCCTGATATTTTCCAAATATAATGTCGTCATATTCGATTATGAGCAACGAACCAAACGTTTCATGAGGTCTGAGTCAAACGAATTATGACCTTATCATAGATCCAAGTTTTTTTCCTAATTTTACACATGCACACTGGCACAGGCATTTGAACTCTTTAAAAGAAAAAAACCACAGCGCATATGGAGCGCAGCTTAATTTCGTGTTACATGCTAATGGTTTGTTTGCGTGCATTATATCTGAGCGTCAATATTTGATCAGAGTCCGTAAACGTTTGACACCAGTTGAGCGGGGACCTTGCCCTCGCTTGAGTGCCGTTCTGCTATTTGTTGGATATTCGAACCGGTATGTCTCCATTGACCAAGACTCGGAGTTTTAACCAAGAAACAATAACGGGAGGACAGTATGGGACTAAAACATATCTTAGCCGTGGCCGTATGTCGGCGAATGACGTCACACTGACGAGCCAAAGTATTTGAGGGTCAGACCTTCGCAATTGGGTTCTTAATCCTAACGAAAATTATAAGAAGTGTTGTATTTTTGACGCCACAGAGACCATAAGCATAGTTATTGCTCAAACTTTATAGCTCTTGACGACTACCATTTTATCGTGTTTTGTGTATGGGTGCAGCTCAATTAAGTAGCTTGCTAGTCAGAAGCGGGAAATAGGAAGACGTAAGTCGAAAAATATGGTAATATGTTTAAATTTCTTTTTTGAAGAGCATTGTTAACTGAATGTGAAGTGTACATATGGTTTCATTTCACAGAAGAAGGTAAATCAGGGCGCCATACCTGCTCAGATCTTGCCTCTGGCGCTGTGAAAGTTTCCACCAGCCTCCACTACAAATTTCAATTGATAATTGCTTAGTGTTCAATCAGTATATGTTCTTTTCACTTATTTACGGGCTTAAGGAATGAAATTTACAAATGACTACGACTTTTCTGGCGAAGTTAATTAAAAACTCATAGGATACTCAGCCGAGCCATTCGTCGATGTTGACGTCAATGATGACGTTACTTTTCTATGCTAGTTTCTAGTGAGCCCTCCCGTTACGCTCTTTACTTCCTGGTTCTATATATATATATATATATATATATAAAACCATCGAGTACCAAGCAACAGATGAATAGGCGAGTCTAAACCAGTTGTTCTTAACCGGAGGCCCTCGATTGTACCCCAGCGGTTCTTCGCATTCGGTTCCTAATCGCGGAAGCGCACGTTTGTTAATATGGCTTAATTTGGGAGCTCCTATCCCGTATAGACATGAGATGTAGGACCTTGGGTGGTGTAAAGATGGTGAAGATATTATTTCCCAGCCCCAAATATTTACATCACATCAGACACAGAGCAGGTATAGGCTACTCTTACTTGCTTTGAGTTAACATGGCAACAATCTGAGAATTTGTAGTACAGTGTACCGTATTATTTTGTGGTCAGGTATGTCGATCGGGAGACAGGAATAAAACCCATCATAAACACATGAGATCAGCATTGGGTTTCGATAAATTTTGGAGGAGAAACGGAAATTGTTGGTGGTTTAAACAGGTGCAAGAGGGAAAAGTAAAAAAAAAAAAAAATGACAAGAGTTACTGTGCCAACCAATGCTCTTTACACGAATCATTAAATTTTCGCTTGGCAGTTTAGAGAGAAGCAAAGCTGAACTGCCACCTGTCGATCGAAGTATCTCTGTTTACATCAACTTTTGCCGTAGATGCAACGCGCTGCGTACGTGCAGGTCGAGTGGCGGCAATAACGTAACAAAGGACGTAAGAACACCAAGACCCCGGGCTGCTCTATATGTTGTCATTGTTGCGAAATAAAGACTTGCGCTTATTAGCACTTAACGGTCGAGTCCTGTATATGTACTCGGTCGCTTCGATCGAGGTAATTGAATCCGCTGAATTATAACTTGTTCGGAATTTGAGTGTTGAGCGGTGAAGTCGCTATTGTAGACGCAGTTTCAACCGTTAATCGCAAATCGATTACACTTGAAAATGCCGGTAGCTCAGTCTCTCGGAACAATGTGGAGCTTTCAGCTGTGTCAATGTCAACCGGTTTTCGATTAACGCTGGATGCCACATCCAAATTGGCGATAGCTGTACAACGAAGTTTTGAAGAAGTTCAAGCTTTTCATATTAGATTTATCCGGATTGAAGTGGCAGATTTGAAGACTCCCGGAGTTTAGAGTGGGTTGTCTCTTGCTGCAAAAACATAATCGTTCTTGCACGTACACCTCCTTGGCTGAGTTTTTTCTACTTCTTTTCTTCCCCAGATATCGACATGATTTTTACACAACTGCAATAACTCATAGAGGGCCGGAAAGTGAGTCACGGCTGCTCTATGAGAGTGGGTTTGTTGGTCCGTCTGCTGCCTGCTTATCCATCCTAATAGTCAACCAAAAAGATGACGCATGTACGGAATAACTGACATTTTATTTACACACTCACACGGTCTGATTTGGACAGTTAGGATCAAATTTAACCCACGAATGTTCATCCCCACGGCAATTGAGCTGTGGACGACAAACACATTATGGCCGGACGAGCACTGATAAGGGATGGGGTATAATTTAGGGAAAGGCTAGTGTTTGTAACTCTTTGATGATGACCCTTAATTCAATTGCCATTACAACTTGACGGTGGTTTGGAGACTTAGGAGTCCAGTAGACTCGTCTTGGATGTCCATTGCCCCTGAAACGTCCTGTACCGTACGTCTCTCGCTGAATCCAGCAGACCCGTCGCGGACATCGGTTGTCCCTGGTACGTTTCTCTCTGTCTCACCGATCGTCACAGAGTCCAGCAGACCCGTCCCGGACATCGGTTGACGCTGGTACGTTTCTCTCTCTCTCACCGATCGTCACAGTGTCCAGCAGACCCGTCCCGGACATCGGTTGTCGCTGAGACGTCTCGCGCCGACCGTCCCGAGACCCACGACTTCATACGACGCTCGCACTTCACTCCTCGTAACGACTCAATAAGCGCCTGCTCATTAATATTCGAGTGAATTCCTCGATCGTCTGGTCTCATCAGAACCAATTCATCATCAATCATAGCTGTTTGTTTACCTTTCCATCTCAGAAGCGTGCTTCAGTTCCTGAGTCCTTCACTGTCACACTCACTAGACAAGCGTTTCGAATTGTATTTCATAGGGATTTTTTGGCCAGGGTCAATTCTTGAACCTTTAATTGATGCTTACGTGGGCCCATGGGAATGGCTTCGGTGCCTCGGACCCAAGCGAGGATATTGCCTCATGGGAGAATTTTTACGCAGCTTGATTTTCTACAAGAGCACATACGGGTAAGAGCTTTCGTATATGATTTTGATGGAGAGAAGAGTTAATGTGAGATTTTGAAGTTGAATGAATTATACGAAAGATTTAATCTAAGGTTTCCGATATGAGTAAATTTAATGTAAGAGGTACTGTATGACTTTCGATACGAGCAGAGTCAGTGTAAGTTCTTTAATACGAGTAGAATAATATTATTATTGGAAGAGTGACTGTACGAGCATCAGGAGAGTAGCGTTAATATAAACGTTTTTCTTACAAGACCTCGTACTTTAATTATGGTAGCCTCGCCATTTCCAGCTAAGTTGGCCGTAAATAAAATTCAGTTTGTCATTTGTGTGAAACTGAGTAGGTCGGAATAAAATTTGATTTGCCATTAGTGATAAAGTAGATCTTTTTAAAAGTCAATGACAATGGAATTTTTCGTTTATTAGTCATGTCGAAAATAGCAGATTGAATTTTGTTTTGACAAACTGAGTTTCATATATGACGATTGAATTTCATTGTCAACAAATTGACTTGAAAATGGTACAGAAAAGGCTAGAGTATTTGTTCCCCTCAATTGTGAAAATGTTTTGAGTATCGGTCCTGTTTTTGGTATACTTCAATAACTAGAATAGATAATAGACCTACACCATGCATTAACAGATATTTCTAGAAACTAGAGAAATGATAGCAATCTCGGCTGTCAGAGAGACGATAGCAAGGGATGCATTACTAGGCCTATAAAATTTTTAGAAACACACCACGAGATATTCGCTACTCTGACGTAGTTAGCGCCATTGTGAGAAGATTGTGCATAGACCATCTTTGTTATACGGTATTTTTTCTTAAGTTTGATATTTTCCTTTCCTGGAATTCAATATAAATTAAGTATTCTTGATTCCTGAGTGCGAATATATTAAAACACCTGAAACGAAAATTTTGAATCAAATAAAAAATAAATTGCAATGAGGTGATCTATTTATATCGAGGAGTACCAGTACTCTGATGAAGTGGAGAGCTTTTCTTGTATATTTGAGATGAATTCAAATTTCTAAACATTAAACGTGATAAATATATAGCATGCGGAGGCTATATGCGTATGAAAAATCGGTGTTGAACTGATATAAAATGCGCAGGTGTCGTTTTAGTGTTCGCCACAGTCGATGGCCTTTCACGATGATATTATTTTTGTTACGACTTGTTTTTTCAACATTTTTTTTTCTACTCTAAATAGAAGTCCAAGGACATCATCGTTTCCTTGTACAAGGCATATAGTGCGGCCACACTTAGAATTCGCTGATCAATTCTGGTCGCCACATCTGTGTAAAGATATCGATAACATGGAAAGAATTTAACGCAGAGTAACGAAATCGATACCTCAGTTGGGAAACAAGCCGTATGAATGTCGCCTAAAAGAACTGGGTCTGATCTCTCTCGAGCAAAGACGACTCAGGGGGCAACTAATAGAAACATTCAAGTATTTGTATGGCTTCAACGACGTACCTACAGCGGGACTCTTTGAAAGAGAGCTCAATAATCGCTTGCGAAACAACGGTCAATAACTCAAGCATAAAGCTCGAAGAACGACCTTAAGCCTGCAGTTCTTTCCGTATTTCATAGTCAGCATTTGGAATAGACTCCCCTCCGATGTTGTTAGTGCGGATTCAGTCGACGCGTTTAAATATCGTCTTGTCATACATTGTTAGAGACATCCTCCTCAGCTAAGAACTCCTCCAACAGGAGTCACAAACTCTTAACGGCCAAAGCTTTCGACTCCACCTTAATCCGCCTTCTTCTCTCTCCCGCTCCAACTACACAGTTTGACATTTCAAAGCTCCGCATATCAGAGGCTCTTGATCGTGCTTGCGTGTATTCTTGATCGTCTCTTTGGCAGAGATTCTTCCCTCATCCTTCTTCTCCCTCTTCCCTCTTTTTTCTCTTTTCTCCAGTACCCTATATCCTACTAAGATAATGGCTATAGCTCATAGAGGGCCGGGACATAAACTAGTTCCGTTGTCTCTTTCGGAATGGGCCTATTGATTCGTCTACTGCCGCCTATCTAATCTAATCTAATAAGGAGCGTTTCGTGAAGTATTGCGTATCACAAATACGCATGATACTTCTTTGCAAGTATTACTGCACTTTACTAAAAAAAAAAACGGAATATTCAATATCCTGTGCGACAGAGGTTTTCTTTCATAAATATTCAGTTGAATCTAATGTAATTGCTACGAGCGAAAAAAAATACATTGTTGCTGTTGATGTCATTGCTCACATTGAATTTAAAACTAATGTGAAACTTGGGTTTATAATGAAACCATGTTCACCGACTTAGCACGCTTGAAATCCCACGAAAGCTACGCAAAAGCAATTGGCAGATTTCCATACTATGATGAGCAAGCTAAGCGTCGCTTATCAGCTTTACCTTAATTGTGTGTTGTATGTCATTGGGTGGGGAAATACTCATCACCTAGAAATTTGTACTCGTGATACTTTTCCTATGCTGGAAACAGTTCGCATTTCTGGAAACAGCTTCGATCTAGAGCTGTCTTTCAAAACACGTGTCCATGTTGTGAAAACGAACTGACGAATGTGCCGTAATTAAATACCTAGTGACTCATCTAGAGACAAATGATCTACTCGCTTGGAAATAAAGTGCGGCTCGGCATAAACGTCCCGCTGCCTCACAGCAAGTAGATCAGCATGGTTGCATCCCTAATTCAAATTGTCAAGGCAATAGCGTGGATGTTATAAAATATTATTTTAACAATATACACCACGAGATGCTGATGTTCAAACTTTCCTGCATGGGTGGCCGGGGAAAATGTCTTGATGGGTTTGAAGCTGTTCATCATACACGACTCTAAGTGTACTCATTATCAATAACAATCAATTTCTGATCGAGGCAGGTAGTACTCGGTGGTGCCCCAGAAGGCACCGTACATGAGTCAGTACTCTTTCTCAACATGATCACTGACATGAAGCAAGGATACGTGGATACGGTCCCTCGCTCTTTTCAAGACCGCAAACGAATACTAGCCGCTGTACTTGTCGTGAATATCTGCATGTCTTGCAACTACATTTAACACGTAGGTTAGGGAAGCAGAACATAACTTATAATGAAACACTGCTCGACTTGCCATTAATAAAGAAAACTCAAAAGTTTCTAAATCCACAACAAATACCACTATAGATGTGCATTAAAATGAAATCAAGATTTTTCTAAATGATCTTAGAATGAAAATGCAAGATATTGCTCTTTCAAAGACTTGGGACAAAACACACGACGGAGAAAAAATGGAGTGGTTGGTTGGTAGTAACTTTCTCATCACTCGAGGCAGAAGTGATGGTTACTTCATAGAAACGGTAAATACCGCCCCGGATAGAATATCGCTCCCTCCTTCGTATACTGATTGCAAACAAAGATCCAAAACAACTTTAGGCTAACCAGAAATCATTCATGACTAAAATTCCAAACATGCAAGAGCTTGACTATCACGAACGACCTGGTTGCCTTCACTTTCGAAGATCTTCCTTGAAGGCTTCATCTCACTATTTAATGAAATACAGATTTGTTGATGGCTTGATTACTCGTCTCTCAGTCCCGATGTGTAGGACTGTACAAAAGAAAATTCATCTCTTGATCGGTCGGAGGGCCGTTGTCTTACCAAATGTTTTAAATCGAAGGCTTGTAGCATATATAATAGCATATAAGTATGCTAGATTTTACATCCAGCTGTGAAATTTTTTCATAATTCCTCATGTTCGTATTGAGTTGCTGAACAAAGCAAAAAGAATAAAATAGTTCTCCGAACAGAACCACGAAAAGAGCGAAGGAAACGTACCCCCTCCCAAGCAATTATTTTTTGGCATCATTTGAAAACGGCGTGGGCAGGCCGCGTACTGCATGCTTTTCTCTTACGGATCGTCAGTGGCTGGCTTTGCAGTTGCGCCACGCTATAAGGTTCCGGGTTCGATACCACGAACCACCTATCGTGCATATACAATGTAAACAACATATATATTGGAAAACATCGCTGTAAGCGCAAATGATCAGATTGTTGCTAAACGAGGACTGGAGAGCGTTATGAGATAAGCATTCTGCAATCCGAGCAGGGGGCACAACAGACTCAACAGAATGTTCCGTTAGCTTTACCTTGGGAGAAGCGCGGCTTTTAACAAACGCCGAGGCTCATTCAGAATGCTACTGATACAAAGATGATAAAATCCAAAAAATTTACTGGACTCACACCGGGAACGAAGCCTGATGAAGCTGCTTTCAGCAGTTACGCGCACCGTGGAGACCGTGGTTCTCTAGCTGGTCATCAGCTTCAAACCAACTGAAGGATAGAAACATCCTGGTCATGCTGCTTATGTGGCGTGGAGTGAATAACCCTGCCTGGAACACACCCGAAGGCTTTCGAAGGCAACTTAGGGTGAGGTATGAAACATTCTGCTTCGCATATGTGAACGAACGAAACCACTCGCCGCTTTTAGGCTGCCTATAGAAAGGAAACAACATTGAAATTGTAATGCTTGCCGGCAATTCTGCGAAGTACGAAGACTCTGAAATGATAAAAATGAGGAACGAATAGAAGGAAAACTATGAAAACTAAGAGAAGACCCTGTGCACAAGACATTTGAATAACCGTAGAAAATAAGAAAATGAACTACTCTAAATCATAACTTATAACTCTAAAAAATATCGAAATGACAACGTATGGTACAAACTGTGAAAATGGAATGCCATCAATAGGAAACAGCAACAAAAAGTTTAATGTAACAGCGATCATCTATGAATTGTGCTTGAATGTGGCATGAATGTATCACCGCATTATTTTTAAAAGCATGAATGCTTGTATGGTCATACATCGTTTTTATTTTACTTTTGTTTTTGTTGATGAAAATAAAGGACATCCAGGTTCCATGTATTTAATTAACGTAAAATAAAAGTAAAATGTCGAAAGCTCGGTAAAAATAAAATTCATAATCCAGAAGAAGCATTATTTTGTTTTTGTTTTGAAACAAAACTTTTGTTTGAAATAAATTACCACTCAAAACAACTTTTAAACATAGCTCTAATTTGATTTTTTAAATACCCAAAAATGTAATGCAGGTTATTAAACTGCTTGGTCCACTTTATCGTGCACCATTGCGTGGATTCTCTTGACTGTTTCAATTTAAAGAGACTCTGCTTACATGACTCAAGCTATTATTGCCTTATTCTTCAAAAGATGTACAGAACTTCCTATGGAAGAAGTCTAAATCACCGGTTCGTTATGAGAAAAACATTCAAGGAAGCACTTCCTGAGGCCACAAAGTTAGTCAGTAAGACACTTCACAAACCCAGGACACCGCAACGGCTTTCCACACTTTCCCACCNTTCAGCAGTTACGCGCACCGTGGAGACCGTGGTTCTCTAGCTGGTCATCAGCTTCAAACCAACTGAAGGATAGAAACATCCTGGTCATGCTGCTTATGTGGCGTGGAGTGAATAACCCTGCCTGAAACACACCCGAAGGCTTTCGAAGGCAACTTAGGGCAAGGTATGAAACATTCTGCTTCGCACACGTGAACGAACGAAACCACTCGCCGCTTTTAGGCTGCCTATAGAAAGGAAACAACATGGATATCGTAATGCTTGCCGGCAATTCTGCGAAGTACGAAGACTCTGAAATAATAAAAATGATGAACGAATAGAAGGAAACCTATGGAAACTAAGAGAAGACACTGTGCACAAGACATTTGAATAACCGTAGAAAATAAGAAAATGAACTACTCTAAATCATAATTTATAACTCTAAAAAATATCGAAATGACAACGTATGGTACAAACTGTGAAAATGGAATGCCATCAATAGGGAACAGCAACAAAAGTTTAATGTAGCAGCGATCATCTATGAATTGTGCGTGAATGTGGCACGAATGTATCAGCGCATTATTTTTAAAAGCATGGATGCTTGTATGGTCAAACATCATTTATATTTTGCTTGCCTTGCATTCAGTTTTTTATTTGAAATAAATTACCAATCAAAACAACTTTTAAACATAGCTCTAATTTGATTTTTTAAATACCCAAAAATATAATGCAGGTTATTAAACTGCTTGGTCCACTTTATCGTGCACCATTGCGTGAATACTCATAACTGTTTCAATTTAAATATATTTTGTTTACATGACTCAAGCTATTATTACCTTATTTTTCGAAAGATGTGCAGAACTTCCTATGGAAGAAATCTAAATCACCGGTTCGTTATGAGAAAAACATTCAAGGAAGCACTTCCTGAGGCCACAAAGTTAGTCAGTAAGACACTTCACAAACCCAGGACACCGCAACGGCTTTCCACACTTTCCCACCTTGCCGCGAAGACATAGTTAATTAAGTACAGGCTGAGGCTGCCCAGGTAGTTGTATGTTGGTGGGTGGTGCGGTGCGGGTACCTTCCTAACTACCGACTCCGCGGCACGGCAACCACAAAACCATTGTTAGTTTAGCCGTCGACTACCATAAAATTTACGTGGTGGTTCCAAAATATATTTACGCTAACTGTTAGGTAGTGCACGTTAGGCGCAAACTGGTCAGGGAGGTTCGGAACAGTTCATTTATATGTGGAATGAATTGTAAGAAATTTTTCGTCTAGGTCACTGTCACATTTAGGTGTAGCGGCGAGCAGGGAGGGTTGAGAGCGTCCTTAGGGCACATATATTGCTTATGCTGTCAATATTGCTGGTATGTTTTTCTGTCTAGAAAATCATTCAAAAAGAGTTTCCTAAAAGATAGATGCTCAAGTCATGTGGCGTACATGTTAACTTGCTCTGAGTACAAAGAGCTTGTTATTTTTATTACTCAAATTATTATTGTTTTATTCCAAAAATAAGTTCGCGGAACATGTAATGAATTAGGGATTGTCAGAAAAGTACTAGGTAGTGCTGTACATGTACAACGGACCCGTAGAATATTATGGGCAACAGTCAAATGTAACAACTTCCTAAATAAACTATAGGATCGCCACAAATCACTTTCGAAGCATTTTCTTTCTCAAGCCGCTGGCATCATCTGTTAACATACAGATTCTTTACTCAATTAAGATATGCACTGCATATTCACTGCAAATAAAAGACACTGCAATTAGAATTTCACCGACTGTCCCAACCATTTCATCACGAAGTGGAATTTTGTAAACAAAAGCGCTCAATATATTTCCCAGGTTGGCGAGATTTTGAAACCTGTTAGAGACATAACACCTAGAGACCGCAGCGCACATTGTTAAGAAATCCTTTGTAAATTACTTCCTGCCAGTTCCAATTAAGCAAACAATGCTACGACAGGCCTTCAGAAGATCAATGAGGAGTCGCGAGGAAAAATTCGTTGTCGAGGTAATAACTTGCACGTCGACAGCGAATTCACAAATAATTGAATTTTGCTTCACGGCAGAAATATGGTGAAAGTTCTAATACCCTTACGCCCTCTTGTGTCCAATTTATCCATGTAAAATTTTGAGCATCTTTGTCATATCTTTGTCATAGTAGGAACAAAAGCACGGTATAGGATGTAGAATACTGTTTGCTTTTGAGGTACCAGCCCAATGAAGTGAGTTAGTTATCAATGCTTGGCAATACCACCTACCTGACATACACTACTGTATTCTTTCGCAGTGAACATCAATGACTTGAATTACTTCGACCATAATAATACTAACATCGATGATTATGACAATAATAATAACAAAAACAACAACAATAATTGTAATATATAATAGTAGTAATAAAAAGAACCATTATAATAATTAGAGCAGTGATAACAATAACAAACTGAAGAATTACATGTAATGATGACAATACTTATATACTTTCTAACGAGGGAATGTAGAAGGAACGATTTAGTTTGTTTCAATCTAATAATTTATCTAAAAATGTAAATTGAAATGATGAATAAATGTTCCGAGTTCACCCCAAGTTATCAACAGCAGCTATGGCGTTGCCCAATACATTTGCAGCCTAAATTAATGGATAATTCTTTGACGCAAAGTCTTGATCCTCCTTGCTGAACTGTGGTAACAATTTTATATCATATTCACTCTAAACATATATATTTTTTACCCTCTCTTTTGTCTCAGTTTAGCACCTAACTCAGTTAGCTAATGTGTACTCGAGAGTTTGATAATAAAACGCACGCACTGTATTTTGATTTACTAAATTTTCATCTGAACAAGTGTTTGACAAAACCGCAGAAAGTCAGTTGCTTGAGTTGAATCTCACAGCATCCAATTGTCGCCGGTGGAAAAAAAAGACGCTTATCCGGGACCCCAGCTGTGTACCTGAGCCGTACGTCTTCCGGCTATAAAAAACGGAAATCCTTACCTGATTTTCCCGAGGTATCGGTCAAAACAACGCCAGGTGCCAATAGGTGTACTTCCGCATGTAGAATTGGAACTTACGGCCAAAATTGTGCGTTTTTGGGTCAGCGGACTCTGTGGGCTCATCTTAGAAACAAAAACAACCCTCAAATTTTATAGACTGTATTTATAATATCCTTTTGATGGTTAGTTGCTTCACGTATGAGAGTAGCCTATTAACTATTTCATAGCCATTGTCTGGAAGTCGCCAGTACGATACACTTTGTTGTGACATAGTTATCTCATTTTTATTTTATTTTTTTGAGTGATTTTATACCTAAATAACTGAAAGTTATGTTTTACTACAGCCATAATTCAGTAACGTGTAGACGTGTGTTCATTCAACCATTAATATACAAGGGGTGTATGAGAAGTTTTTGGCATCGCTATACATATAAGAAGCGATGATGCATGGCCAAATCTATGAATTTTGTTGAAGTACAACTTTGTGTAAGTATTCCTGGTGAGTTTGGAGATGTTGAACAAAAAATCATTGAATTTGCCTCATCCGTTCTAGCTTCCCTTATGTTTAAAACTTTTCATACAACCCTCGTTCTACACAAATAACCTTTTCAACATGAGCTGCCACTAAGTTCATGACTACAAATAGGCGACTACACNGCTAAAAAAGTTTAAAGTGATGTTGAACAAAAAATCATTGAATTTGCCTCATCCGTTCTAGCTTCCCTTATGTTTAAAACTTTTCATACAACCCTCGTTCTACACAAATAACCTTTTCAACATGAGCTGCCACTAAGTTCATGATTTACAAATAGGCGACTACGCATTAAGTTTAATAACCTCATACCAGGTGAGTTGAGTCACAGAAGTAATATGCATTGCCCAGAGCTGCTTCCTTGCATTCCAGCCTTAACCAAGAGCGGAAAAAATCTCCCTCATTAAAATATTAATCCAGACACCCCAGTGCTATACCCTGACCCGTATAAGAGGATTTACTGAGTAAAATAGTAAATTCAGCATTGATCAGAGAACGCAACACTAACAGCGTTGTCTGGATAACCTGTCGATCAACACTCTAAGTGGTTTTGATGGCATAGAAGCCTAAAACAATAGATAATAATTCTCTTCAAGTTACCTCGCACTTTGTGTCATAAAATTTCAGACAGATTTTTCAATTATTATTGTAAGGGCCGGAAATCAGAAGACTGTCATAACGTGGTCCGGCCGGCGGGCGGCAAGCCTCAGCCCCCACGGCACTTCCCATGTCCGTTGGAGAGCCAGCACTTGAGCCAGCTCTCCTTCTGTTATCCCTTCAAGAATGGTCTTATATGACGGTGATTATGGGACTAGATATTAAGGAATGTGAATCTCAGTGGCTACTTAGTTATTACTCATGCGTGTGTCAGGTTGGGAGATAAAGTGATAAGACTATTCGAACAAGGTCACCAAGAAACAAGTGATATCCCTTGTTGCGTATTGTATAACTTAATGTGAAGCATCAGCAATAAATCGATTATATATAAATAATGTAAATGATATCAAAATTAGATTGTTTACTGATGAAACTGCAATGCAATATGATTTGTTGGAGCTAGAATGTATATATAAATACATAAATAATATTGAAAAATACACTGTATGTATTAGGTGCACAAATTAAGGGACATGATGCATGCGCACAGAGCACAGTACTAGAGTTACATTAGACGGTGATGTCGCATGCGGTAATGGTGAAAATATACCTATACATATATTAGTAAACAACATTTATTGAGCTAGGTTGAAATATATATGATTTAACGAAAGATATATTTCCTTTATCACAAGGTTCGTCAAAAAAATTGACTCAGTGATAAAATCCTAAATTTTCATTTTTATGTATGCTGCACTATGTTTTTATGTTAAGGTATGCTACAATGTGATTCTACATATAGCTGCGCTATGCACTTTCTATATGTAAGTACACTACACAATATTTCTATATTTAGGTACACTATATACTATGTTTCCATATTTAGGCAGTGTTCCCCTTTGTTTCCAAATTTTTGTATTCCTGCCCTACGTACCGGTAGTTAGGTGATGGTACCCAATGTTTCTATATTAAGGTTCCGTTACCCTGCATTTCCATATTAGGGGATTTCATTCTAAATACAATTAAATATGAGGTAATCCTACGCTTTGCAATCGTATTTAGATACTGCTGCTTTATGCTTCTGTATTTAAGATCTGCCACCCAGTGATTTTGTATTTCCTAAGTTTTATCCCATGTTTCTGTATTTAGGTGATGCTGAAAATAACCTAGGCTACAGCATATCTTGCCAAACACTTGGCACCTTCCTGCTCCTGGACTGATTTCTGAAGTGTTTCGAAATAACACGGGACGACAGTGTTTGTTCTTAGAACGAAGCATAACAAGAGAAGCTTCAGAAACTAACTTGGCAAGAAGTCCAGCAGTGCTCAGTGGAATGCGCCAAGTCATTCCATGGAATCGTGCTCTTGATAGGGTACCACCGAGACGGGGCGGCACTTGCCTCTTCTCCAATAACGCTATAATGTTTCTAATTTAAACACTCTGTCAGTTTATCTTGTCACTCTCGACTACGTGTTTAATTGTAAGCGATCCACTCTGTATCAGCGGGAAAAAGTAACATCCTGAAGTCCACCCATGAAATATGATATAGCTATTTCATTGAAATAATTTTGCCAGTGTATAAAGTACTGCCGAATAGTACATTCTGTCATTTTAAATTGTTAATCTGTACTACGTATTTAACTGTAAGCGATCGTCGCTACGATTGTGAGAAAATCCCACCGCCTCAAGCCCTGTATTGAAAAATTATAAAATTTATCATCTCTACTTCAGCAGCGTACCTGGTAAAACGATTGCCATTAGGCTGCGAAGCGCCAGCGGGATTAGTGGACCTGTAGATATAGATAGTGACGTAAAATTAAATATATCACACGCATGGTGAGCTTCGTCTCGTGTGTAAAGCTCTAGTAACTATTTCTACAGATAAAATGTTTTTAATGAAAGGCTTTTCCTTTTTACGATCATATATAATAGCTCTGGTCGGGTAACAACATGCAGTGTTTTAGGACTGTAAAAATGAATTTTCATCGTCTGTCCGACTGACTGTCAATGAAATTTGCCAAAATTGCAATGTCTATTTCTTTGGAGCTATTTGTATTTTAATAAAAAGTAACGGATATGTTCTTGGCTTGGAACACTTGTATTCTGTAAATAAAGGAAAAAAAATATGTAGCCACACTACAGTATATTCATTTAATCACCGCTTCCTTCGCAAAAAAAAATCATTTTTGCTCAACCAAAGAGTAATAAGCTAAAGCGACTTTTGCGGCGCCCTAAGCATCCATCTGAGAGAGATTCGAAACTATTTTCAATGAATGCCAACAATTAGTAAAAATAATGTAGCTGTTTTTGAAGCGAATATGAATGAAATTTGACGCTGCTTTACAGGTTAGAAAGTAACAATAGTTATCATGAATTCATACTATCTTAAGGTGCATTGTTAGACGATAGCATTTTTCTTTGCTAAATTATTAACTTTTAGATGAGGATCCTAATTTATCTTGGGAAAAACACTAAATATAAAGTGCACAACTGGTGATAGCTGGCGCCTGTGGGTTACGTAAGTAGAGAATTGGAATATATTTTCAATTTGTTCCTGACAAAAATAAAAATTAATACATGGTCGGTCTACATTGTTAGTCTGTTAAGTTTAGCTAACGAAGGAGTCAATATTTTTATTTATGCCGCAGTACACTCTCAAATCTCATTCGTTTTACATCAGAGAGCTTCAATGTGTTTCACATTGTATTGAGATCGAGGAGATTAAACTGCAAGCTTTGCCTGACTATGTATGATTTAATACAATCAAAAGCCCTACAAAGTATTATTTTGCTAAGTATGCTAAATGTAAACGATAATATATTTTTTCCAAAATCAAAAGATGGAAGAAAAATTATTAGTTAATGCGATTGATCAGTGATGGAACTTTTGAATTATCTTCAATTGACTTACAGTTTAATTACCTCTTCCTTTACAACGACGATGCTCCTCACTCCCCACAATATCAACAAAATTTTGGAGCGGCAATTGCAAAGCTTTCTTTCCAACGATTAACGTGAGCTATGCTTATTCAAAGCATCTTTTACAGTTGTTCATATTGAAGACACTCGACGCGCGTTATACATATAGCACTACTATTCTCAAACGTTCCTAAAAGGATAGCATGGCTCCTTGTGTCTAGTGTCGGAGTATATCACTGAAGCTTATGATTTCCAGTAGATAAAAGCGCTAAAATTCCCTTTTAGACGAGCTTCCTTGCAGTGAGCGCCATCTGTCTGGATTAGTCTCACTGATTGACAGAGCTGGTTGGGGTGGGAGGACGGTGGAGACTCTCCACGCGGGCGAGGGCGAGATAGAGAAGGAGACAGGGAGAGTGTGCATGGTTGTTGGGCGACCGTACTGAGTTGAGCCTGGCTGGACACGGGGCCCCGGACGATTAACATTTTATTCATCCTAATTGTACGTAACATTAATATCATTTAGATAAAATATATCTATATTTTTTTGTGAATGGCCTTTTTGAAAACGATCACTTTGGCGTAATTTAATTTAATTCCCTTATGAAACATAGTTTGATGGGAAAAAGGTGGAGATTTCCCAAGCGAGCAAGTGTAAGACACAGAAGGAGACAGAAAGAGAATGGTTGTTGGGAGATGGTACTGTGCTGATGTGAGCAGTGGTCATTGCATGAAATATAGTAGTTAATTACTAATAATACAAAACGAAGTATCGCACTGTGCAGCGGTATATTTTAAATTCGGTTGTAAGTCTCTATATATATGCACCTATATTTTCTTCTTGAGGGCATGTCATTTCTGTGGTATGTGGCGAAATTGTTTATTAGAATCGTTTCGGCTTCTTCTGATTATAATAATAATAATAATAAATAAATAGTAATAATAATAAGCGGTGCCTGTTGTGCTCACTTCGACCCAATAAGCTGTCTAATTCGGTTATCTTTAACTTATCCACCTTGGATCGAGTTCCAAGCGTTAATTGTAAACCCTTCGCTCCTTAGATGACTGACAATACACCTAAGAAATTTTGCAAATTATTTTTCCAACACTGGATATATTTTGTATGTCAAACTCTACGTTATAGCGGCATGTACGCGATTTTTTCACGTTCGGATAGGACTATTTAATTCCGGCGTACCTCTCCGCCGAATTAAACAAGGAAATTGTATTACACTAGTGATATTCTCCATGGAATTTGGAGCAGAAATAAGTATTGCTTGCATGGAGTCAGAAAGAAAATATTCTGTATAGCAGATATATATATGCATATACAACACTCCATTCATACAGAAGAATGAAAATGACAACGTACACACGTTTTCTTCTCTTAAAATTTCCTACTAGGAGAAGGGGAGAAATTTTCATTATCGTCAAACAAAAGTTGTTAAGAGAGAATAGTTTATTATGACATAAATCTGCCCAGCTCGGTTACCATAAACTTAACTGGAACGTATATTTCAATTTCGTTAGTTCTTTATGAGTACTACTGGGTCTGAAGGGACGCTTAGTTGTTTTATTTCTCAGCGGGACTTTATTACGGAAGAGAATGCGAGGAAGTCTAGGCTACAGTATCGTGTTGGTCCGCAATATCTGTAAATTAAGGCTCAGGTTGTCTCTAAGTTTAGCTATAGAATCAGAACTGATGCTTCAGTCGTTACGTTAAGTTCTCTTAGCAAAATTACTGCTACTGAAACTGATGATGGTTCGCTTCGGAAGAACGTGATGCAGCTGACCATACAAATAAATGTATATTAAGCCGGCACGCGCACCCTGTTTATTTTTTTTTTTGAAAGAGTGTTTTCTGGGAATTATGAGTCTTTTAAATTTGTTGCTCTGATGCCGAAAAACAGCATAGGTTCATTAAAATATACTTATAATAGTACTGTCTACGTATGGTCATAAACTTGCACTCACACTCGGCATTTATTTACTTTTTTGTCTTTTCCGAAGAGTGCTTTCAGGTAGAAATGATTTTTAGTTGCTTTAAGGTAGAGTGTTAAAAGAGAAAAAATGTGATACAGTTATCCTCGCTATCTCATGCACTGACTGACTTAAATGCACCTTTTTCTTCATTTTGTGAAGCGTTCTTAAAAAAAATGAGTAATTATTTTTTTTGCCTTCTCTGTAGGATTTTTCATAAAAATTAACAGTTTGAAAAATTGCCTCTGATACAGCTGTCCTCAAAAGTACATCAACTTACAAAGTTGAGTCCACTCATAAGCGCCTAGAAATACACATATCCTAAGCTTTTCCTCTACTTTTCTGGAGCGTACTTTCGGGTAGAGATGACGCTTGGTTTCCCTTGCATTTTTTGCTTCATTATGAGGAGGAGCTGCGCGGCAGACGGGCCACGATTTTAGTCACAATGATTGCCGTTAAAGGAGTCTCTGTTCACTAAGGCTCTGATACGTGCCAATCTTGTTGTCAGGAATTTCTAGGGCCAATGCCATTAAAGCGAGTGGGCAGAACGGTCGGAGGGCTTTTTTGTGCTAATTAGATTACCTTTTAATCACAGGGTCGAGTAGCAACGCTCGTTTTTAAGTGTCTTGAACACGGCTAGCGGAACCATCAATGAGAAAGAACTCGGCTTGCCAGGCTGGTCTTCATATGCAGAAGACTATCATCACTGGAAAAGCCGAAACGAAATGGATCCAATATTTGTTTTGAAAAAGCACTTATCTGACTTGCCCTTTTCTATTGCTGGGACTGTTGTATTTTAGAGCGCAGGTTGTTTCGAAGATTTAGTACAGTTTAAGGGCGTGTTTTTGGTGAGAGTTGGTATTATGTCGAGTTATGATATTATAACCTACAGTTAGCTCAAATATCCACATAACGATTATCTATTCACTGAAGGTACCTTTCAAACTGTACCTAATAAACGCGACTGGTTTGGAACAGATGAAAATAAAGGTCTTGCCTCTTATGAGGCGGTGAATGTTCTATTAACTCAGGAAAATCTCGAAGCGGGAAGCAGGTGCCTCTTTATAATTCATTCCTGACTGGTCAAGGAGTTATAGTCTGTTATTTGGAACGATGTTCCGGACGGAACATGCGCTTACATTATGCTTACATGCGCACGTTGTTAGAATGTGTGTTGGATGACACCAGGGAATTTTGACGGCAACTTTTGTTCTTGGAAATTGCCTGCTGGTACACTGACGGCATGGAAATACTGCACGAAAATATGGAGAAACTACACTGCATGGATACTGACTAGAGTTATGCTACGCTGAGTGTCACTAGAAACTTTCAGTGTAATTTTAAACTCTAAACTCTCCTGGAAACTTGTTAATGGAATGGAAATACTGTACAAACAGGACCAGATGTCCGCCTGTAGAATTTTACTACACCCAGTGAAGCTATGGAAATGTAGCACTGAGTTGTCCTAATAGTTGGTTAATAGAACGGAATATACCGAGAAAAATTGGTAGATACTACAGCATAAGGATCTAACCATGGGTTGCGGTGAGTCATCATGAAATTCAATAAGTATTTTCATCGTTGTACGTTACAAATAGCAAGTTAATGGCAACAAAACAATGCACGATGAATTCTTATTACACGCCGGCACTTACTGCTGTTAATATTGATAAATAATGGTCGGAGGGCCGCAGGGAAAATAACCTGCGGCTTATTTTATTTGTTATTTTTCCTTTCGGGGCCGCTAGTTCCACCTTAGACATTTTACAGAATGGAATTAGAAGGCAACAGTACTGCTCGAATAACAATATTGTGCAGTGCTGATAAAGCAATTGCGAAAATCAGGAATTTACTATTGTCTTTACAAAAGGGGTTATACAGTAGCAACACCTGGGATATTGTGACTTGCTATCTTCATCAATTGTAATTAGAGTTTAAAAAATGGAGACTAAAATTCTGGCCGCATTTTAATAGCCGTGATATCTACGTGTGTTGTCAATAGGGCTGGTGGCTTTAACTGACGAATATTTAGTGCCTATATTTTATTTGTACAATGTGCATTTTTATTCCGTTGTTGGTGTCTGCTGGCATGGTACTGCTCAGCCTAAGTACACCTCATTACTACCCTTATGGAAAGTTAAATTATAGGCGCCCTAAAGTCCTGTCCCATTTTTTTGTTAGGAAAAGTATTTGGAAGACATATTACTGACAAATCTTTTTGCTCAACAAACTAGTCACCAACGTTAGGTAAAACTTTTTTTCATCTACTTGGGACCTGTTTTATGTCCCTTCAAAAAACAAAGATCTCTGGAAGGAATAAAGAAATCAAGCTTTGCCTTAACCTCGTGAATGTTTGTGAATCTTTTTCCCCTAGCGAAATGCTTTAAAGAACGGAATAAGTGAAAATCTGATGGAGTAAGGTCTGGCGAGTATGGAGGGTGCAACAAACTTCCAAACCTAAGGTCCCTATTTTTTTTTTTAGTTTGTTTGGCAGAATAGCTTCTAGCAATATCGTGTTGCAAAATTACTCCTTCTCTGTTCGCTAAAGTCAAACCAGCGTAAGCAGTCCTATAGGGGCGGGGCTGAATTGAACGCAGCAGTGCCAAATCTAATCTATTAACCAATGCACATTTAGTATTAGAATATAAGTATAATTTTATCGATTGAGGCAAGTTATACCACGCGTTTAAGTGAGATTTGGCCAAGTTGCTTTGCATTCTTAGCCACGCCAATCGGACTCCTTACGCTGGTTTGACTACAGGGTCGAATATTTTTTGCGCAGCGATGCTGACAGCAAAGGTCTACAGTCACAGTATTTACTTGCTCTAGTAACTCAAAGTGAACCATCGTGAAATTCATACAACATGCAATGACTCATATGATTCACTTTTAAACTTTTGGTTTCCATGGACTATAGATGTGTTTAAATTATCAACAGCTGTAGAATTAACTAAATGTAAATTTTAACTGAGCATCTGGTGCCTGATTTGACCTTGAAAACAGCCGTTTGGAATTAATCTGATGTTTTAGTTCGTTAAAGAGAAGCGGACAGAACTTTCCGGCCCCCTAATTGATTAGATTAGATCGATAGGTTCATTTCCAGAGGGCAGCCGGGACTTACGTTCGGACCCTCTATGAGCTATTGCTATTGGTTCAAAATCATTTAGCTATCTTAGGAGACAAGAAGGAGATAACAAACTTAGCAAACGAGATGATCATGACGTGAAGAAAAAGCCTATAGGTTCGCAGACTGGAGCCAAAGCCTATATATATATATTTTCACAGAGTGGAGCCAATGCCTATTGGTTCCCAGAGTAGAGCCAAAGCCTATAGCTTTCAAGAGCGAAGCCAAAACCTTTAGGTTTCCAGAGTGGAGCCAAAACCCATAGGTTTTCAGAGCGAAGCCAAAACCTTTAGGTTCCCAGAGTGGAGCCAAAGCCTATAGGTTTCCAGATCGAGTAGAGCCAAAACCTATAGGTTCCCTGACTGGAGCCAAAGAGTATAGGTTTCCAGATCGAGTAGAGCCAAAACCTATAGGTTCCCTGACTGGAGCCGAAACCTATAGGTTCCCTGACTGGAGCCAAAGCCTATAGGTTTCCAGAGTAGAGCCAAAGCCTGTAGATTCCCCGACTGGAGCCAAAGCCTATAGGTTTCCAGAGAGAAGCCAAAACCTATAGGCTTAAATTGCTCAGATTCAGTGACTGCCATTATCGTAACCCTCCTCCATTGCATTGTATATCACGCTTTCCATATATATCGTAATTCCTGAGAGAAAGAAAAAATTAAGGGCTCAGCCTTGCTATTCCCTGGGAACCTGCACTACATAAATATGTAAGCATTACATTACATAGGCCTAGGCTCATATCTGGGAATGGAGCTCTTGTTTTGACTGTCGAGGTAGCAAGCTTCATGAGCATCATACGGAATACTTCAGCTAATGGCTTGGAATGTTCTCACATGATGAGCAGCACCAGGTGGGTGTTGAAGGGATGTCTCGTAACTATACACTGGCTGCATGTGGATCAGATTAGATAGCTGGCAGTAGACGCACAACCAGGCCCATTCCCAGAAAGCTGCCGGGACTGACGCTCTCGCCCTCTTTGAGCTATTGCTGTGACGGCAGTTGAGTCCAGCTGCCGCTGGGATGGCGAACTTGATTTGACGTTGATTAATGAACACTATTATATAGGCCACAACGGTGTACTGTAGGAAGATCATGCCAAGGATACAAAATGTAGCCATTGTAGGCAATATCATCAATAAGGTGCATTTGTTGTGGAAGATGACGTAATACAGGGGACATTGAATCATGAAGCTGAGTAGGAGATAATTAACGAAAACTCTTTATCCCATCCACAAGTGGGCCCAATGAAGGAGTTAATGTGTTGAGCGTCGGACATTATATGCTTTACTTGATATATACTCGTATATGAGGGCATATAGTCACAAGTAGCGTACTGACATACTTCTCTAAGCACTGGGAATTTCAATGGCCAAAAACAACTTATCTCCTTCGCCCGTCATGCCTGGTCCCCAACGGGGGTGGTGCTCGGGAGGAGAGGGTCGAGTTCGTTTTCATTTGAGCTGATATCGCCTCCTGTGATATAACTCAGGAGATGCAGGTTGGCACATTGTGAACAGGTACTGCCATGGCAAGAAGATACAGAGAACCCATGAAAAGTGTAATAATTTAAATACATTATTTGGCGAATGTGATTATAATATTGTAGAAGATGGCAAATCGCGCTTATATATATATATTTCGTATGGAGTTACACACACTCCGTCCAATACTGTCTCAGTGCTTGTACTTTTTAGGCGAAGCTAGAGGGTTTATGCTAACGTTAGAAGAAGACTAAGATTAGGGTGTGAATCAGTCTATGATTAATTTCACATGCATTTTAGTACCAGACTGTTATTGCTGCTCGTTGTTGTTAGATGTATGCTAAAAAAAACTTCTATTAGTTCTAAGCCGCAGAATGACGTGTTGGGCTATCATTTCATATGGAGAAACTTGAGGGGTTTTCCTGCAAAAAAAAAAAAAAACCTTGGAAACGCTTTCTCGACCACCAGCCGCTGGCGCTATATAGCAACGCTGTTTCTTATCAGCTGTAAAGCTGCGTAGCAATGTAAGTGATTGGCATTCATACTACAACGTAATTATAGCTACAAAGCAATGCATCCGAATTTGTACGATGAATATTCGCTGTGTTCTAGTGTTGCATTAATTCATTCGCCAGTCTATTTTCTATGTTAGTTCAACGGGAGAAATGAAACGACCTTAACCTTTACGCTACCTGAAAGAACCACGCACTGCAAAATAACATGCAATAATGGGTCCAGATTTAATCAGCTGCAAGTTAACGGTTGAGAGTGGTGCTCCAAGGAGGTGTTAACTCCACCCTCATCAATAGAAGACGTTTAGTTTAACTTTTCTAAATGCAACACTGCTCATTATCTTCCAGCTGGAGATCTGCTAAATTAATTAGCTTGTCGAAAGTTCACCGTCCACTTCTTACTTTGATTTATGATCATAAAAGGCATGCGCACGGCACGCAAAAACTTGGAAAACATTAATATTGATGCGGCCCCTGAAATTTGAGACGAGCGCTTACTCTTACTTGGCTAATGAGCCAAGATCGAAACTAAATTTATGGGACGGAGAAATGGAGGGCGGATATCGCACAGCGGGATCGCCACATCCCTATAGACTTGCGCGTTACCACAGGTGCGTATACCACCGAAAGGTGCGCATTTCTTTTCAGTGAAAACAAACGCGCGTAAGTGGGAGCGAGGGCCTTCATGCCTGCCAGCTAAGCGTGGATACCGAAAGTGTTTTCTCGAGACATTTAATTTATTTGATTCTTCCCTCTACGTCCACTGTCCATCTCGGCTAAATCCAAGATGTGTGACCAATGAATCCCTCCTGATTATTTATATCTTTTTCCCCGATAAGGATCCGCTAGTGTATACAGAACTAATTTATAATTTAGCTCAGTAGTTTTACCTGTGCCGAGCGGCCATACATTTCATTGGGTGCCTCATAAACTAAGGCGATATACTGCTTCTGGTCTCGTACGTTACCTAGTTTAGGCTCCAGTTGGGTGTCTTGTAAAGAGGCTTCGGCCGCCTGTGTATGTATGTGAGTGCGTCCTGCTTCGTGCCCCTATCATTCCGTCTTTTGGGTTGTTGGTTAACGAGGTATGGATCGTAGACCTAAACTTCAGCACAAATATGCTGCTATTTGTAGTTACAATGTACGCGAGTCTACTTCATAGCTTAAAGATGCATATACATAAGTCCATAAGCACATATATGCTCATCGCAACTAATATTGAGTACAAAAGTCGAACGACATACATCAGTAATTTGAGTTTCGGTCCAAATATGCTGGGAACACTAATAGGAGGTAGACAAGTCTATTTTTTTTTAGTTTTTGAAATATACAAATTACTGCCGACCCATGGGTAAACACATAAGGAAACATCGACTTTCGACGGTGATGAGCTGGTATGCTGAGTGCCAGAAAGCCTGAAGGTTAGTACTCCCGACATAGATCGTATGTATGACTGACTGTCCATATCAAGTTTGAATTATGCATTAATCCTTCTGACTTAATCAGTCTCAGCGCTTAGCATTCCTTAATATTTGTCTCTCATGATTAGCTGACTGGGTAGAATTATTGAGAAATAGTCCATCGGTCATGCGCAACAAATGCCAATAGATATGAGGCCGGCCACGAATGAAGGTGCAGAGGAGAACGAGAGCAAAACCGCTATTATTCTCGAGACGACAATTTCGTCTCATGTAATTCTAGGATTGCATCTGTTTTTTAAGACGTGCCGCCTAACAGCAAAGATAGATCAATAGAGAACAGAAGGCCTTGTTTCAATGGGCTACTGTACCAAATCCTAAGTTTGGCCGGCCACCGTACGTGACACCCATACTAGTCCACTGCTATTCAGGCAGCATAGACACTGGCAGCATCTCAACGGAAGGGTTGAGCTACAGTAGGCGGGGTGCGTGTAGTGCCGAAGCTTCAGTTAGTTGGGGCTACAATGTGAGAGCTGCAGTAGCTGGTCCATTTATGGAGTATCCAAACTGCAAAACAAAGCAAGTAGTCTGATTAGGGTTTCTCCCCTGTAACTATTCTTTGCAGATTAGTACATGAAGAGCTTAAGTTTCAGACGTTAACAAGTAATCGACTATGCTTGAGACGGCTAAAAATTTAATCCTGATAAACAGGCTCAAAAGATCTTCATACTTGAACGGTTGATTATTTCAATACAGAGGTACCCGCTATGAAAAGAATAATGTGCATAGTGCAGGGTATTTTATAAAAGAAAATGACTTCTAAAGATTCAGTTATCAATTGTCTACAGCATGAAACTTTTCTCAATTCACTTGATTATTTTTATTTGCTTATTTAATATTTGGGTGCTGATACCAACAGCCAAATTAATTTTTGAACCGCATGCTATTTCTTCATAGTTTGATAATTTGATGATGAGATGCATAATTTCTGTATAAATTCATGAGATACACAATTTCTGGGCAAATTTAGATACGGTATGAGAGAATAAAACTAATAAGAATTGAAAACGTTCCTTGCTTTTAACAAGAAGATATACCATAACTGCTGCTAATTATGATAAGCTCCAGTCCTTTTTTTAGATTAGGAACTCAATACCCGCCTTTGCTTGAAAACTATGACTGGAATTTGGTATGCAGTTTGTGAAAAAATACTGGATATTCACGGTGCAGCATCCATCCAGCAGTAGCCAGTCATCATATCGATATTTCACCATCCCCTGTATCATCTTTCCATTTCTTTCACAAAAAACAATAATAATACAGTTAAAACAATGAAAGGGACAAAAGAGCTAGGGTGACAGTGACATTTAAAACACTTTTTTTGTAGGTATAAGTTAGAACGCCTTGTTTCTTTTTTTAGTTTATTGAACCCCGAGAATTCGAGCCATTATACATGACTTGTCTTCAGGGAACGAAATTTAAAGTGACTGTGTCTATTGATGGAATTTGGATTACAATGAGAATGGAAAGCTGCTAAAAGTTTTCTAGACTTGGGATTTGACTTCTGGGAAGGTACTTTTGGATTATCAAGTGAAATTTGATGATTAGTTGTCTTTAGGTGGTCGTTCACAAGAGATGGTTGAAAATTTTGTCTAGTATTGTTGGCATATTTCTTCATTCTTTCCGAAACTTACTTACGCGTCGCTTCAATATACACAGCATCATGGTTTTACAGTCAACTTGATACACAACGTTTTTTTGTTCTTCGAGAGGGAGTTTTGCTTTGCAATTGTTTAAGAAATCTTGTAATGTATTCGTTGGCTTACTGTACAAATTCTTTGTCGCTTCAAAAATCGACAGCTGAAAATTCATCAGATACAGCAGACCTGTGAGCTATTCACCTTTTTTTGATTGTTTCAATCTATAATCCATTTGAAATACCTTCATTCATTCCTATTTAAATCTGGTATTCAACTTCATTGAGTGAAAAATGAGCACCTGTGTGATGCATCAGTTGTTCTTAGTCACGCTATGATTTTACATGAACGCAAAGAACCCCACGATATCATCTAAAAACGAAGCGTTTACTATACTGCCAGTATCTGTAGTGACCAGCCACACACCATTCCTTTGGGAAGAAACCATGAATAATTGTTCCTGGTTGCGAGCATTTTTCCACAACCGACTGTTACATTTGGATACTGAATATGCCGAAAACGTTACACGCTAAATACATCGCATGCGTCTGACACGCTGCCTAAGCTGTTAAAGAGACTGAGTAGTTACATGAATGTAGATTAAAGGACTCTCGCTTTTCTCCTAACGTGAAGTTTTTCCTGATTTTCACTGCACTGACATTGAATGTGTGTCTTTTTTTTGCAATTTTTCCTGATTTTAACTGCACTGCCATGAAATGTGTGTCTTTTTTTGCAATTTTTCCTGATTTTAACTGCACTGACATGAAATGTGTGTCTTTTTTGCAATTTTTCCTGATTTTAACTGCACTGACATGAAATGTGTGTCTTTTTCGCGATTTTTCCTGATTTTAACTACAGTGATCGACATCAAATGTGTGTGTGTGTGTGTTTTTTGCAATTTTTCGTGATTTTAACTGCACTGACATGAAATGTGTGTCTTTTTTTGCAATTTATACCACTTTGGCTGTGTTCACATAATTATTCACATAATTATGTCACTCAGTTCCAAAGTGCGCAGCTCAAAGTATATCGCTAGCAAAGCTAATAATTTTAATGTTTTTCAACTTACCGTATAATGTACACATTCCCAGAAAGTTTAGACACTCAATGTGAGTTCTGCTCCGTAACCGCCCATTTGTTCATATATGGTAGCTATAGTTAGCCAAATGAGAATGCATAATACACGTAATTCATATATGACCTTCCGTGTCAACTGAGCTCCAAAGGTAGCTATCTCGCTACATAACACCACTTTGAATACAAAAGTACATCAATAACATGATGGTAATCAGAAAATTGCTCAATTACTGTTCATCATGAATGTTTCACAGTTTCAATGGAATCGGAATGGTACTTACTTAATTCAGTGAGCGATAGAAGTCACGTAGGGTGTATGAGAATATGTTGTATGTCATTGAATAGGCTATAATACAAGCGTGTTTATGACGCTTTTTAAAAACAAAAGCGATAGCGATACCAGCAATTGATAATCGCATAGATAACACGCTGGTATTACACAGCTTTTTTTATAAAAAAACACATGTGCTTTTAAGCATGCATAAGTAAATGTCAGTGAAACTCACAAAGTATAGCAATTGATGGCGACTCATTAATCGATGAAAAACACGCTTAAACTAGAACGCCTCGTAAAACCATCGCCTGCGGTAGGAGGAAAATTAAACGCCGTCATTTCTGATAGCCAGCTAACTCTATTTTTTTCTTGTATTTTTCACATCTCCTTCTGTTAACCCACCTGACTGCTTGAAACAAATTATTATTATTCTTAGTCGACTCCTGCCTCTTTTGGGGTGGACAGACAACAAAAATCAGCACCGTCATTTTTAGAAGAAGCTGGCTAAGTCTAGAATTATGGCATTGTTTACACCTAGGTCAACCTACCAGACACAACAAGAAATTATGAATATTGCTCAACTCCATCTCCCTCTTTCTCTCTGCTTTGTTCACGGGTGATAATTGCTGCAAAAAGACACTCCGTTATTTTCAATGCTTGGTCTTATCTGGGGGATTATGCCCCAAAAGTGTTGCATGTTCATGCATATGCGGAAATTTAATCTTTTATACCCACAGAAAAAATGCGGCTATAGAATCATAGAAGGGGTAATTGTTACGGTTCTGTATTAGGATTAACAAAAAAATCGCATGTCGATCATCT
>LQNS02278094.1:36442278-36458595 GCA_001587735.2 Parhyale hawaiensis | reverse complement strand
ATGCATATGCGGAAATTTAATCTTTTATACCCACAGAAAAAATGCGGCTATAGAATCATAGAAGGGGTAATTGTTACGGTTCTGTATTAGGATTAACAAAAAAATCGCATGTCGATCATCTTCATCATCTTCAACTTTAATAATTTGCTCGTTAGTAATTTACATAGTTGGGCGTTCAAGGAAGCAATCTTAGATTGTATAGAAGAACAACGTTACTATTGTAAGCTAATTAAACTTATTTCATTTGGTACACTCTAAATTATTGCTTACAGCCGAAATTTCATAAGCTGTATGGGTTACATTTCACTGTCGGGGTACATATGCATTGATTACAAAGACTTTACCAATATTGCCCGTGGCTAGGTCTGATATCACCTCAAGTCTAATATTGCTTGTTAGGCGTGTACAATATTGTACTACTACACGGGTGCTATCTATTTTTCCAACTTCACATCTAACTCAACAACTTTGCTAATATTGACCGAGAACCTTCCTTAAGCCTTTAGTAAGACAGTGCCAGCAAATAATCAAAGCTCGTTCGACATGTTCCTTTGTAATAGTATTTTATTACCACAACCAGCACCCAATGTAGAGCTACAGCTATTTAACTAACCTTTCCTAAATAACTAAATATTACTCTTAATACAGTCAGTGTTTGCACATAAGCAAGGGGCAGTGCACATGTAACTGTTGCGCAGAGAACACTGCAACAAAGAGTTTAATTAATTTGTCCCTGAGTTATGGAAGCAGCGTGACGGAACTTCCTGGAGTCATCACTGGATATCGCCAATCTGATAACAATGAGCGAGGTTCAATAGAGGAGAACGCTGCGATTGTCAATTACCGTAATTGTGAATGATGCGATTATTTGGTCATCCTGACCTGCTATTGTGAGTGCGAGACCTCGACAAGCCTGTCTTCCATGGATGATTTCTTATAAACTACTACTTGGCTTTATTTACACTCACCCCTGCAAGCCACAAGCCGACGGCGGCAAGGCTCACTGACTGTGGATAGGGAGACCGTCACTTCCACCACTGACGACCAATCGAACTTCCCGATTTATTATTATTTTTTTCATGATTTCTCATAGCAACCCCGGGTCATACGTACGTGTGTTTGTAGGTGTGTAGGTGGGGAGGGGGATGGGGGTGCGGATGAGTGTTGTTCCGGTAATTGTCATCATCAGCGCAGTTATCAAATTAACTGGCGTCAGGTGGCAATGCAGGCCTGGGAAAGAGAAAATTGTTCAATTTTTTTCTTTGCCACGGCGAACGCGTGTCGTGATTTGCCAATTAAGTCATGTGAGTGTGGCGCGCGTCCGCTGCGCTTCTTCTGTTTGAGCACAATATGTCATACGAGAATTGTGTTTGTCCGTAACAAAGCCCTGCCAATACAGTACACAGGCGTAGTGCTAAACTCCTTATTAGAAGCTTAACCGAGCGTGAAAATGAGGACTCCTACGCTATTTTGGCACGATCGAGTCGCCTTTAGCGAATGAAGGCACTTCTTTTGTACAGTATAGTTACCTCTGAATGAGCTCACTCCATACAGGTAATTTCAGTCTAGTGTTGGTAATTTCTTTTATGGATTGTTTCACATTAATCATAGGAGTTCAATAATTTTATTGCTCTGAGTGAAGAGATCCCGCTTATTCACTGCTCTTTTTATACGAAAGTAACATCTTGAACGCAAGGGATGCATCATATTCATACCGTCTGCTTGAATTTCTACTTTGTAAATAATCTACAATATAATAAAGACCAATGTGTATTCATCTGACCATCCTCTGAGGTGCTTGAAGAAAACAGGTAAAAGGTAAAGCCAACTTTGACAGCACCCTCCATTGGGAAACCCACACGCACTGGTTCGTGCGGCAGATACAGGCCAACTGGACTCGTGCAGAGGAGTAAGTATAGCTGTAGCTGACGACGGGTTGTTAAAAACTGTGGCCGTTTTAGTAGCAGCCAGATCCGCTGCTGCCGAAGGTAGGTGATATTTAGGCCACCCATCCGTCCATCCGTACGTCCCGTGTCTGTACGTGGTGCTTTTCAGTATTAGGTAGGGGAACATCAATTGCAAGAAGCCCTGATTTTCGCTGGAACGAAGTTCAACTATAGCTCTCTCCTTTAGCACTTCTTGAAAAAATTCAGTCACTTTCAAAGCGAAGACATGAAGACCATTTCACTTATATCTTATCTACCGCTTTTCATCTCTTTCAAAACATAGCTATTATGCTTGCTTTGCTTGTGAGGGTCGACGATCTTGATAAGGCCAGCCAGATAGGTATTTAGGATACGCTGCTGGAGAATGGAGCGGGTAGTGTTGAACATATCGGCTCTAAGGTATTCTGCTGTTGTGCTGTTGTATATCTATCGCGTCAAAGAGAGCAGGAAAGTCATGGGTTACTGATCAATAGCCATGGGTCCTATAGTCGTCCCAAAAAACCGAACAAGCTAACAAAACATTGCAACGCGTAAGATGGTGATCAGCTAAATTATCTGTAAACAGTGGAAAACAGAGCGTAGAAAAGGTATGCATCAGTATAGGAGAACAACACGAAAAGTATCGTTGTATGCAAGATTCACAGGTTAGAGAGGCTAGAGTCCGCTAGACAAGGTGTGTTAAGGTGACGGGGGTTCGTCAGGCGGACTTTAGATTAGACGGGGTAGGTTAAATTTCAGGAACACTACCTTATGATACACGAAAGTAGGTAAAAACATTATTTTACCGCGGAATTTTCACGGCTCCCGCTAGTTAGACTAATATCACATGACGTATCTGTGATACCAAGCAAAACTTAACATGGGTAATGCTTCTTTGCGAGCTGGAAAAGAATATGTTTTTTTTTTGCCTGTCACACGCGTTTCTCAGCTGGTGTGGGCTGTTGTGAGGTAATAAATTAGTACGAAAGTGATAAAGAAAGAAGTATCATCACAAAATTTTTGCTGTCATTTTTGGCTGCCAGGTACACTAGTATGTGCAAAGAATATCCATGTTCACTGGCTGCATGATAATACACAGTTGTTGGTTTCTTGCTGGCTCATTTGGTTGGTTGGATGGTGCTTTTCCTCGTCACGCTCTTATCTACATATTTAGATAGGAGAAAATTCATCTACTAAATAACAAGATGAGATAGCTTGAAAGTTCAGTCCTGAATTACGATACCAATTATAGTTTTTGGAATATGTGCTCGAAAGTCGAAATACTGCATTTTGTGAAGCCCGTTTAATTCGCTTTGAAAAGCAGCTCGGTACTATTTATATTATAGTTTTGCTTGTCCCTTTGTTAGTTACTTTAAACCAGCAATTCTTTCCGTATTTCATAGTAAACATTTGATTAAGGTGACGCCACTGACACTTTCATCAGTAGTAGACAAAGGAAAAATAAAGGCTTCCTCGAGATATCCATGATACGACCTGGGAAAGGGTCAATAGATGAAGGAGTCACATTTAAATTTACGCTGCTACTGCTCGCAGGTCTTTGGTAGAAGACTCACTGCCTGAAGTGGAATATTTTCACCCTTCGTATGCATGATACGGGTCCTAGTGCATCATCAGTCATTGAGAAACAACTCTTTTGTTCTATATAATTTTCAAAGGTTCCTTCAGTAATAGATAAGACAAAAACAGATTAGATTAGATAGGCTGCCGTGGTCGAACCAACAGGCCCAATCCCAAAGAGACACTGGGACTTACGCCCCGGCCCTCTATGAGCTATTACCATTATGTCAGTAGGATATAAACGACTGAAGGAAAATAAGAAAAAAAAGGAAAAATATCAGCCAAAGAAACGATGATGCATGCAAGAAAGCAAGCAAGCACAATTTATGCTCACTGATCTGCGGAGCTTAGAGACGTTTAGCTAGTTGGGGCGGAAGAGAAAAGAGTATGGCTTAAAGTGGCCTCTGAAGCTTTGGCCGTTAAGAGTTGTGATTTCTGGAGGAGGTGTTCGTAACTGTGGAGGTGGTCTCTCCCAATATTTGTCAAAACGATTTTTAAACGCGTTGACTTTCTCCGCACTGATGTCAGAAGCTAGTCTATGCCAAATGTTTACTATGAAATACGGAAAGAACTGCTGGTTTAAAATTATTCTTCGAGCATTATGATTGAGTTTTTGACTGTTGTTTCACAGGCGATCATTCAAATCTCTCTCGCTCAAAACTCAAAAAGTCCCGTCGTAGGTACGTCGTTGAAGCCATTCAAATGATTGAATGTTTCTATAGTTACCCTCTGAGTCGTCTCTGTTCGAGAGAGATCAGACCTAGTTCTTGTTTTATAGGCGACGTTCGTAGGGCTTGATTCGCAGCTGGAATATCAATTTCGTTGCTCTTCGTTGGCTTCTTTCCATGTTATCGATATCATAGCAGAGGTGGTAACCAGAATTTAACAGAAAATTCTAAGTTTGGGGGCATTAGCGCTTTATAGAAGGGAATGATAATGTCCTTGAAAATTTATTCGAAATTCCTGGTGATGAATCTCAGTACTCTGCTTGGCATTTCCACACTTTTGTCAACTTGCTGACTGTTGTAGTTTGTAATAGTTCTAACAAGTCACATTGTTGGGTGACAGCTGCCAATTTTGTCCAGTTCAATTTCAATTGGGTTGAGGGGTTCTCTGGCCTTACGTGCATTACTGAACATTTGTCGACATTAAAGCTCACTTGCCAGGTTGTGCCTTATTCCATGTGGTGGTCAAGGTGTTGTTGGAGCTCAGCTCTTTTCCTGGTAGGATGACAGAGTTGAATATCATCCTCAAATATACCGATTTAAACTACGAATATCAAGATCGAGATCATTGATGTAAATTAAGAACAGAAGTGAGCCAAGCATGATACCTTATGCAACCTAAGATGATACCTGCGTTTAGTCACTCGTCTCTCCTTCAAGCTTCACTCACTGCTGCCGAGTCGTAAGCCATGCCCGAATCAACCGTAAATAGTGTTCCTGGATCCCATGGGCATCCAATTTTTCTATTAACCGTTGATGGGAGACTTTGTCAAAAGCCTTATGAAAGTCTAGATACACGAGGTCCACAACCTTTTCTTCATCTCTTATTTCCATGAGTTTCGAAAAGAAGTCCAGTAGGATTCTGAAGCAGCCTCTTCAATTTCGGAAGACGTACTGAGTGTCGAAAATGACCTGCTGCATTCTCAGGTTATTACCTCCGCCAAGGAGGTTATGTTATCGTCGTGTTTGTCTGTCCGACTGTTTGTCTGCCTGTCTGTCACCTAGATAACTCAAAAAGTTTTGAACCGATTTGAATAAAATTTACAGGGAATGTTAGGTACGTTAGGAGGAACAGATGATTAAATTTTGGTAAAGATATGTCCATCCGTTTGTTTGTTTGTCTGACTCAATTTTCTTGATGCCATAACTCAAAAAGTTATGCATAGATTTTGATAAAATTAACATGAGCTGTTAGGTATATAACAAAGAGTATATGACCAAATTTTGGTTTTGATCCGTTTGTTCGTTCGTTCGTTTGTCACCCTTTAATTTTATACTTTTTAGCACAATAACTAAAAAAATAATGAATGGATCTTTTTTAAATTCATAGGGTTTGTTAGTAATGCTGAAAGACATAAATGATAAAATTTTGGTGCAGAGTCGGTTCGTTCGTTTGTATGTTTGACTCATGTTTGTCATAACGATTGTTAACAGTATAATTCAAAAAATCATGAACGGATCTTCAAGAAAATTGAACAAGCTGTTATTAATATAAAAAGGCACAAATGATTAGATTTTGGAGTTTATACAATGAAAATTATCGTTTCAGAACCAATTTGAATTTTTTGCTACCGTTGCCTCACTAGGCGGAGGTATGCGCTCTCAGAGTGCTCTAGTTAGTAATGCGTTTCCTAGGAGGCGCCCGAATCATCGTGGTCTTTACGCGCCTGCTGACCGCTCAAGAATATCTTACCAGTTGCCTCGATGATTACCAAAATAACGAAATAAGAGTATCAGCTGAAATTTGAACGCAGAAAATCTCAGAAGAGAGTACACAACAAGATGGAAAAGATTGTTTAGAGAAGCTGTATGTATCTACATTGAGTGAACTTCAATGTTTGTCAAAGAAAGACTGGAATCAGATATACTATTCGAGTGCCATCATCTGCAACCTGGAATATTTTCTGCCTATTAGTTTTCTACGAAGTTTGGCAGGATGAACACAGTCCTCAAGCAGATGAATACACCGATGAAACCAGGACGGCCGTAGCTAATTTTTGCCTATCGATTTCGTTAAGAGCGTGACACGAAACCTATAAATAAACTAGAGCACTTCCAGAGCGTATACCTCCGCCAAGCGAGGCAACGGTAGCAAAGAAATCAAATTGACTCTGAAACCATAATGTTCTTTGTATTAACTGCAAAATTGAACCATTTGTGTCTTATGATAGCAATAAGAGCTTGTAGAATTTTCTTGAAGATCCGCATAACTTTTTGAGTTATACTGGTAACAAACGTTATGATAAACATGAGTCAAACATACAAACGAACGAACCGATCTGCATAAACATTTAATCATTTATGTCTTTTAACATTACTGAAAACCCATATAAGTTTCATAAAGATCCATTCATTGTTGTTTGAGTTATTGTGCTAACCAGCATAAAATTAAAAACAGTGATAAACGAACGAACCAACGGATCATTACCAAAATTTGGTCATTCACTCATTGTTATATACCTAACAATTTACTTTAATTTCATGAAGATCCATTCATAACTTTTTCACTTATAGCATTGAGAAAAATGAGTCAGACAAACATACAAACAAACGGATGGACATATCATCAGCAAAAGTTAATCATCTGTTCCTCCTAACATACCTAACAATCCTTGTAAATTTCGTTCAAATCGGTTGAGAACTTTTTGAGTTATCTTGGTGACAGAAAGGCAGATAAACAAACAAACAGACAGATAGATAAACACGAGGAGAACATAACCTCCTTGGCGGAGGTAATTACCATGTTCACAGTAGAATTTACAACAAGCATCCGTGCGTATGTACGGGAATATTTGAGGACTCTTACATCATTTCCTGTTTTTTTTTTTTAACCTGATAAGAACTAGAGCACTCTGAGAGAATTACTCCGCCAAGCGAGGCAACGGGGGCAAAAAATTCAAATTGGCATTGAAACCACAATTTTCTTTGTATAAACTCAAAAGTCGAATCATTTTTGCCTTTTGATAGTAATAACGGCTTATGCAATTTTCTTGAAGTTCTGTTCATAACTTTTTGAGTACTACTGCTAACAAACGTTATGACAAACACATAGAAAACCGAGGGTTAAGCTGCTCTGAGCGAAAAAATTAGCTGACTCTGTTTGTTGTAGCCTAGCTACAGCTATCGCATCAAAAAGAACAGGAAAATGATGGGCTACTGATCAATATCCACGGGTCTCGTAGTCTTAAAAAAAAATCGGACACGCTGACAAGAAAATCGGAACGCGTGGGAATAATGATCGGCTAAATTATCTGCAAGCGGTGAAAAAGAGCTTCGAAAGGCATGCATAAATGTTGGAGAACAATGCAAGAAATGCCGTAGTATGGAAGCTTTACTGGTGAGCTAGAAAGGCTAGAGTCCGCTAGACGAGGAGAGTTACGGTAGACGGGCTTCGTCAGGCGGACTTTAGATTAGACGGTCGGCGCGATATAGGCGGTGTGCCACTACCGCGCTAGTAAAATTTCCACTACTTAGATTAGATGGAGTGGGTTAAATTATAGGAGTATTGCCTTATGTCAAATGAAAGTAGGTGAAAACAGTAATTAACCGGGAATTTCCACCGGTACCGCTAGTTTGATATGATTCTTCCATTGAACTTTCCAATTGAAAAGCTATATCTTCCATTTGAGTTTTAAAGTTCATCTTTTATCAGCTATTTCATGAATATTCGTCAGCTGAATGTCTGCGTAGCAGATGAAACGTAACGCTGACCAGAGGCCAAAACATTTTCAATTTTCATTACAGCTAAATTTCGATCCCGATGATTCAACAAACTGCTGGAATCCAGGATACAGTAAACACTGAGCATTTCCGTTGAATTCTTCTGGCTGAAATATATTTTTTGGTGATACTTGACTTTGAATTGTTTCAGAACTAATAGTCGGGCTTTCATTTGCACGAGGGACATTTTACTCTCGAAAACTCATAGCGGTACAACATTCATTATCTTAATAGACGATCAAGTGTACAGATATGAGGCATAATTTTTGCATCGAAAATCATACTTCAAGCAAAGGCAATAATGAGCTCATTACAAAATTATTACCTCCACTTTCGACCGTTGGTTATACTCAAGTTATTATAACAATATCATTCTTACTACTATGCAAATAAAGCCTTATCATTGAATACAAGGGTTATGTTTTTTCCAAAACTACGATGCGACTGAATAATTCATAATTAGGCTCAGCTGATAAAGCCTATAGAAGAGACGAGTTTTATTTTCATTTTCTGATCACTCTGGCAGAGTAGATTTAGCGTTGGCCTTGTCTCAGGGCGTAAAAATCGCTTCCTGGTCAGTAAAGTTCATTGTGATGCCGGGATTACAGCGTTACGTTATCAGCTATCACTGTCCACTGCCGGGCACTGGCTTAACCAGCAATGTGCACCACTGACGTAACAGCTGCAGCTTGTTGCCATCCGAGCCTTCCGCCTTTGACACCAAACCTCTAACAAACTGAGACAGACTGCAGCCGTGTAGTCCGCTGTGTCCATCGGGAATAATTCTGCAGCACGAACTATGGTACGTAAATTTGCCGGTAGGAGTGTCGGTAAAAGCGAGTTTACTTTTCCTTCATAGGAGCATAGTTTTCTATACTCTAGTCTAAAAATATCCCACTGTGCGGTTCAGTTTTCTCGTCAATTCAGGTCATAAGAAATCCTCATTCTTCTATGTTTCCATCACCAGCTTTACCTGGATTTCTTTGATGCTCCAATGAAGGATGCTCTTCCCTTTTGTCCTTGCTTCATAGTATATCTGCGCACTGACTGTGCATCTCATCGTCTCCAATTCCCAACAAGCATCCCTTGCCCAACTGCAACACCGTCAGCAGCACCACTTCCCTCTGCCCAGTGGCCGGCAGTTCGATGGCTGCATCTCGGTTAATTCTGAACCATTTTTGCTCCACGCAATAAGTGATGCTATGTCATGTCCAAAAAGAACATTAGGCGTGAGAACATTGATTAGCGACCGCAAAGTCCGCCGGGAAATGAGGTCGACTTCTGTAGATGAGACGCGGCCGAGGCCCGGCCGACGAGCGTCTCGCCGCCTGCTGCCCAGAGGCGAGGCATCGAGCCAGAAATTAGTAACGTTATCGTATTAATTGGCATAATTAATAGATCTGTTAGATGCTTGAGTTACCAGAAGGGATCTTTTGCTTTAAAATCTCGAGCAATGAACCTATAAATGTGCGTAAATAATTGCAGATGCTGGCTTATATTACGTTAAATGAATTCCCTGTAGCACAGTGTTAATAGCTTGAAGGGGTTGTAAAAAACGTTTTAAAGAATACGTCATGCAATTTTATTAGCTTTTGTGTTTTGTTTTATGTTGCCCAAAAAGTTTGTTAAACTTTCTGTGGCTACGCAGATGCATTATTCTATAGAGTATTACTACTTTACCAAATACTTGTAATATAAAATGTGCTTGTGTGTAATAAACCTATCAATAATAAACCTATATTATTTTCAGAAATACCATGAAAGTAAAGCATATAACGAACTAAAGTATGAAGATAACCCTAATGAAGCACTAAGCAAGCCCTGGACCCCAGAACGACCGCCGAGAAGAACCACTCCAAAAACCCATTCCCGGCTGTCTTGAACCTTTGCAAAGCTGTACTGTCAAACACTTATCCCTCCAATGAATTCCATGCCGGTACCGATGGAGCTTAAGTTAAGGCACCCACTGAAGGGACAGTGTATGCACCAATGGTAAGATGTTATTTGTAGCACGTTCAGAATTTCCTGCAGAGGATGGTGCGATGCAACCCAAACGCCAATTGTATTAAGCCTAATTCTTGAGGATTTCCTTGGGTCATGTTATTGCCATGAAAGGGTGGCATCATGGTATAAAAAGTTCACGCAACTATGACGAACTAATGAGTGACAATAACCTTACGATAGAAATCCTAATTTTAAAACGTTTTCAATAAAAAAATATTTATAGACATCTTCATACAATTTAATACAATATTGTTATTAATGTTGACTTTAGGCTTATTCATCATTAGAAAATTTGAAAAGAAGATCCCTACTCTGAATTCTAGGCAGCAAAAATGAACCTTCTTGATTATCAACCCTAAATTCCCTGGTTTCCCTTAGAGAAGGCACGAATCGAACACACGAAGCCTTTGCTGACTGATATAACACTGATTCTTCTCAATGCGAGTTGGAGTGACGGGCTCGTAACTGCATTGATTCTCACAATTCGCTTAATATTTTCATTTATAAAAGATTCGAGGTTACCGTACATGTCACATTAACCCTCTAGTAATGTATAATTATTACTATTAAATGACAATCTTTACTTTTTTTTTAGCTACGGGAAATAGCAACATCTTGTTACCGCATGTATGTCTTTTCACTTGACCAGAGCCTAGAACAGCATTTCCAGAATCTAAAAATAAATGCTAGCACTTATTTTCAACGTCCATCTCGGAGTCATTGTTCCGGACGTTGAGCTGGCCGGCCGTTGGCATATCCTCGTCGTTTCTAGCATTTCAAATATTTTGCCATCAACATCTGCTGTCGTCAAGAGCAAAAATCCAGGTAGGGATTTTAAAATCGCTGCAGCTAAAGTATCCAGAAGCAAAAGTGTACTGGAGCGCTCGACTCAACGTTTACCGATGCGGTCACTGTATTGACAGTGTCAACGCTCCGGCTGATTGATTCTTTGTTTACACTAGCGTTGTTTAGGTCAGGGGTGAACTGGACTCATTGTGCACGGCCGCTGCGCATCATTTTGTGCACGGGACAAAGAATCGACTTAGAAATTTATGGACTTCTTGCCTCCAGGTGAACACGCTAAACGACGGAAATATTAAACGACAGATACTCTGAGGTAAAAAAGCTGATCGACGGTTAACGACATCTGCTATTTCTTACGGCGAGCTGTAGATGGTGAAATGAATGAGGATACATCCAGATGGTCGGTGGCGTTGCGAATGTTGCGTTGCACGTAAGAAATTATTTTGAACGTCATGCGGTAAAAGCGAGACTGAATATCGGCCATATCGGCCTCAAGCTTAGTTGCTGATCTTAATTGCGGCAAACAACATTAGGTTGTACTCATATAAGATGAACATTACTTGAAATTAAAAAATCGCTATATACTCAGCATTCCTTAAAACCGCTATAGAGTCAATAGCGATGCAAAAGTATTTTTTTTTCTGAAGAGTAAAGAAAAGAAGTAATTTGTAGTCCGTGTTCACTGTTGTGCTTCTGACACACAGGTCGAGAAGGCCTGCACCAGCATATAACAAGTTTCGTAGAACCTATGCGTTGATCTAGTTGAGAGATGGAGTTCCACAAAATGAGTGGAAATAACTGTAATAGAATGTTCCATGTAACGTAAGATTATTGATGATTAAATGACATCCAATTTGACTGTTCTATGACACGTTTGAATTACTTTGTCTGACATAAATAAACGAACCTTATTAAACTACAGAAGTACTGGCTTTGAGTCAGCCGTGAATTATACCCCTCTTGTCTGAACCACCGAGATAGTACCAAGACAAGAATATCCACCCATCATCTCATCTACTTAGCTCAAGTGGCTACTTACAATGGCATCAAGACCAGATGTCTACCAGGTTGCCCCTAATGTTTGTCTGTAAGTTAGTCCTGTATTGAACATGTGCCTAAGAAAGATCGCTGGCCTAATCCGGAAAACTGGCTGCTGGAGCTCCTGAGATTTGCATTTGACAGGATTGTGCGGGCCAAGTACCTTGGACATTCTTTGGCTCTGGACCCTACAGGGCCGTCCAATATCAATGCTATTTTCTTGCTTAACTTAAGGATAATTATATAGTGAGAGTAATAGTTATAGTAATACCAGCAGTGGTATTATGGTAAGTGGTAATAATAGTGAGAGTAGCATCGATCTTGTTCAATATAAATGAAAGTAGTGGAAGTTAAAACAAGATATGCTACGTACACGTACCGTCGTGCACAACAAAGCATGGAACATGCCTTTAAGTTGCATGTTTACTACATTTGCTGTAAGTGACAGGCTCATATTAATCAAATATGCATTAATTTGAGCAAGCACGAAGTTACGGCAGCCGTAGCATACACACACACACGCACACACACCTACACCTACACACACACACCTACACCTACACACACACCTACACACACACCGACACACACACACACACGAGCTGGTAATTATCGATATCAATAGAAAAAAAAACAGTCGATAAGAGCGTAAGAACCGTATTATCACTGCATATAGAAGCACAGTAGCACCTTACTCACATGTTGTATAAAAAAATGTGGTCTTTCAGTCATATCTTAGAATTATTTATACAAAAGTCACGTATTCACAACACTCAAGTTTGCACCCTCTGTAATTACTACTGCAAAATGTAATATGAGGTCTCTAGCACAGCAGTCATCGACAAATTACGGTACTATAACTGCTACTACACTATACTACATTCAGCTTTCTGTGTGAACTATAGTTGTGTCTCCAAAAAATTAAGACATAAATCAAATGAATAATTCTGGCAGAAATGATACGTTCTCTCAACAATAGCGCTATCACTTTCTCTCACAAAGACGCCCAAATTGGAGTGGCCGGCCATGATGTACGAGATGCAGATAAGCATCAGTGAAGTGGGTTTAGTAAGTCTTGTGAGCCCTGCTCCGGAGCCTAAATGTCCTCATGATCAGAGGCTGCATGATGGCCGAGCCTCTGGACAATCCCACATTCCATAATGGCTTCCTTGGCATAAAGCAGTCACGGATTATCGTTTTCTTTCATATCATTCAGAATTTAAATTGACCTTGCGTAGCTCTACTCTTAATCTGAGTACCCGTCTCTTTAGCAATAATAATAGTACTTGACACAGTTTTGCATATACACACACACACACACATATATATATATATCTATATATCAATAGCAAAGTAACAACGTAACCTACTTGTGCTACCGCTTATTGCGTGCTGTTCTTCTAATAAATCGACTTCTCATAAGGGAGAAGCATTATATTAATCAACATTATCGTACTGTATCTAGTAGTGAGGTAGGTAGAGTTGTATGAATTACCTGTCAGCATTCATGAAGGAGATTTTTTTTTGCAAACTCGAATAGCTTGAAACAAGACGAATCCAAACCACCAGTCATCTACGATTTAACAAATGTTATCTTGTAAGTGAATGCCTGCCTACTTATACGAGAATATATACATAAATACATATATATTCTCACAGAAATTAAAAAAAAACCTGGAAAGGTGTCTTATGTAAAATTTTAAAAAGATTTTCAATTATTTCAGAAGAGTTGTTAACTATTAAATGAATTTTCTGTCTCAGTTTACATGTACTATCAGGACAAAAATTACTTCCATGGGATAACATCCCGAAAAAAAGTTATATGTAACTATAACGCTTGTTACTCCATCAGGATGTACGGTATTCTTGACATTTTCAATGAAAAAGGTAAACGCTAAGCAACATGCATTGAGCCGGGTACACTACATATGGTGGAGTTATCTATCTCAATGACATCACCGCCTGCTGATGGTAAAGCAGGGTCAAGTTTCAATTATTTCGTTTAATAATAAAATTCTATCCTGTAAGACGTGTATATTCGATAAATGCTCAATAAACACACGAGAGAAGTTTATTTTGACATCAACGATCGATTCTAATGAGAAAATATACTCAATGGATTTGCTGTAATCATGTATCCGATTGTACACAAAATGAACGCGTCAAGGTAATTTAATACGACGGCAATGAAGTTTCCTCCATGCTCGGTGAAATTATCGTTGGGGGAGTTCCAAAGAATACATGTTGTTGTACCGTATATTGACTGCTGCTTCGTATTTCAAACAGTTTGAACCTACTGCGCTACATCCTCTTTCACGATTGTCTACAAAATGACCACGTTATGGTGAATTAATATGACGGCAACGAAGGATTTCTTCACAGTGATATACCTATCTGTTTGAGGAGCACATACACAAAAAAATATGCCTTTTTTTACATTACTTACCTGCTTTCGGCGCGCAGATTAATAAAATGAATATATCAAGCTAATTTGATGTGATAGCGATAAAGAATTCCTCCACGGTTGACTCACGCGACAAGTGGAGCTCCAAAAAACCACCGCCTTTTTTATGACATCACTGGTCAATTTTAGGCAATCACCATCCGATTGAACACTGAGTCATAAAATAAACATATGAGATAATTTAATTTGACGGCAGTGAGGGATTCCTGTACGGTGACATCACTGCTTGAGGAGCTCCAGAGAATGCTGCAGACACTATACGGCTGAGCTCCATCCTGGGTGGGCCGGCGCCCCCCCGCTCCCCCGCTTATCTTGATCCGTACTCAAGAGAGCTGTGCTGGGCGACGCTAAGCCGTGTTTAGGAGCCTCTCCTCTCCTACCTCGCGGATCAGCACAAATTATGTCCCAAGATTTCAGTGATCAAACTTGTTGTTTATGCTCGGAGTCATCGGCCAGAAATCCTACCTGCTACAGGAGTCTACTTAGGTACATTTGAGCGGCACTTAAGGAAACATTCGAGGCGACCAGCTGTTGAGTTTGCAAATATGTTCGAGTAAGGATCTTCTCTTGCTGAACCTCATCACATTTGCTGACTTGGTTGAATAGATAGCGCAGTCGGATCCTGAAAAAGACTGATAAATACTGTGAATTGGTTTTCGATTGATCGTGTGACTTCGTGACCATACCATAGATCGCAGCTCAGGAAGCTAATAACTAATAACTATGATATTTGGGTAATTGCTCTGTATCTTGATATTATTTAAAAGCTATGATTGTCTCCCAGCTCGTATCAAACAGACTACTAACGTTTCTTGCAAATATAGGCATTCTTGACATTACTTTAAAGATGAAAATGACAATGTCTGTGAAATATGTTTGTTTGTGTTGCACAAATGTAGCTAGGTGTCGCTACGCTTCATTAGATAAGTAGAGCTCTATCAACGGCTCCAGTACAGTGCGAAAATTTAAGTTCGACATGAAATTCATGTAATCTGTAAAATATATTTCGTGAATTAAGTTACAAACCACTGATCGTTTATTAGGTGGTAATCAAAATAATACCTGCAACATTAGCACATTTATGTTGGCTTTATTGTACCTACTTTCAAGTTGTTAGAACTCAACATTACGGTAAAATTCAATTGAAATTATATGAGTGGAAACAAACATGTTTCACTCAACTTTGGATAGCTCCGCTGTGCATAGTATGGTTTATTTTTCAGAGCGTGTATATATTAAATCACATGGCTTTGAACGCTTGAGAGTTCAAGTATACATGCGGTATAATCTTCTAATCAGGAAGGAGCATATATACTGATCAGCCTGAAGCCCGTGAGATTTCTCAAGCATAGTGTAAGTTTAAATTGAGAGTATATGTATGTAGACATGCACCTCCATGTCACGCTTCAATTACCCGACAGCATTTTCTCAAGAAGTTATTTAAGAAGCTGCGGCGAAGTATCGCGCCTCACTAAGAAAGCGTGAAATGTTTCGCCAATAAAGCGGAACGCATTTCCTCTCCCATTCTAAAGAAGGGAAGCTAAAAAATTTTAAATATGGACCTGCCAGTCATGTTAAAAAAAGCAGAGGCCGTCTAATGGAAACCCTTGATAGCAGGTTGAGGGAGACTCCAGGGTTTCTGACACAGCTGATTATAAATACTGTATACACGATTGGCGTCCTTGGTGAAATAATCATCGGCATGTAACGGTCAGAAATATTAGAATCCCACTAGCTTGCTAGCTTGGATGGACTTTCCGTTCCGATATAAATATTAGAAAAAAATGCAGCTGTTCAACCGCAAAGGGACAGTTGTTTAGCTAAACTTAAAATTTGAGCATAAATTTAAAGACGGTTGAAATACTTCTAAGTGAGAGCAAAGATTCTAAAGTTTAGCTCTTTATTACAGTCTTCATATTTGGTCCGAGTTCATCAAGCTTAAGGCCGCTGTTCACGATGTCCCATGCACAGCGGTCCTGAAAGCTCCAGTTTTCTATACGGCGAACGAGCCTTCGCCTCAGCACATAAACAAGCATTCCTGTACGACAGCGTATCCCCC
>LQNS02278094.1:36391086-36440426 GCA_001587735.2 Parhyale hawaiensis | reverse complement strand
GTCTAATTCACATCATATATTACCATTCATATTACCTTTATTTTAAAAAATAAAACGATCTCAAACTAATAAAAACTTTCTTAAAAATTGAGTTTGAAAAAAGGGGTGGGCCCGCTGCCCCACGTTACCCTACATGCGGTATAATCTTCTAATCAGGAGGGAGCATATATACTGATCAGCCTGAAGCCCGTGAGATTTCTCAAGCATAGTGTAAGTTTATATTGAGAGTATATATATGTAGCAATACACCTCCATGTCACGCTTCAATTACGCGACAGCATTTTCTCAAGAAGTTATTTAAGAAGCTGCGGGGAAGTATCGCGCCTCACTAAGAAAGCGTGAAATGTTTCGCCAATAAAGCGGAACGCATTTCCTCTCCCATTCTAAAGAAGGGAGGCTAAAATATTTTAAATATGGACCTGCCAGTCATGTTAAAAAAAGCAGAGGCTGTCTAATGGAAACCCTTGATAGCAGGTTGAGGGAGACTCCAGGGTTTCTGACACAGCTGATTATAAATACTGTATACACGATTGGCGTCATGGTGAAATAATCATCGACATGTAACGGTCAGAAATATTAGAATCCCACTATTTGATAATGCACTGATTATTGCCTGGTTGCTCGTTTGGATAGACTTTCCGTTCCGATATAAATATTAGAAAAAAATTCTGCTGTTCAACGGCAAAGGGACAGTTGTTTAGCTAAACTTAAAATTTAAGCATAAAAGACGGTTGAAATACTTCTAAGTGGGAGCAAAGATTCTAAAGTTTAGCTCTTTATTACAGTCTTCATATTTGGTCCGAGCTCATCAAGCTTAAATTACGTGGAAAAGTGAAGGAAACGGGAAAGGTAGTCTTCACAGTAGAACCGCAAAGAGGAGGACATCGGGAGGGGGTGGGGGTTTGTTAAAGGAATTATTTTCGATCGTAACTTCATAACTGTGTTGGCAATTGTACTGATATAAAAATGATTTGTTTCTTGAGGGAAAGAGACAATATTAACTTCAATGTACAGATCAATCATCGACTTAAATATACAGCGTGTAAAAATAAGTGTTGTAATAAACTTTGTCTCAAAGATTTGTTGGAAGAGAAAGAGACTACTGTGCATTGAGAACTTGATGCTTATATAAAGTGACTATTGTGTATGCTTTGGGTACCGGAAGTTTAAGTAAGAGGTTTATTGTGCATTCAGTACTTGGAGTTTGCATTCTGATAAATAAGTCTGTGATGGTGACTGTAACAGGAAAATTGTTCTGCGGGTTTTACTCGTTCGGGCACAAAATATGCTATTTAGGAACACATTCACAAAAAACGGCAATTGTACATAATTTAAACCTGGAATTCTGTGCTATAAATTATTTCTTCCCAGTGCTGACACAATATGGGATACTGAGTAAGAATTCCATGTAACTATTACAGAGAGTTACTAGCACTTATTCGTTACATTAGGAAAGTGATAAATTTAATAGCCATTCAGTATTGGTTACCAGTGATGTATTTAATCTATTGGAGTGGAAAATGCCGTTAGTCTCACATCATATGGTTTTGATAAATCAAGAATGCAATTTACATCTGAAAAGATGACAGCAACTAGAAACAATGAAATTTTTATATATTATTTTAGAAAAAACGATGAAATACTAGACTCCAAGGCGGTAACTAAACCGTTCTAATTTACTCATTCACCGGTTTTTGCTAGCAACAAATCAACGAAGTTTTCCACATAGAAAATCAATTGGGTGTCTGGAAGGAACACCAGAAGCTTCCCGTAAGCTACGCGCGGGCCCTCAAGAATGATGTCGATTACTGATGTTGTCTGACACGTCGATAAACCGAGCTGCCCTGAAGACAGTAATTTGGTGGGTCGTTTCACGCCTGCGGTGATCGCGTCTGACAGTAACTTAGATGATATATGACATGGCGAGCAGCTGTAATTCTAATCGACACCTCTCGCTGCCACTTGGCGGCTGCGGATCCATAATCGTCTAATTTGTTGGGGCTGCAGAGGTGCAAAACCTGGAGTATCAGTGGCAGGTTGCTGGGTGAAATGGAGGAGAAGAGCAAGTTTATGGTGTGAACCATGGACGTGTAGCTTGGGTGGGGGGGAGTTCAATGAGCAAATTTTGGAGCAACGTGTGTTTTTGAAAGTTGGCTAGAGAAAATAATGAAGAAAATTGAAACAAGTTTGTGGTTTTGAACCTTGTTTTTATATCTTGGACCAGTAATAGGATGTTGTTAAAAGTGAAAAGAATATGGGTTGCGGGTCGCTGGATAAAACGAAGGGAAAAAGCAAAATAGTTTCTGTGAACAATGCTCGTGTAGCTTGGATTCGAAGAGTTCAACGGTGAAATGTAGAAATAAGGCCTGTTGCTCCAAGTTGGCTAAAGAATAAATATATATGTAGCAGCGCATAAGTAATGTTTTGCACAGTGACTATATATCATGGACAAGTTTATTCGAAAAAAAGTTGTTCAAATTATAGGTTGCTGGTGCCGGGCAAACATGAAAGAGTATAGAGTAAGATTGTCGATATATGAACCACGATCAGCTGATATAATACAGATGGCAGAATTAACTCGTATATAAGAATGCACATTTGCAGGTTGGTAGCCAAATAGCAGTTAAGGACGTTAACAGTTCTGCCTGGAATCATGAATCTACAATATGGAATTATTTTACAGTACAATACATTTCGGCAATAACTAGAGAAGCAGTTTCTGGGTGGCTACGGAGGACTTCATCAGGTTGTAGCACCAGTAACAGATTCACGTTGCAGCCGAAACTGCAGATGTAGAATCAATTTGAAAATGTATTATAGGAATGCGGATTTGATTGGGCATGTATAATAATGTTATGGGAAGTTGTAAAACTATTGGGAACTTTAACTGTTTTTGCATCTTGTGAATTTTATTGCAAGTGAGAAGAGTAGTATTTGTGTGACAGTTGAATGTGTTGGTGTCGTATGTCATATTACTTCACTAGTGTAAATTTTTGGCACAGCCGCTGAGGAGTGAAGTGGGATCATGGCTAAAAACACTGTTAAAATTAACAGTTATTTTCACATGCATCGTCTGCAATTGCGTAAAACTGACGTCATCAACTTCATCATTTCCTAACGAAAAGTTTTTAACTGTAAAACTAGTGATAAATAAATTTCCTTAGCGCGGTTTGCTCAGTTTATTTGTAGATGACTACGGTAGAGGCTTCCGATTCTACTTGGAATGTAAAACACGATTTTCTGCTGTAAATCCTGCAACGAAGGCTTCGCTTTCTGGCCAAGAGGTACAGTACTCGCAGGACTCAAGGAAACAACCACACACGTGCAGCGTGTCCACACATTGAGAACGGGGATGGTCTCTTATCTCCATCCAATCGTTTACATTTATGAAAGGTCCAGTTAAAAATACTCGAGTAATCCTCTTATCTGGAGACCAAATAAAATCTTGGAAGACCCTCCCTGACTTGACCACCAACGAGCCTTGCCTTTCGTTGGACTTCAATTCGATGGCAAAGGAAGAATAACCAAGTAGCTGGAGCTCCCAACTCGTGTCCCATTGTGTGCTCTGGGCGGAACTCTCTTTTGCCATCGGCCACGGCTTTGTCTAAATCAACTTCTCCGTCGTATCTCCCTCAGGTAGAGGCTTCTATTCTGCGCCTGTTATATTTATGTTAGTTACCATTTAGTTTGTTGCTTGGCGCGAGCGCATCTAGCGTGTGTCAACCAGTTCTAATATTACAAGTCTTGTAATACACGGGAAAGGTGTTCTTAGTTAAAAAAATGCTTAATCCCCAAATGAGGAGTGCTACCATCGTAGCTGATTCAGCAGGTATCTAATCTGTTTTACATGACCTGGATGGATATGTACTAAACCCAAATGTTCAGTAAAAAAAAGTGAGAGAGTGGGAGTCGTCATTAGTGGGGGTCGTGGATTGCTCTCTTGTGAAGCACAAAACCGCAACACCGTAAGCTAACGTGATTCTTAATGTGACATTGATGGAATTACTCGAGGGTAACTACGCTTCTGTACATTACCCTAGTATTGAATATAAATTTCTATCTCATAAACATACTTTAATTGTTATACGTGATCAAAATTGACACACATACACACACACTGGCACTGTTAGCAGATGCTCAGCACATCTTTTGATGTGCAAGCGATGGATGATTCAATTTCTTTAGCAAAGTTTGAAATCATCAATTGATTCTGTTATATATAACGGCAAAGAGTGGTAAATATCAACAAGTGTCATTGCCACTGAACTATATTGTACAAACTTCTCCGTTAATCATTCCAGTTTCACAATAATTTCCAGGGGCAAAATAATTATTACGCCAAGTGTATTATAGTTAGAGCGAGAGAATCCACTTATCAGTATACAGTACTAGAGGGCCCAGCCGTCAAAAATGACGGCAAAAATTTTGTGATTGAGGTTTTATTTGTTCTGGTTCCCAGTATAGGTTTTGCTGCATTACAGGTCTCATCCCTGCAGGCCTGATCTTCCATGAGTGAAACGCAAGCTGTACAACCATGAGTTTTGCGATAGCAAAATATCCCCCCTGCAAGATAAGGAGTGAATATCAGCTTGGAATTGATCAAGCATTAAATTGCACGGCACGAAGAAAAATATAGTTCAGCCAGAAGAATTCACTGGAAATGCCCAGGTCTCACCGTATTGTGGATACCAACTGATTGTTGAACCTCCAGCGTCGATTTTGGCTGCGATGTAAATTCAATATAAAAAGGCGTCTGCTCAGCGTGAAGATTCAACAACTTCGATATCATTCAGCAATGAAAGCGGGGGTCCAGAGGCTAAAGACCCAGAGGCTAGCGATCCAGAGCCCGGAATCCAGAGACCGGAGACCCAGAGCTGTATTTGTCACCGATATTCCAAGCGCTGAAATTGTATGGTATCTCAATTTGTTCTTCGGTACATGAATTTTCTCCTATTAAACTCTTAACTGCGTAACGGAGAGACGGACCAGCCTCGGAGCAAGCAAGGGAGAGGGCAAGGGAGAAAGCAAGCGACCAAAAACTGTGTTATATTATATAGTGGATGTACAGAATAGGCAGTGTATCCTAAAGTAGCCTGAGAGACACATGAATTTCGGATTTCGGATTATTCCTGGCTATGAATATTTAATTCCTCCCTGTCTCATACTAACACATCTAGTTCCATAAGCATTGTGTAGTTCCCTGGCATTTCCTCAAGCCTGATCATCTCCTATCTCTGCCTAAAAATTTTTCTAGGGCTCGTAAACACAAATGAAAAAAAAAAAAAAAAAATTCATCTCGATGATTGATTTAAAACCCACTTAGCTATTTAGTAAAGAAACATTATTACCTCACAAGCCATGCTAAATTCATTACTTTAATGATCGTCGTTCAGCTTATTCGAGGGCCGTTTCAGTGCTTGATTCCAGTGGAAAACTTTATTTCCCAATAATTTAAGCCCATGCGCTAGCTTGGGTAATACCTGCAATTCTCGAACCCGGATGAAATTCATTAATTCCAGCATCCCGTATATCCGAGATTAGCAATGGTAGATATACACATAAGCTAAAGGCAATGATACTCGACACAAACTCCCACACGCTGCTGTGCACACACGCCGCCTGACGTGTCAACACCAAAAGAGTAATCGCTTTCGCATCAACCGAGCCGACACTTCGTCTCCTCTGCCCCTTCAGTTCCCACGCATTAAGCACACGTTCTTTACTCTCACTTCAAATTTGAGATTCAAACCTGCGTGTCTCCCAACAATGGTTAAGTTTTCCGAATTAAAAAAAAAAAAGGAAAAAGAAATGAGAAGAGGTGCAAATTGCCCCCGACTTCTGCGACTGGCGATCCATAAAGTTAAATAAATTACTATTTTTTTTTTACAGCGGGTGAAAGTTTGGTGGTTGTTCAGTTTGTTGAAGATGGATAAAACTCAGTGGTGTGGATTCTCCTCTATTTACATGGTTTTTAGATGAGGGTAGCCAAGACGAGCCAATGACAGTGTATGGAGAATATCTAGTTTTATTATTGGGAAAGTGAAATAAAAAATATGGTCCATGGAGCGTAGCTTGTATACTAACCTGCTTTCATGAACCCAGCCCTGCCTTTCATGTATTTGTAGATTTCATTATTTATTACTATATGGTGATATTACCTATTTCATTCACATAGTTTCACGTGCTCTCTACAAGAAGGCTAAATCAGATGATGAATAAATGTATGGTAACTACTGAGCTTTGCAAAAGTCAATGTTTATAATACAGACTTCTCTCAGTAATGCTCAGCTATCTTCTATCTCATATGCGAGTCAGTAACACAGTTTGGAGTAATTGCTGCTCTGTCTTTGAATATTTTCCTGCACATATCTTCAGCGAACGGTCTCACAATTTTTTATTTCAAAATAATATAGGTTTGCTCACGACATTTTAGGCAGACCTTTACGCTGCCCACACTGTGTGCATACGTAATTAATGTTCAAACAATGCATAATGACCCCAAAAACCTACTCATATCATGACCAACTGTAAACGCAATGCCATAACTTACATCATATATCCCTAATGAATAACGAAGTACCTGCATTTACGGGTATAAAATCTGATATCGAAAACCTAAGACGAAATTTGAAAAGAATGTTATGGGTCATTTGTGGATTCTTTCGACAGTTTGTACATGCCTCGCACCTACAACGCCAACCAAGATTTTTTTTTAATTAATATACGACTATTTTCGTGATTCAGAAATGATAACAGAAATCTGAAAAAGATTTGCAAGCGAATGTTGATGCGAGCAATCGGCATCATGGTGCGCACGGATTATTTTGGTCGCTGTATATTTGCCGTGCTTCTGCTCGGTCGACCAGGTCTGCTCTCTCTGCTGCACTCAGCTTGTATTGGAAGCTGTGCTGGAAATCCAGCTCAGTAGTAAGAGAGGCTAGCCCTCGATCACGGCAAATTTGTAATGTCACTCTGAGTGGCCTGGAGAGCTCCCACCCAGCATCGTTAACGACTAACGACCAGCACTGAGTGACTGCTGCTCTAACTGTGTAAAGCCAGACAATCCTAGAGCCCTTACCTTAAACGATAATAATGCGCTCTTCATGGGCATGGAAAACTCACTAATGTAAGGCTTTAAATGTCAGCTAACTTTGAGTTTCAGCTGAAGCGCATTTCATGTGTATAATTCAAGAGAATAATTTCTACTATTTTATATCAAATATTAAAAGGGGTTGAATTCTAAATAGAATACATCTAGCTAAGCAATACATTTTGCGTTAGCCAACAGATTTGTACATTAACTAAAGACACACATACTTGATGAAGTAAATTTGTTATCATTTTTGGAAAACCCGGAAAATTTTAAAACGAATTTTTTGTGTTAAATTAGTGTAATATATGTTCACTGTATTCCGTGCTCTCGCCACGAATCCTAATCTTAGATATTTGTTGTGAAATGAACAATTTTTCATGGTACAAATTAGTGATGGTTCGGATGTCATTTTTTGGATATCTGCTGATATGCGGATCTGTTAAGCATATTTCACAGTTCTGACATCCGCGGATGCGGATGTGATTGCAGATGTTCCCATTTGAATCTCCGCGGATGCTAATGCGGATATCACAAACGTTAACTGGGTCAGTTCAAAGTTTGAATCGAAATAGTTTACCTCTATAGAAAAAATTGAACTATTCAACGAGTTTAGCCGCCCCGTCACACAGCCTATCACGACGGCAGCTTGAGTAACACTAAAGGCGCTATTGGCTTATTACACGGGGCAACAAGTTGCCTCGACAGTCTCCTGTGCTACTGCTGCAGTCTGCAGTGACTGCACTGCAAGACCAAGTCTGCACTCTACATTTAGCGAAAAACCAAGATAGCGCCTTAAAAAAGCTTACGATATGAAGAAAAAACCCACGATCTCTAATAAAATGTCTGTCTATTAGCTAATAACATTGTGTTACACATTGCCCTGTTTTTAATTAAATGACTATTTAATGAACAAATCTGAAAGAACTCCTGTCTCATGCATTTAGTCATTGTCTATATCTATCTATCATTGTCTATCTACACAGATATAGACTACAATTCTCTCATCGCTTTTCGTTTCATTTCGTCTTACTCTATAGCGTCCAGCCTCACCTCCTCTCTCCAGATCTTTCAATAGATATATTTTGGGCTTCCATGTGATACATGATTGCTTATTGTTGTCACATGTTTCTTGGCCAGTTAGCGATGCTGACGAAACCGAACCATGACGTGACGAGTATACGAGGACTGTCGACCCCCGCGTTCTGAGAAAGGCCTTTAATTTATATATCTCATTGAACATTTGATGCTAAAGAAGCAACCGTATCGCGGCACCTGTCCAATTTCGATGTCTGGCGCTGCTCCCACTGGCGGTGAGTTTTGATGCAAAAAAGGACTAATGATAGTTGTTTAGGTTAAGTTTGGAATGGACCAATACACCAAAACATATGCTAAGCGTATAACAAACCAAGTGCTTTACACGGTTTTAATCTATTGCAACATAAATAACATGTGTTTTAGTAAATAATTATATGTCTCTTTTATTTTCCCAGAAATAGCAAAAAAAAAAACACGAATTTAGCAAGTTTCTTTAAAACTATAAACAAAGCTAAAAACAAAGATCTTGGTTTGAAAGCCCAGTGTTGGAAGCTTTGCACTAAACTAAGAGAAAAATTTAGATGGTGCTTTGTTGACAGGGACAGCACTTGCACACATTTCAGTTAAATGTCCAAATGGGAATCTGTTGCTATAAGCACTGTGGATGAACTTAGTGTACAGTGATAAGCCTGCACATCCGCACATAATTTATTGCAGACGCAGATATTCCTAAATGCCGACTCGCGGATGCGAATGTATCTTAGTTAGTTGAATCGCGGATGCAGATGCGGATGTTCAAAAAAGGGGCGGATGCGAATATTCGCCCCATCACTAGTATAAAAATTTGTACCAATGCTCAGTATATAATATGTTGTCACTAAATTGTTGTTACATTTGCTAGCGCTACGAAACAGAACTACGGCCATTTGATAAAGCAAGGAATGTTATTGAGATGCATGTTCAAGATAATTCTGCATTAATTAAGATTCTATGTATGTGCCTGGCATTACTGAATAATAATAAAACAGATTTAGAACCGACCTGATAATGTTTTACATTGTGTATTGACCGTTTAGCAGAAATTTTCCAGTTTTGCACTACTTCATGGAATTGCTGAAGCACTAGAAAAATTAATTTTTTACTTAAAAGAAGTTCTTGCTAAATCCAGTTTTTTTAGCATAAAGGAGTTTATGTCATGTTAATAAAATAATTTAACTCCTCAAAGATGCAAAAAAGCCTCATTGAAAAAGTGAATAATTGCCAGCATAAAAAATTAAGTTCATGTTGAATCTACAGTTCGTTTTGAGATACTAAAGAGCATAGAGACGGACTCTAAGGTTTTTATATTAATTTTCTGTACATACATCACCATTTACTGTAAAGTGATTGTACAAACAACCAAACAAACAATAAAGTCATTAGAAAACTAGCCCTCGGGCAACAGATGCTCACGATTAGTGAACGTAAATTAGTCGCAATTTTATTGCAGTCAGAGTGTTACGAGAAAATTTTTAATATTCTCATTTGAAAACATGAGCTACGTTTTCATCAGGGTCACATCGTTGAAATTATGTCATCGGATGACCGGGCTTCATTGCCCATAGGTCCCCCGAGTGCTGCCTGGCCAAGTTGCTCTCGTAGAATTTCCATGTGCTTAATTAAACCCAGCAGTCCTCAACCAGAACAGTGGATGACTTTAAACCAATGGGAGAAAAATCAGAAGGAAGGTGAGCAATCGCCATAAGTGACTTAAAATGTGGAACATACGATGGCAAAGCGTGTTTCGAGCAAACACTGGAGTCTGTGTGATGCCTCCTCTTGAGTGTTGATTCAAAACAAAGCGCTGACAGGCGTCGTTTGGAGAGCCATGAGCGTTGGAGCTTTCCCTCTTCGTCGTGGACGAGACTCCGCCGTGCGTGGGGGGGAAGTGTGTTGGTGAGAGGAGGAGTTTTGCTAACTGCATGCATCACTGTCGATTATTAGCGACTGCTCGAGCATGTGGGTGTTCGCCTATATGTGTGAACTGTGCTTCCTAGATTAATTTTATTTTATAGCTGTTGTAGAAGGGCTTGTTCTGGGAGATTCAAAATCTCCAAGTCAGCATGGGAAATGACTGCCCTAATAGATACACCTTTAACGAGGAAAACTGTTTAGATATGTAATTTCAATGTCTTCGTAATGCTGAGTTCTAGAAGCTAAGAAGTAAATTGTGATGATTATTATCGTACGGTGGTCATAGTGTACAATCAGTATACATAATTCGTAAAAATTCAGGCAAGTGCAGAAGCTTGTCTTGTATTTTAAGGTTATCAAAGTATCCATCAAGTAGACAACATAATATAAAGAATCTATCAAAACTTGGTTTTAAATTGTGGAATACGAAAAAAACTAAACCTATCAAGAAAATTTTCCCAATCACGTTGTTATTCCTACACACAACATTAGAAAATAAATATTTTCTCAAACAAATTCTTCATCTCTACATGCTCCAATTTAGAAAGCTTCATATGAGAAGTAGAGCAACTACAAAAAGTAAATAAATAAAACATTAATAACGACGGGAACCCAGCTCGGAGCACAGTTCACGGGAATACTAAAACCGAAACGAAGAAAAAAGATTGGACAAGAACTATGTAACCCGGAATAACAGGACGTGAATAAAAAAATGAGAATAATTACCACTCATGATATAGTCACAAAACAACAAGAAATAAGTTTCAGTACGGCTTAAGCTGAAATAGCAAGCCACTGTACAGGGGCTCGCAGACTCCATATTCACTGTGACTACTGTGTGCATAATTACATATATATGATTTTCAATATACAGTGCCTATATATATAAATAGGAAGTAGGTACACTGATATACTACTACACTGATGGGGAGGAAGTTTAGGTAAGAACGCTGCCTATACGTTTCTGGTATGCTTGCAATTTTGATGAATTTCTAGTGCATCGGTTGCGACTGTTCAGTAATACAGAGAGCTAATGTGTGCAGTTTGAATTTGTGTGAGCACGAGAAAGAAGAGAGGGTTGGTGGGCTGGCTCGTTATACTAAATGCGTACCATGCTATTGAAAACCTACACTATAGCTATGGGTGCTCCCCTCTCTTTATTGCATGTGTCTTGCTAGCTAGCTGAATTATTATTTCGTGTTGTACTGAGGAGAATGAGAAGGTAAAGTTAGTGAAGTGGCCAGTTTTCTAGGTGCAGTTCTCTTGATTTGAGGGCACACCAGGGGTGTGACGCAATCACGCCAAACCCGGGCTACCGCAACCTGAAGAAGGTTACCGTAACCCTTGAGAACGCCATCTAGCGACGTGCGGAGTAATCTCAAAAATTTTAAAATTTCGTTTAATTTAAAATTTTTCCATTGAAAGTTCCAAGTACCTGATCTAATTTACTTATTCTGGTGTAAGGTGTTTATTTGTTACGTATTAGAATGAATTTACTGCTCTTTTTATTCAAATAGACGTTTGTGCTCGATGACCTACACCGCCGTAACACGTGTCGCAGTCGTCATATGAGCTATGATTGCGACACGGGTTGCGACTGGCCTGGTCACCGGTGTTACGCGGTGCAGCACCGGTAACCCAATAAGTGCTGATTGCGACACACCCCAGCTAAGTTGGTTGCGTTCCAATTGCCAGTACAATTGAAATGAAAGTAATATATTTTGAAAGTTTCCGGGGTTCTAATTACGACAACAAGTTAGAGATAGATCGGTCGAGTAGAATAAAAATAGATGACAGCTTCACGTTTGTTCTCCCACACGATCCAGCTTTTAGTCAAAGTTCTTAATTTTTCCACAGTTCTCGAGCACGAACAACCTCTAGGAGCTGCTCGCAGTTGGACAGTGAAGTCCTTCACCATGCTCGAAAACACTAACTAGACGTTCAAGAAGATTCAAAGTTTGGGAAATATTTTGTTGTTTGAATAACATTATATATAAAGCTGTATTATGGTGTCTAGCAACAAACCCTTTGTTTTTTTTTCTTTTTGCCAAAATTTTGCGCATAGTGAATCCCATCAGCGTTGAATTGCAACTCTTGGAAAACTAGAAGCATGTGACAACAATTGGATTAGTTAAGGTAGGACTTTCTGTCCCCATTTCGTCTACACTAATTCTATTTCTATTCTATACAGCTACAACAAAGCAAAATTAACATTACAAAACAAGAAATATATTTGCAGTGGAGTTAATCCCATTGGATAGTCCATTAATGACATGAATACTTGTAAATTAATGTCCCCGTTTTCAGATTATTTTTGTTTCAATGAAATCACCAGAATGAAGCCAAACTACAGTCTCTAAAAGAGCTTTTTATGCTCTTGCAGAATATGGGAATTTTCTTTGAATATCTGAGACATAAAAATGTTATGACCATTTTAACTTCTAATTTCCTCTCTATTTGTTAGAAAACTAAAATTTCATTGTACGTGTCAGTGCTGGCACTGGAGAATATAATTTCAGGAGCCTAACCTAGCCTAATCTATCCTATACCTAACCTAACCTAACCTAACCTGAGGGCGATGACCTGTTGAAGGTGATGCCACAAAATATTGTAAACTCGTAATTATATTTTAGAATTCACATGTATATTCATGTAAATAGTATTTTATATAAAATTGAAGAAAAAATTCTGAAAATGAAATTTCAGTTTCTGAACAGTTAGATAGGAATTAGGAAAGTAAAATGCTCATTACTTTTTAATTTTCATTTCTCAAGAAAATAGTTTTTAAATCGGAATAGGTATAGTTTAGTTTGATTCTGGCGGTTGCAGACCCTCGTTTTCAACTACCAATTTCCAGGGAGTTATCAGTGAGTGATTATTAGTTCAAGATTCACGCATTGTACAATGCAGTCTCATGTTTTCAATGAATTTATAAAAAAATATCGTCTATAACTCCAGAAATAAGCCAGTGGAACTAACTTTGTGCTGAAATGGCTATTGTTTTGCTCTGAACTTGCGAGGCGTGGTATTTGACTGTCGTGCTCCCCTCTTTATTAGATTAGATCAGATAGGCGGCAGTAGACGAACCAACAGGCCCATTCTTAAAGAGGCACCGAAACTTGCGCCCCGGCCTTCTATGAGCTATTGCCAACTCGGTATAACACCGTCTTGGCATCGTCTAAAGATCATCGAAGTCTGTAACTAGTATGTTATGATATAGCATGTTTGTTTTGTAAAATTCCTCTATTAAAGACGTTTTTACTCCTTAACGCAAAACTTTATCATATAAAATTCTCGTTTATGAAAGTCTTTGTTAGATTAAAATTGAGGATAATATTAGTGACCTCGAGATATTTGTTTGTTACTTGGGTAAACAGATTTTTTAGTTACTTGAACCACTACGATTGTGTAATGGGTTTTGGAAAAGAAAATTAAGGACACGGGTGACTGAGTCGTCAAAATGGGTACGAAGCCTAGCTTACTTGATTTGACAGGACTTGACTTTGACTTCATCACCTTAAATGGGACTGCAGATGCTGAAAGCAACCCGATTATGCGCTGGTTGATATTTCCATCTTACGCATGAGGACGAAAGCCATGGTAGTCTCACAGGAAACTGCCGTAGAGTGAAGCGGCTGAAACGTGAAGCGGCAAGTGTAAGCCAGCTAGAACATCAGTCTGCAGCTTCCGGCAAGTCAGGTCTCGTAGGTTTTCACCGGCTAATCGCACATTCCCGGTGTCAAACCAAGTCTACGAAATAATTGCGAGCGTAAAAAGTTATTCGCTGATAATATAAGTAGCCTGACCGCAAACGCAGCTCCTCTTATTCATGTGCGCCGGACATACGCAGCATGCAGCATACTGTCCTTCAGGTACGGTACAATGGCCACAGGTACAGTCGGATCGTTCATTACTGTGCGCAGCTGTTGCAGCTAAAGGATTAACTCAGAACAACATATCATTATTTTTGAACGCCCCAGTTAGTATAATTTACACGATTTCATATTATCGACTTGAACTGATATTCATTTTACTGGATGTGATCACCGATTTTCTTAATGCAGATCAAGCCTGCATGACGCTTTTTCATTAGTATGCAAGTTAAATGCAGTACAGAGACCTTTTATGAGCTAAACAGATAATTTTATCCTGTTCATGCTGTGATTGTGGATATAGATAAGCGTCTGTTACCGTTTACGAGTTCCTCTCCATCATGAATTTGGCTTATTAGAGTCGATCATTAATATTTGTTGCGCATCGCTTCATAAGAAGACGAATTCAAGATCATTATATTCGTTGGCGCTTGTATAACAAGTTGGTATCTATATAGTATACGTGCGTACTTATACCATTGACCTTTTAAACAGACGGCGTTATTGAGTAATTAAACACAACTCTTACTGCAGGAAATTAAATGCTATAGTAAAAGAATGTTTGACAAATTTTTGTCATTAAAAGCAGTCTGGTTCTGTACTGGATGCAACAATAACAATAATAGTTGCAATTTTTGTATATTTTTTTACCAGACTTAAGATTGGAAGAATTAATGTACCTCATGTAATGCATTGCAGCATGCGATGCACCCAGTGATTAAGTACTACTGTACATAAACTCTTCAAAATCAATAAGACCACTACTCAAAACAGGCCTTTAACCAGGCATGGGTAAGCTCGGTCTCAAAGCAATAGGTATCTGCTCTCAACACAAACTTTTAGAGTTGAGTGAATCCCAGACTCTCTCCTCAGTAAAACCAAAAAACAGAAAAATCAGTGCAATCATAAATGCTCCCCACCTGTGTTTATAGCGACCCCTCAATATTGAACATGGGCCCTAATTTATTTTGAAGTCCAGTAGATCTGCGTGTGGCTGAAGAGAAAAGGATCCAGGGAGTAGCTGTGATTTGTTTTAAATTTAGCCAATTGGAACATTTAAATAGACGCGTTCCTAGGACCCAATTATTGCTCCTGAGTTGGATTGCTTATTGGGATTTTTGGTAATGATTGAAAGCAGCAACTGCGGAGGCGGCCCAAAAGAACGCATTCATTGGCTGGTGAAGAGCTCTGAAGAGAGAAGCGAGCAGCGAATGGCTCGGTCTACTTTCGGAAGACACCGTCCTGTGTGGGGCACCGACGCACGGGCAATCAAGAAGTCGCCAATGATAGAAAGAAGAAGCTGAGCAAGCAACAGGTAGCCTAATGACTCTCGTAGTAATATAGGGAGCCGGTCTGTTTCAACTGACCATGTTTGAGTGGCCATTAACCATGCTAATTCTCTAGCTGCTGCTGTTTGGCAAAGACCCCTGACCGCCGAACTCGATCTGCCAGTGCCAATAGTGGAGCGAATGAAAGCCGCGCGCAGCCTCAATTTGTTCCGACGCAATTCTGACTTCTTGCTCTTTTGTTGATTTTGTACCCTGACAACAATTAGGGCAGGCAGGTACTGCACTGAATTGAAAACGCCTTATTAGAATATTGGCGATGTGAATGCTTTATTGCTGGGGCATTGGAATGATGGTTATGTCGAGCACCACACGGCTTGGGAAAAGTTTTATGGGAATATAGAATTAAAAAGGCAGGCATACAACGCTTGGAATGTGATTGTGGGAATAGCAGGAGGCTTCAGTAACTTAGCAAATATATTTTCAAAATACGGGATCACCGATATCATTTTTCTCAATGAAATTATAAATCTGTATATGAAGGGAGTCGCGCCATATTGGAAAAGTTTCGTTTTCAACATTGGAAATGCCAATGTTTTCTGCGTAGGAATATCAAAGTTATTCAACAGCTCACGCTATACCCAAAAACTTTGACAGTTGCCTCTTTGGAACCCACGCTTCAATAAATTTTCTACTTGATTGCATTGAAAAATCGTAAATGCCCCACTAAGCATGGGAACGTTCGCTCGATGTGATGTGTTTCAGTTGGAAACCCGAAGTCGATCGTGCAACAAATAACATTCGGGTTCGGTAACCGACACTAAACAAGAATAATGTGAATCCTGAAAGCATTACAGTGCCTACCACATCTATAATTTTCCGTATTCTGCATGTCGGTGATGCGCTTGTCTGTCCTAAACTATGTAGTATACTATCACTTCACTGCAACTGTCAGGGTATTTGAACACTAAACGATAGCAATAATTCCTCAATATCAGTGACGCTATCCATCATTGTGCGTCAACTTTATGACAGTTTCTCCCCTACCCAAGGAAGTATTTATAGCGCACGCACGTCATTCACGATCCGCTTACAAAGGCAACAAAATTCGAGCTGCAAATGTGCACGTATAGAGCGCGGTCAGTTCCGGCACAGGCTGGACTATTTCGGAAGGTTTCCTCAGGTAGCAAATATTACCTCCGGCGGATTTTATGCCCAAAGATGCCTCGAAGGCTCAAGAGTTTGAAATAATGCATTAATCCCAGGTATATGGAGAGAAAGCTGAGATGGTAATCCAGGGAAAGGAGAGCCAAATTTACTTGGGCGATATCTTGTATTTTTGCAACTAATTGTAGTAGGGAAATGAAACAACAAGCGTAGCACCAACAGATGAAATAGGCAAAGTTTATGTTTTGAAAAGTTGAAACTACTGTTATAAGTAAAAGAAAGTTTTGTAAGAGGAATGAAATGACAAGTATTGAGACTCACGCCGGTATCTATCAGATCCACTATATAATATTACATAATTTGTTGTTTGGTTGGTTGGCTGGTCCTCTCCGCCTCGGAAAAACTTCATCTGCTGAACGAAGGGGCACGAGATAGCAAAAAATTTTACGTCTCACTCATTTCAACAGCAAATAAGTTCTATGAATATGCTCTAGTTATCGCTACGTCTTGACATTTTCTTCTTGAGCTTTGCAGATGGAAGGCTTCTCCTCTTCGGATCGCCTTTTGCTACCAAAATCCTTTCTAAAATCGGTGGCAAACGCCAGCCGTTGTTAGAAGTTACAGACTTATTATTTAAGCGTGTAAATAGTGGCAGATTGCGAGGTATTTTCTTTATATATCTCACAGTTATCAGCATAATATTTAGTATTTTATATTTACCTCACCGATGTTTTAGAATTTGACCAATATTTTCAACAGGACAGCTAGCACTGCATGAATGTATTGATTGGCCCGGGTCATCTTAAGCTAGAGACATTGTTGTCTTTCTTTCATCAACCTCAAACGAAAATTACGTGTAGTTAATATTGACAAACAACTCATAATTTGAAAGTTAAACATCATGCACACTTTCCGTAGAGTTTCATGACTAGATCACTTTAGTAGACGGCAGTATAATACTATATATTACCCAACGAATGACTTTCTTGGGTATTGTTTTTCAAATTCTCGATAATGACACAGACATTTTTTTTTAGAAAATAAGAACTGTCCAAAATTACTTCTCCCTAAGTCCAAATGCATCAAATCGTTATTTCTCATTCTTTTAGATCAAATTCACACAAAAATTTTTAGAAGAGCGGATAAAAATTTAGAGTCTACAGTACAGAAAGTAACAGCAACGCTACTCATTGGATTGGTGAAGTGTTCGCTGAGATTCTACAGACATTCATATTTACTCAGCAATCAGTCAGCATTTCTGTGGACTGCAGGCTTCAACTAATGAATATGAAAGAAGAAGACATCCGTTTGTAGTGTAGTGAGGGCTTCGTTCTATCTTAGACTATGGTGAAAGAGCGCTAAATGATCTTACTGGATTTTAAATACAGAAAAGTACCATAAACACGAAGTTAGAGTAGAGAAATTATTTACTTACATCTAATTTCCTATATCATTGTAGAAACTGTCTCTGGAAGTGCCCCATTTTCAAAGCTCGGCTGTGAAGCAGTCAAGACATTCACTACTGCCTCTGAGATTCGATCTAATACTGCGTTGCTGCTAACAGTAAGTGAAAGAGTAAAAGCAGGAAACTGCGTACAATTACTATGTCACTATTACTCCAATTTTAAGTTTTTATCCAGCAGGTGATTTTGTTTATTGCATTAAAAGTTAAGCGACGCACAGTTGAGCGACGCACAGTTAAGTGAGTAGTTTTATGTCAAAAATTCAAAAATAATGAACATTGAAGTCGCGGTTTTATGACTGCTCTCAAATACGCACTATAGAATCCAGGCGCAAGATTTTCCTGGTTAGATTGATCAGAAGTGCGCTATGAGCAGTACTGGCACGTGGACATGTGCTGCAATACACGCGGTGTTTGCTCCTCACCGGATCCTAGATGAGATTTTCTCCTGTTAATCCGAGCAGAATTACTTTGAAAAACTTTTCTTTTGGGTTTTTCGCAACTGCTAAGGACATTCGTTAGCTGAGTGGTGAATTAGCAATGATAAAGTCGGCTTGTTTGCACCCCATAACTAGCAACCCCACATGCACTGGTATGTGCTGCAGATAATTTTCCACATGGAACCAGACAAAAGGAGTGTACGGTTGCAGTCGATCACAGGTTCTCCGAGCTATGGCGTTATTGAGACGGTAGGTTCAACCAAGACCTGCGCTCCGCAACCCTAAGACCAGTGATTCCTAGGGACTATGTGGGAATGAAATCCTGACGCTATATCTAAAAGCATCAAAACTTTTCCGCTCTGGCTTGGGACCAAAAGTCCGACTTCCTGACAATTAGCGAGTCAACAACTTTGACCACTGAGTTCCTGGGAGTTATGCGTGATGCAGAACGGCAGGTTCTTTTAAAGAGTAAGATAAAAAAAGCATCGGTAACTCAAACAAAAAAATGTATTGAGGGGATTCACAAGTTTGCTTTCGAAGAGCTGTCAACCCAAGCGCTAACTGATTTCATTTTACGCAGCACAAGAAGCTAATTTAGGAAAAAAAGAGCTTCTGGAGGTTCAGAAAATTCTTTTAGGGTATATTCAATACCTGCATTTGACGTCATGAAGAGTCAGGTGGTTTCTCTGGAAAATTTGGATTTTCAAAAGTGTCTTGATTATGTTATTTTAATTTTTTTGTGCTCCCTTGTGCTGAATAAAAGTAGGTGCATTTAGTAACACCAGTAACATTTTCGTTGCTGCTCGCAGCCTAGAAGTAACTCAACTACTCAGTTTATGTAGCGACGGCACCCCTAGCGCAAAATTTAACTGTATAAATAACTGCGGAAAACCTGAGTCACTACTGCAATTTTTACACCATTTCAAGTGCCAATGGCGAACTTTCAACTATCTCTCATACTTATGAGCAGGTTAAGTAAACAAAGATTGATATTTTAAGAATTAGTGCTCGATATTTCACAGACTTCATTCTGAAGTCACGGCCATGAGTACGCTGTCGGATTAGTTGAGTTGCCTCTAGGCTGCTAGAGGCTACAAAAGTTGTTACGTGGGCACAGGGCCTTAGGTAGCGTAATGCAGTCGCTGGTACGAAGAACCTGCGGACCAGCAGGCAGTCCGATTACGTGCTCCGGCGAGTGTAAACATCGATAATGAACTGCTCGCAAGATTGATATACGGCTTAGGACGACCAGGTATGGGCCATGTTGGCATCATTGTCCCGTGCATTTTCGTTTTCGGTGGAGGCAATGTCATCTCGGTGTGTTTACCAGAAAAACTAGCAGAGCAGTGTTTAATGCTCAGATAACTGGATATCGATCGGGCAAGCCTGATGTAGAGTTAGGAGTATTTGCTGTACTGAAGTGCGCATGGAAATACTTTAGAAAAATTCTTAACAATCTTGGCTAAGAATGTTAGTATTTCTAAAAGTGCTGATCGCAACCACAGTGGTAGGGCTAATAATAATAATAAAAAAGCTCTCTGAGAGAGCATACCTACGCCAAGTAAGGCAACCTTAACGAAAAATTTAAATTGGTTCTTAACTCTTCATTCATTTTCATCCGCCTCAGAATCTGGTCATTTGTGCCTTTTGGTAGTAATAGCTTCTGTAATTTTTGAATATCCGTTGGTAACTTTTTGAGTTATGTTGTGACAAACATTTTGGAAGCATTAGTTAAACACCCAAACTAGCCAAACGATCATACCCAAAATTTGACCTTTTATTCCTTTCAACATTTCTGACGATTCTTGTGAATTTCATAAAGATCGGTTCAAAACTTTTTGAGTTATTGGGCAAACAAGCTTAAAATCAAACACAACGATAACTAGAACGCCTCGGTGGCGTAAGACGATCACCCGCGATGGGAGCAAATTTCATCGCCGTCATTTTTTGATGACCAGCTAATCCTAGTTTTCTGGCATGGGTCACATCGAAGACATCCCACCAGATTCCTTGCAAGAAATCATGAAGAAAGCTCAACTCCTTTTTATTTGTTTTGGGTAGGGAGCAAATTTCATTGCTGTCAATTTCTATGGCCAGCTAATCCTATTTTAGGTTTTTTATGCCTGAGTGACATTGAGGACAGCCCACCAAACTCGCTGCAAAAAAAAAAAAAAAAAAAAAAAAAATCATGGACATAGCTAGCTAAACTCCTCCTACCTGTTATTGGGTGGAGAACAAATTTCATCGCCGTCATTTTTTATGGCCACCTATTCCCAGTTTTTTGCTATGGGTCACATCAGGGGCAACCCACCAAACTCCCTACAAAAAATCATGAAGATATTTCAACTCCTTCGACCACTTTTTGGGTGGACAGACATACAAATATATATATATATATCTATAATATGGAGAAGAAGAAGAGGACATGGTAGGAATAGCATATAATGTTTCAATTTGCCTTTATTACTAAGTGTCAATATTTAATTGGGCTTACTTAGCGTCAATCTTTGATTGGCCTTACTTAGCGTCAATTTTTAATGACGGCGCTAAGTAAGGCCAATCAAAGATTGACGCTAAGTAGGCTAACGAACAGCTAACCAACAATGAGCTCTTACGTCGAGAACCTTGTCGGTAAGGAGGCCAGGACTGGTTCTTCTAATATTCTAAAATACGTTTTAAAACTCTTTAAAACACTTAAAATACAGTACACTAGACAAACCAGTCCTGGCTTCCTGACCTACAAGGTTCTCGGAGTAAGAGCTTATTGGGAAGGTTTTCTTTACCAGGGTGATGGTGGGTGGCAGCATTTAAGCGCGCGTTCACTATCGGGAAGACGGCGGAACGGTCCGTAGATTTTATTTCTCGTCCTCTCCACGTAGCGATAGATACCCCTATTCAGGGGGAGGACGTGTGCTCATTTTCGTCGTTCTGAAGATGTAGAACATAATATGTACATAAATGTGCTCTTCTCTCCCAACTAGGGGATTATATATATATATATATATATATATATTTACCGGACGATCTGTACACAGAGCTATTCTGTGATTTCGGATCTTCTTTTTTCTATTCTTTTGTTTTCTCCACCCGCTGGGCTGGTTGCGTGGGGGTTTGTTAACCTCATGGAGTTTCTCCGTTCCTGCGTCGCCAGTCTGGTGTGATTTAATAATAATAATAATAATATATTTCTACTTAGATCGTCAACGAAAACATTATCACCTCTCCAACTTCTTTCGCGGGTGATAAACATACGAATAAACAGATCGTCACGAAAAGTAATAATTTACTCTTCGTGTCATATCTAACAGGAAATACAAATTTTGTCCCAACCCGTCTATAACATTTTGAGTTATTTTACTGACAGACATGCAGACAAATAGACAGACATACTCGAAGAATACACAATCTCAACGGCGGAGGTAATGATGATAAAAGTGATAAAAAATAATAATTGTACCGCTTGATTAGGTCCTTATGAGAAACAGTACCTGCTGCAAAATGGGGTATGAGGCTGTTCAGAAGGTAGATACAAATGAATACTGTAATTTACTTTCGGTTTGACTAAATACTCCCGCAGCCTGAAAATTTTTCAGGGGTCACCAGTTTGTTATTGTCGGGGAAGAAAATTCTTCACTATTATCGGCAGCCTATGCAGCGAATCAGAAAAAATGCCGTCAATTTTTGGATTATTTCACCACAATTTGATGTTTTAGAGGCGTCTCCACTTCGACATTCTCCGAAACTCCAACAGTGCAATATTATCCGTAACACATCCGTGGATCACTGGCAAATGCACACTCTCCACATTTTGAGAAACCAAAACATTGCTATATGTAAGGGTGTGCAATATTGATCACATGAATAAAATCATCCACCACCGGACGTGCGTGAGAGAGTAACTATAAATGAGATATTAAAACATGTACTTCTTTACTGCCTGCACATGCGATTGCATGTGAGGATGGTTAAGTACACTATTTACTACTCTGCTACGCAGTAGAGGGCTCCCTAACTTAGGCCTACTGCATGAGTGTCCAGTGGATGTATGCATGAATCCGTGCATAGGAATCCGTTGAACGAGAGTACTATTTTACTGGAAAACACCGCAACTTTATCACCATTCACAAAGTACTGCTTTTTCCATCTTAGTACAATGTCAGACTTAGATATTGTCTTGATAAGCTAGGTAGGGCCTATGTGACTGAAGACCTCTGACATTCACTTAGGACTCTTGAACTAAAAAGGCTATGGTAACCCTGCGTTACGAGAATCAGCATTACCACGTGAATTTTGGTGTCATGTACTCATTAATCTGCAGGAGCAGCAGAGACCGAGTGCAGCCTTCGTCCCAGTTTGATCTGAACTGGAAGCTTCGGCACTGCAAACAGCCTACAGTGTGTAGCGTCCCTTTGGTGAGGAGGTTCATTATGTTAAATATTAAATCATACAAAATTTCCTTCAGTGCTAAATAGAGAATTTGATTACATTCTTTCATTATTTATTATTATTATTTTTTATTTACAGGTTTTTGTTTCAGCTGATTCAGATCTATGAATTTTCTTAATAAATACTATCTTAAATGCAGGTATCTACCTTATATAAATATCTATATCTAAACAGATACTCAGAGCTGTCATTTCTTACAGTTAGACCAGTTTACTTTCCGTTTGATTACTTTCTTTTTTTTTGTTCAATGACAGCAGGTTTTAATAATTTGAGTGGCTCTATCTCTACCTACACAAAGGTACCCAAATCTTCTGCCTATAGCCTATATTTTTCTATAGAAACATTAGCACAAATTCACCTGTAACTTCTTTTATGAAAAGACACCTCACTATTCTTTTCAATCTTTCCATCACCATTACAAGACTCAATGGCAAGGCATTGTTTGGCATGCACATCGCACGATTCTCAAAGCTTTGGACTTTAAAAGCCTTAGCTCCTCTCGATTTTGGTTGCTTTGAAGCAACTTTTTGTTGTCATATTCCCTCACGTGCCTGCTAACGTTCTTTAGCAGCAACGAAATGGTTCTATTCTTGATGGAAAGCCACACCTGTAAAAGCTCCTGGTTTATTCCTTCCCATTCTGCGCATCACAATGCCAATAACAATGATTTCTCGCCAATAGAGACTGTTCAGAACCAAACCCGTAGCTACTCTCTCAGAGTGGCCAGATTGTGTATTTTTTCTCAGCAACTGAACTAACCGCAGCAAGTCTTGCTCTGCTTCACTTGGAATGATACAAGCAACTGATTACTTGGGCCGAACGCTAGGGTTCTTTCAAACATGTGAAAACTTATCATAACGGATGATTCTTCTTGATCTACGTGCATCTGTTTATATCATACCCATTGAAATAGTTGAGTCACAATTAAGTTCTTTACATGGTTACATCGATTTACTCGTAGAATAGAAAACACTTCTATGTAGCTTACGAGCCAACTTTCAAAACACTTACATGCTGTAAATAACTGCTGTTCAGAAAAAGAAAAGAAATAATGCATTGATTGTCCTATAAGGCATGCGAAAGTAACTTGATTTACCCATCTTGATGCGGTATATTTCAATTTTGTGTCTTTACTCAATGCTAATACAGCACAACTAGTAGGGCGTATTGAGTGATATTGCGCTCTCTGCATCGGTAGTACACACTTCATTGGGTGTAGGAATTACCCACTCAAGATGTAGATAATTATAATTGCTTGTAAAAGTTTTTGAACAGTTTTTAGTGGTATCATTCATTTAGGTAAGTATGATATACTTGGTACATGAGAGATGTACCTGAAGATGATAGTGAAATGTTTTTTTACATAATTTTATTCGTTAGAATTTGATATATGCTTGTATTTAGTGAGCTATGGACACCCAATTCAGAGCCTGGAACAGTAAATACATATAGATATATTTTTAAGATGTTTAGAACTTTACAACATTCCAATGAGATAAAAAAAACATGTAGTATCATCGGTGTTAGCATAGGTAAAGAGAAGAAATGCAACTTATCTTTAAATTTTTAAAAATTTCATCAAAAGTTAAGTACTTTCATATAGAGCTACTCAATTTAACCCCTACAAAGCGTTAAAGGAAAGTATCACGAACACTTGATATTTCCCCTGCTGAGGGGTTTGCTTGCGCTGTAGCTTAGAAGTTGACTGCTGAAAATGAGTTCTCTTCGGAGTTATTCCAACTTGTCTTTATGGGGAAAACAGATCTTACTGGTCAAACAAACTCTTCATCTTCAAAATGTTTCGAGCGAATATTGGCATTGCATTGCATTGGCACTTCATACCACCCAGGTATACAATGGAGTATCTTTAATAACATTCAGAATGTGTGATAATATAGAATAAATTCTTATGACATCTGACGATAGCGTCAGCCGCGTTAGAGTACTTAATTGACCATAAGTGGGGTATATTTTTTTTTACCAGAGTATCATCTCATACATACAGTTTTCTATCAATAGAATGGTAGCTAATGCACCGCTTTCAAAATAAAAACACATGATGAGTCAACAGCAGGTGTGAGCTTCAAAGCTTTGCTATAGAAACATTAGCACAAATTCATCGGTGCGTTCCTTTTTATATAACATTGATTCTTGGGAACATCGTAGTCACAACGTTCAAAATAATTTGTACACCTCGGCAAGCTATGCAATCGGTTTAATGCAGCACCTACTTTTAATTTAGCTTGCATGGCGAATTAATATTTAACATTTGTGAATGAGAGTTTTAGTTAAACTTTGTACGTAAATGCTAGAATGTGCACTTTCATACACTAGCTGTTATCTAACGTAATGTACTTCGTGTTATCTTCCAAGTCTTTCAGCGTGCTACGTTAATATCTCCATTAAAAAATGTTTGGCATGGTTTGAATTAAAATTTTATGAACTTCCAATTACTGATATATCAATTTTAATTCCAGGATAGTAAAAGCGTTAAACAACTTAATAAAATCAAATTTCCCAATGGAAAGAAATCAGGAAGTGCGGGTCAACTATCAGCTCAAAATCATATCAAATATCGACAAATATGCTCTGCCCCATACCATATTTCATACGATGGTTAATAAGTCCTGAAGGCTGCCGAAGATACAAAACAACCACGCAAGGTACCTTCCCACACCCCTGCTGCTATGGTTCTCACAAAAGAGAACCCACCGTGCGAGTCTGAAGGTATTTCTTTAAACCGTTCCTGAGTTCGTACAATAGCGGAGCAACCGTTCATGCGGCTTTGCCACGCCTTTACTGCCTGCTCCATTCACACGTTGGTCCGCTGCCGCTACCTAAGCTCCTGAGCATAAACTCTCTAAAATAAATACTCCAGGTTAACTACCACATCCATCTCCAACATGATCAGGCCTTCTTCTACTTTCCCGTGTGATTTCTACGCAGTAAGGTAAATGTATGGTTATGTTTTGCTCATTCATCTCCTTCATGATCAGACCTTGTTCTACTTTCTGTGTGGTTTATACACAGGAACGTAAATAGAATGATTTGGTTTTGCACGTCTACATCCAAACTAATCAAACTATCTTCTACTTGTATTGTGATTTTTGCGCAGTAATGTTAAATATATGGTTATGTTTTACACATTCATCTCCAACTTATGTTCTGGCTCATTGCCACTTCCCTGCGTACTGTTAATGAACTATATTCTGATGATTAAACACACAAACCTTGATATTTTTATCACAAGGATGCGTTACATAATAATCAATACGTTACAAAATCAGAGACATAACAAACATTCCATGGGATGTCAGTTATGTTGTAAATTATTTATTAGGTCAAATTTGAAAAAAAATATTGCTCATCTCAAATAGTTAAACCATAACACTTCTCATTAACGATACACAAAATGTAGTATTCTGAATCGAAAATCAGTGAAATATTCAGTATTTCGTATTTATATTCGTAACGTACGTACTATCTAACATCAACAAAGCATGTTGTAATACTACAAATCCGTTGAAATACTATTTTCTTGATTAATGGGTCTAGGAAATACTCTGTTTTCTACCTAAATCACATTTTTTAGGGGTTTTCCATCTCATACAGTATCCATGAAACATGCTTTTTCCCCATCTAAAAGCCCCGAAACCTAATAATTTCCCATCAGAAACCCTGAAACGGAATATTTCTCATTCTCACGAAAAGCAACATAAAATCTTCCTACCTCCAACCACCGAGCATTGCATTTCCTCACGAAAATCACCAAGAATTGAAAATCCAAGTTTTAATAACTGAAGGCGAATATTTCAAATCTCTGTACATAATCTCTGGGACACATCATTTCCCATTTCAAATCACACAGTCTTTCCCATCTTCCAAACTTTGACAGGAGCCCAGGAAACTGAGTGGCATTAAATAAAGCGTCTAGGATTGCTGGTGATATGGTCACCGACATTTCTTGTGGACTAGGCAGCAGCTCCGAGGTGCCTCTTCCTGAGTGCTGCATCAATGGAGTTCCGTTAGGAGAGGCCTTAACGGTCGCTTTCTCAAAGACCGGATATGAAAGACGCGTAGGGATGAAATTAATGATCAGTCGAAGGCTCCGTGATTTTGTCATAGAGGGATGTTGTCGGTATCGCGCTTGGATCGCATCACAACTTGTCCGTGATTTGAGACGCTAATCTCATAAACAAAAGTGATAGATTGATGTAGAGATCAGTTACTTCCATAAAAGTCAGTAAGTACTGCAAAGAAACCATGGTAAAGTAGGAATTTAAGGAGTAATTCGAGCTATACAGCTGATGATCTTACAAAAAGATATGGAAATTTCATTATTTAATTATCTTTATGATCACTCTGTATTACAGATTTCTGGGACTCAATGAAATAAATGAATTTGGTTTGAATGTTATCCCAAAGTCTATCTACAAAGTATCGACATGTACATAGTAACTCTACTTTGAATGAAATAGATTTCAAAATGTAGACAGTTAACATAGCAGATACTGAAGCATGGGAGCCGCGCCTGTTACCAGAATGAAAAGACCGAGTAGTTGGGGACTTCAATGCATCACAAGTAGTTATCAAAGACAGGCCTCTAACCGGTTCAACAGTGCGCTCTCTTGCCCTTCTTTCATGCTTTCTTGTAAATCCAAATGATGATATGAAGTTTTAAAACGATGCTATTGTCTTTGAAAACCACGAATCTCATTGCTTTCAATTAAATATATCTACGGCTTCGTATGAAATGTATGATATATGTAAGCGTCTACAGCAATGGATCTTGCTCTTCCAACAGATGTTTTTCTTGAAAGCTAAAACTAAGCAACATAAGTAGAAGCTCTCAAAGGCAGATGAGTATTTTATTCTTTAAAGTGCTCAGTAATTTCTGCGCAACGAAAGGTGATCAATCATGCTTTCGATATCCACCAAACAATAGCTGAAAAGATAATTTTAGCCCATACGCATTCTTGAACTTGAGAACTCAATTGAAATAGATGAACAATGAAAGTCAGAGAAACCATTGGGATGATAAGGAGCAATTTCACATGCTACAAAATTAAGTTAGTAATCGAAAAAATGGGTAAGGAATATGCCTAGAACTATAGTAATTTCGGAACAGGAATGTCCTTCAGCAAAGATGCCTTGATGTTAGTGTTTGTTATATCATGAGGCGGGGAAAAAGTGAAATTGCTTTGTACCGATAAAATGATATATGAAGAGAGAAAATGAATATGTCACTGGGAGATTGACTAGTTTGCTTGAATGCTGATGCAGAAAACAGCAGGTTACATATTTCGGTATGGCTTTCTGCAAGTGTTTTACAGTACAGTACAGTACTTGGAATGCGTGTCAAAAAGTAACAGAAAAATACCTTGAGTCATATGGAAATAGTATTGGTCATTTATCTACTACTTTTGAATGCGAGTGGCGTCATAATAGTACTGAAGTCGCTGCTTCGTGTGCCAGATACTTTGCCGTATGAAGGTCTGGTCTCTATAGCTGCTGTAATGCGTGGAGGATCAAACGGCGTTTGCACTTTTTTTGATCCCACAAACAGTGCAAAAGTGCTTCAGTCCTGTGCTTTTAATGCCTATATGGCTTCTTATGCTGTGAAATGTGCCTTGATATTACGGTAGTAATATTGCTGGTCGCAGCTGCCGAGCACAGGTCGGGCTGCATGTTTTCAAAAGCGGCACTACAGCTTGATGGGCTCTCTGCGATAATTAGAAATTAGTCCGATACCAGGGGATCCACAACTACAGAAGAAATGAGTTACTACCAACGTAAAGCACTTACACTACTACATATCCTGTCACAGCATTCACAGAACTACTTAATACACCCGAATAATTGCAATTTATGCACGTGAGAAGCGCAGAACTACTGTAGCAATGCACTTGCACTGCTGGTAACCACCTCAGTTTTGCTGCGCTCTGCAATTGCCCTTCGCTGTCACTACTGCGTGCAGTGTGTCAACATCAACAATACTAAACCGTGGAGTTGTACGACGCTTGCAGTACTACCAGCAGTGTCAGCTGTAAATAATACTGTTATACTGCTCTGAAGCACTTTGCTTGGACGACTGCATACCGTGTCAACTGTAGATTCTTACTATTATGAAGCGTTTTGCTTGAGCTACTGCGAGTCATGCAAGTTGTAAATAAATGCTCTTGCGAAGTACTTTGCTTGCACTACTGCAAGCGGTACCAGCAATACACATGCTATGGTGAAGTGCTTGCACTACCGCTTGTGAAGACAGCAGTAGCACTCCACAAGGTGCTGTTGCTGCTGCTGTTAGCTGCTCTTGCGAAGGTTCGTTGGTAAGAAGAGCTGACGCTGCGAGACCCTCCTTTCAGTAGAGTCGCCGCTATTGACGGTTTACAGATTTAGGTCCCCTGCTGCGCTATTCCATACACCACGTTCCCGACCAAGAATAGCGAGAGGGAGAGGCAGGAGGGCGAGGTGCGGCCAGGGGCGGAGGAGGTGCAGATCATGAAAGAGACTGGAAGGCAGCATAGCTCAGGTGGCGTCTACAGAACTGGAACACAGAAAGTAAAACGAATGGCCGAATAAACGAGCGCAAATGTAAGTGGAGGTCCCGCTGCTGCCATTGGCTGAGCCGCTCACACCGAGGAAATCATCTGGACTTTTATAAATAATTTTTTGAGATCCGCTGGCCAATTAATGGGATGACTATTGAGGTAAGTTGAAAAATATAGAAATGCACTACATGAAATTTGATCAAGATTTCTTTACGTTTGTACATTAATGTAAAATAAAGTGAGCTGCAAAATTTAATGTTATTTCATTGGTATTTTCAGCTACTATTCACGTCATTTACGTAATTAGTTAACTACGCTAGTTTTTTTTTTTTGCAACCAGTCAATTAGTATTCTACGGTTCTATTTACACTTTATTATCTCCGCCAAGGAGGTTATGTTTTCGTCGACTTTGTCTGTCTGTTATTTTGTAAGTCATCATGATAACTCAAAGAGTTATGGATGGATTTGGATTAAATTCACAGGGATTGTTAAGTGTGTTAGGAGGAACGAATGATTAACCTTTGGTGAAGATCAGTTCATCCGTTTGCTTGTTTGTTTGTCTGCCTTCCTTCCTTTTGACAATATTTTAACTCAAAAAGTTTTGGACGCAGTTTCGTGAAATTGATGTACTTGAGTTGTTAGGTTTATTACGAACACTAAATGACTAAATTTTTGCGATGATCTGTTCGTTCGTTCGTTTGTTGCTGTGTTTGATTTTGTACTTGTTAGCGCAATAACTCAAAAATTTAAATGGATCTTCATGAAATTTACAGGAGCTGTTAGGAATGTTAAAAGACATAAATAATTAAGTTTTGGTGCAGATCGGGTGGTTCGTTTGCATGTTTGACTTATGTTTGTCATAATCTTTGTTAGCAGCATAATTCAAGAAGTTGGATCTTCAAGAAAATTGCAGAAAGTGTTAATGCTATCAAAAGGCACAAATGATTAGATTTTGGAGTTGATACAAATGAAATCACGGTTTCAGAGCTAATTTCAATTTTTCGTTAGCATTGCCTTGCTTGGCGGAGGCATGCGCTCTAATAATGCTGTAGTGTTACACACTGTATTTATTCTTACAGACATTATCATCAAGCGTCTTGGTACTGAATTTATCCCTTCACTCAGAAGAGGCGGTGTGAGTTGTTGAGACTCACTTTAGATATTCGGCTGTTCATAAAGAGTATGGTAACTTCTGTGATGTTAATGAAAAGCTCCCATTCATGTCAAAAACTCTCTCTAATTCAAGACAATAGTTATAATTCCGCAATGGTATATTTGCGGAAGGATAAGGAAAATTCAATTACAGGGAGCTCTGAAAGGACGCTGGAGTTAGGAGCTGAATTTTATAGAATTTTATAAGCAAAGGAAAAACGTAATTTACTCCATCAAAATGAAGGCAGCGATACAAATATTGCTAGAATTTTGGAACAAAAACAATGAGGTTTAAAGTGTGTATGCCTGGATTCTGTAAGAAAAGGAAATATATATAACATACATACACGTATATGCAGTATAGATTTTATATAGGCTAGACTACCAAAATTTGAATAAATCTGTTTATTGTTCTTGCGTGTGACACAAGTTTTGCTGCAAAAATTGTCTCATATTTATAAGTTTGATGTTGTATTAGATCAACAAACGTTCTGATGAATGCCATTCATGAGTGAGGGGGAACAAAACCCTGCGGGGATTTGGCAGAATTCTACAATTTTATTTTTTGTTATTTATTTTTGTAATGGTTGAAAATGAGGCAGCTCCAAGAAAAAGTAGATTAAAGAAAATAATCCATTTATATAATAATACACAGTGAATTAGTGTTGGTCGCTCTCTCTCTTGGTTGGTCCTTCCCTCTTTCACGCTGTTAAGGATTTACATAGGATAAAATTCATTTACTGAAAAACAAGTTGAGTTGCCATAAAATTTCAGCCCTTAGTGTAACGGTGACGAATATAGAGTAGCTTCTGAATCATATGGCCAAACTAAAATGGCAACATTGCATTTTCTGAGTTTCCCTTCACTTTGAAAACTAGCTCAATACTTTTTCATGATATGACGTTGATGATTCTTCTGAGGGTGGTAGATAAGAGGTGGTATCTTTTGATCGAGTTTTTGATTGTGTTAGGTACAAGCTATATCGCATGTATTTTAGCTGAATTTCTCTATTGCAGTTCGATAGGCTCAGTCTTGATTGGAGCTTTCGCTCCTTTCGGGCATAATCCATTTCGTTTATGCTTTATTAAGTAGAATTTCTTCGTAGGAGTTGAAACTTCAGACTGAAAAGACATTTTTTATATGCAACTTATATCGCAGTCCAATTTCGTCCATAAAGGATTGCCTACCCGCTGGTATCCAGGTTACGGTAAGTCGTGAGCATTCCCGCGATATTTTTTTTTTACTTAACTATATTTTCTTAGTGCAACTCAACGTTTGACCGATTCCAAACTGATATATGCGCCTTATTTCATGGCAGTACAACTGGCATTTCATTAATAGACGATCACGTTGCAGTTATGACACTTTTTTTTCCAGCAAAACCTATACTGAGAACGGGAACAATAAAGAAAAAAAAAACGTAATAGCAAAATTATTGCCGTCGTTCTTGACGACTGGGCCCATTTTAGTATACAGTAAACCGCTCTGAAGCGTATCCTGGATGCCAGCAGTGATCCCATCACGACCAAAATTTCACGGTAATGAAAATTGAAAAATTATTAGGCCTCTGCTCAGAATGAAGATTCAGCTACGAGGGAGAAATTCACCGCAAGAACGAAAGGCCAAAGTGGATTATGCAGGACTGGAACAAGAAAGCTTAATTCAAGATGGAACCACTCGTTTACCACACTCTAATGAACGGCATCGACAGTACCTTGCTACTTTTGGAGCCAAGCAGGCTCCAAAAGATGCCAAATATTGAGAGAATATTCTAGGAAACTAGATTTGCTATATTGTTCCGAGACTCGAATTTCCTGCTGCCTCATCTACTTGTCACTCAGTAAATGCATTTTCTTTCATCAAAATCTATCAGATCGAGATGGAGAGGCCAACCAACTGACAACCAGCCAACCAACCAACCAACCAACCAACCAACAAACTGCGTATTATTATATAAGGGATGGTAGAATTCGTTGAGAAGCAGTTGTTGATATTCTGTTACACACGACTCCCGTTTCGGTGTGCCTCAACTCATCAGGTGGGAAGCTGACAATCGTTAAAATTTTAGTCTCTGAGGTTCCGCAGGAATTTAGAAGGTTAACATGGGAAGACGAAATTATCCAAAACTACAATTGACGTTTTTAATCAAATATTTTTTTCCAATGTTGAACTATGGTCCATCGCTTTAACTTTCGTTATAGCACGTTGTACACATGCACAGACGTACCGAGAGAAAAAGTTCGCAACCTGCTCGAGTAAAAGAAATATTAGCACCTATCTATGGCAGACTTCGTAATAGTTACATATCCTAACATTGGAAAAGCCCACACAACACAACAGGTCAAAAGAGAACTTGGAAGCGCAGGCTGCAAGGGAAGAAACACCGGAGCAGACAGAGCTACACCTTCATAATATTATTATAAAATTCGTAATAGATGAGAATATGACATTTATTGTTGATGTTGTAACCGTTCAATATTGAGAGCATTGAGTAATTTAAGAACGTTAACAGGCCTCTTGTGATGGTAAATTTTCTTCACCATGCAGCATCCCGAAAAAAGAAAAAGTTTCCAGTTCCGTCCTGTTGTATGTTATAATTGCACTTGCCATGACATGAATATATTGTAGAATTCAATTAGAAGCAGCGGTTAAATTACAAAATGATGGAAACTACAATATGAGAGTTCATTTTCTCAGCTACAGCAAATTCTACTAGAAAATACATCGCTTCCGTCTTCGAACTGCAGCTTTGCATGTAACAGCACTTCCTCAGGGTCATGGGATTTGAAAGGTTAACTTTTGCAGCCGGCTTCGCTAAGTAATTCTGTGCCATGTGTTTTTTTTTTCTGTTCACTTTGAGTTCTTTTCTAAAATATGTTCACTTGTAGTGGTGATAGCATAACTTTTCAAAAATCCACGGAACTATGGTATGTGGAGAAAGGACGTATGGAGCTAATTTTATGGAAAATAGTTTAAGATAAGAATTTTGCGAAACAAAAATAAAAGATATAAAATACAATTTGAAAGTTACATGCATTCAAATGTACACACGTATACTAACGCTCGACACATCGGGGCAACTGACGAAGCTGTATAGGGGCACGAAGCAAATCTCACACAGGCATAAAATTAGAAGCAGGTACCTAATTTCCACTTAAGAAACGAGAACAATACCACGGGACTGCCGCAGCTATACTCAGCTGCCTTCTACTTTTATTTTTGTTATGGTACCAAGATGATGTCAGAGTCTCCAGGTCACGTGATAGGAGGTTAGAATTTTGAGAAATTTATGATTACTTTGCTTGATTAAATTAGGAGAAAATAATTGATACAGTACGGGTGAACGTAATAAAGTACTTGCTTGTGGCTTTTAATTACAATAATAGAAAAACTGTCACTACATCACTTCTTAAAAAAAAAACAGCGTTGTGTTACAGCAGAGAATAGTCGTCACATATAGCGATGTAGGATGAACTGCTGATTCATTGAAGGTCTTTGTATCGTCATAATAATGTCTGAGAGGATATGAAAACATGTCAAATAATATTAGGTCATGTGAATAGTATAAGCGTTAGCTACTTCGCTTGATCAATACTATACGCCTCCGATATTACAAAAAATATCAATAAACTTGATATATTATTTTGATGACCTGCTACTTTACAACGAGCTCATAATTATGGCTAGTAAAGTGTAATGTACTTGGTTCATTATAGTCAGGAAATTGTGAAACATCTATAACTGAAATAACGGTACAAACCTGTGGGAGCAAATAAGTCATTGCTCATTCGAGTGCGACACTTAAATAAAAATTTGTTTCCACATTAGGTTTCATGTCACGGTTTTAAAGTGAAAATTTACCCTCATGTGAATAAAATGCAGAAGTACACTCAAAATAAGAGCTATGTTCTGTCTGTTGACGTTTGTTGCTACCTAATCGACTTTTATTCTGTACCATGTACATCGTGATGCAAAGTATTAAATTAAATGTACCTCTATGTGTACTGATAGCTTCAAGTAAATTTTCTTCACATTCTGGATCTTCTTATCTCTTCAGCATCTAAAGGACGAATTAGTCATGTTTGAAATAGCACTATTCCTGAGAAACTGATGGATACCCCTGTCCCTCACACCGTTGCATGGAAGCAGCATTTCCAATACGGCTGACTTACGGCAACGACGGAGAGAGAATAATTCATGAAAGAAAGGGTTAAGGGTGACAGCAAGAGGTTAAAATCCAACTGTGTTATTGAGCTGAGAGCAAAATAACCGCCCATTTCAGGTAAGCAATGCATTATAATCGATATCTTTCTGCCATGCTTGTGCGCTAGAAAATCCAACTTAGTTCAACAAACACTTGCTTGTGCAGGCCAATATCTTTTTTCAAGCTTGTCACAGTATATTCTCCGGAAGTATCCCACGGCGATTACGGAATACTGCATATATTTCCTCGTACCGCACGGAAACACTATGCAGTTGTAGCAAGGAGAATAAAGTATGCACGTTGGTGGTAGTAAGGATAGGCATATACTCTGCATATTGGAGAGGGTGAATTAAATCTGCATACCCAACGCGCATTTCTTCATGCTTAATTAATTTTCACCCAGTACCTGTTTTGTAGAGGCTTTTCATTGCAATTTGAGCTGCAAAAATGTCTATTGAAGTCCCCTCGAGTACGCATGAATTATCAAGTCTGGTCCTGGGCAACTCCTGCCTCCCTGCCTCCACCACCACCACTGTGCATTCCTTTGCTTTGAATCCTTACAAAAAACACATCACCCGTTCTAAAGAATACCTCCACGTTGGCTCGAGTGCTTCCTTGGTTGGCTGTGCTATAGCTACCGTGGAGGTAATGGCAGAGCACCAAAGATAGCGAACTCTTGGAGTGATCCTTCTTCACTCAAGAGGAGATGTACCAATGTTCTAGCGAAATTCTCCTATTATAAAAGAGAAGGGATTGGGAAACCGGGATCACGTCGCTCTTTGGAGCGTCTCGTTCTGTGTTATCGAGATGCTGCTGCGCAGAACTCGACGCTCCCTCTGTGCCTCAGATGTCTCGAACTGTCTGCGCGTTGCATGGTTTGTTTGGTTTCATCGTGATGTTGCTGCTGATGGTCTACGTAGCAGCCGCTCTGAAAAATGGTATGGTGGAGACCCAGATTTCACAGTCCTCGGACTTCGCACAAATTGGCGTTCGCAAAGGTATTTGCGGAAATATCAAACAAAATTTAATAAAACTGCCACATCAATTCAAACACAGTCAGCAAGATGAAATAAAATTTGCCCACAGTGCCGAATTATAATTTCTATCACTTAAGAGGAAAAAACTGCTTCGGACTTCCAGCAAATCGAACTTCGCCCAAATTTCAAAAGGGTTTTTGTACGAAGTACAGGGCTGCATTGTATTTTAAAGCAGTAATGACTAGCAATATCAATTTGTTTGCTTGGATAAATTATGCAACACTAAACTTTGCTGCTTCTGTTGGTATTTTTTTATTCTTTTTCAAATCTACAGCTTCGAAGTCCTTGCTGTCCACCAATACAAGTTTAAGTTGAGCCCTTGGCTTCCTGGAAATTATATTATACGGCGCCCCTCAGTAATATTTCCCCCATAAGTACAATATGTGACATTTCAGTTCCAATTCCACTATGAAAACTTGATGCCACACTGCAATACACAGTAGTAGCAACTCCAAAGACTGTTTGCGGCTAACATTTCCTTCAGTATAAAGCCATTAGAAAATGATAACGATTGATGCTTGTCGGTGGCAGCATATCAAACAAGTTCATATGGATTTTGAAGAGGATACTATACTCAAGGGCCGTACTGTTTATGTACAGTTATTTCAGAAAGAATAGTTATTAAAATGTCAGTCATCATTGCAACACTGGGATTCACAAGGTTACTTGCCCAGAAACGATGCAGTAAGAAGTAAAGTAATTTTTCGTTCACTTATTATATAAGTCTACCAGGTAATCTTATGCTGTGGAGAAAAAATCGGAAACGATTGGTACGTAAGCCTAACAATCTAATGATGTTAATGTAGAATTATTTATGTATGACAAATGAGTAGTGTAAAATACGTTAGTAATTGCAAATAACTATACCACTGCTCGTGTGTAAATACTACTATATTATCAGGATAAATATTGACTTCTCACTTAAACTATGGATTCAACTCTGCAAGTTTAAAATGCAAAAGCTAGTTTGCGTTTGAATATGTTAATGTGCACAACAGACCTAACCATACATTGATTGGACACTGCAATTGGGCCTCTCGCAATTGGGCCAGGAGGCCGATTTACGTGTTTATAAATGAGTTCTAATAATCACAGAGACCTAAAAAAAATTAATTTCTTCCTCGTACCATAAGGAATGTGTTGCAGAGCAGGGAATCTAAATTCACAATCATATATCTTCAGTAGGCTGTATACGTCATACTTTCGGACCCCAAGAATAATTGAAAATTCATCATAATTTCAAGGAATATGACAATTATTTAGAAAAAATTTGCTCATAGATACTACCCGTAATGTACTTTAATATTACATACAAATGAGTTTTTTTCCATGACGGATTTGAAGCAATAATCTCAGAAATTGATGTACTGAGAGCTTTCGGGGTCCTACGAATCACCCAAAGAAGACGAAACACCCAGAGGAAGTGAAAAATTCTTAACTTGTGAAATCAAGTTTTAACTAGTAAGCAAGTTCTGAATTTCGAAAACAAGTTCTAACTAGTGGAAACAAGTTCTAACTTGTGAAAACTAGTTCTAAAAAGTAAAAACTATTTCTAACTAGTGAAAACTATTTCTAACTAGTGAAAAATTTTCGAATTCGTGTAAACGGTTTCTAACTAGTGAAAACTATTTCTAAGTAGTGAAAATTATTTCTAACAAGTGAAAATAAGTTCTAACTAGTTTTCGTCAGCTACAACTAGTTTTCACTAGTTTCAGCTAGTCTTTCCTATTTCAGCCAGTTTTCACGAGTTTCGACTAGTTTCAACTAGTTTTCATCAACTACAACTAGTTTTCACTAGTTCCAGCTAGTTTTCACTAGTTTCAGCTAGTTTTCCCTATTTTCAGTTAGTTTTCACAAGTGTTTCAACTTGTTTTCACTAACGGAAACTTGTTTTCACTGTTTATAACTTGTTTACTAGTTAAAACTTAATAACCGTTTTGAAATTCCCACCTTGACAACGACATTCGCTGAGAATGTCGAAAGCTTGGTAAAAAATAACCTTCGTCATCCAGAAGAAGTTTTATTTTACGTTAATTTAATACATGGAACCTGGATATCCTTTATTTTCATCGATTAGTTAAAACTTGTTTTACAACTTGAGAATTTTTCACTTCCTTTGGGTGTTTCATCTCCCTTGGGTTCCTTGGATTTCTTTTGGGTCGTTGGGGTGATTCGTAGGGTCCCGCAAGCTCTACATACTGTACATCAATTTCGGAGGTTATTGCTTCAAATCCTTCATTGGAAAAAAACCAATTGCATGTGATATTAAAGTGCATAACGTGTAGAATCTATAAGGCAATTTTTTTCTACAAAATTTTAATATTCCTAGAAATTAGGATTAATTTTCAATTATTTCTGGTGTCCAAAGCAATGATATATATCGCCTATTGAAGATATTTGTTAGATTCCCTGCTTTGCGACACATTCCTTGTAGTACACGGCGAAGAAATTAATCTTTATTTGAGGTCTCTGTGATTATTGAAACTCATTTTATTAACACTTACGTAAATCGGCCCTTATGTCCAATTGCGAGAGGCCCGATTTTAGTGTCCAGTCAATATATGGTGAGGTTTAGGCGTGGACATATGTAGACAGTTTATCTACTCATTTCACTACAACTATACCACTTATTCAGTGGCCTTCTACTCAGTTATAGAGAGTTTTATGTTACGCGAGCACCGTTGTGAAGGTAAAACTGTAAGGTGTCATCAACTAGGACATTGAAAGAAGTGAATGCGATCAGCCTTAGCAGGCTAACTTTGGTAGTGCGTGTTCATGTCAGTACTTCTGACTTTAATTCAACGTTAATCTCTAGCCGATTCTCTTCGTATGGTGGGCGGACTCAACGTCATTATGTTGACGAGCACGATTGAATTTGATGCCGTTTCGGGGATAATCAGTTTACGTTTGTTACCTGGAACTCAATCCAAAGTGACGAAACCAAATCTCAGGAGTGAATTTCCAGGCAAGTTGAAGCTAATGCGATTATCGTCATCTCGATGAAACTGTCGCGATCGACGATTCTGTTAGTGCAGCGAAGGCTGAGAGTGGCCTACCTACGATAGTGCACTGATGGTCCATAAGGTGAATGCCAGGGAAAAACACAAATCCGAAGCCAACTCCAGCTGTTTTGCTGTTTAATGATGATAGTTGCCACTGCTTCTACTTTAATGAAATAGTGTTAAGTATTTTGTACTGAAATATGATGCTGAGAGATCATTGGATTTGCAGTTGTTGCGATGTGTGCTGTTTGTTACTGCGGTATTATTTGCGCGTTTCATCTTAAAACATTGAAACTCTGAATCACTAATTCTATATTTTTTGAGCTGGAATTTAACGAAAACCAAGTGTTTTAATAACAAGAAAAGAGATGTGGATCACAAAATTTCGAATGCGGTTGAGACGGAACGTAGCTGATATTTGAGTGTTTCATGGACGGAGCTCGAAACTGAATATAAATGAATAAGGATGAATTTGCCAGGTGTAATCACCTATACAGATTTCGCTAGAGAAAGTATTAAAGCTTTAAATGGTTCCTGCAGTTGTCAAATTACCTTTAACTTTGTTGTATATACCGATCGAGGCTTAGTAAGATTTCTTTACGGTAAAACTAAGAAAAATACCTTGTCAAACTTGCAGTTTTACAAAGTGGGGTCTGGAAAAGTTTGTTTCTCGTCCCAGCATAAAATGTGAAAAAAAGACCTCAAGTGCGCTTTGACAAAAATGGGATTTGGCCAATTTTTACAGCTTTAATACAAAAATTAACCTACATTTTGCTGAATTAATAATGTGCTTTTGCTAAAATTTTATTAGTTTTTACGAAGAAATATGAAAATAAAAATTAGTCAGCTGATTTGCAGTAGCAACACAATGTTTTTGATGATATTTAGCTATTCAGTATCCTATTTATAAAAGGAAAAAGAAAAATTATCTTCCAATTCGCCGTATAAACAAAATGAGCTCTGATAACGTATGCTTCTCGCTCTAATAGCAGAAACAAAATGTAGAGCGGCAATTTTGCAATGCATTCGAGGTGGGAGCGCAGAAGGCCTGTGGCCATTGCGCAAGTGTCCATAAATCACAGAAGCCGAAGAGAGAATAAAGGTAGCCATTGCGTAACTGCCGCAGTTACAGTGGCCGGATAGTGGCAGGGCCTCTCCAGTGGGGGGCTGTGTTGCTTGCGAAGGTGCTGACCATTTAATGCTACTTGTTAGCTTTATTTGCCGAGAGAGTCGGCATTTTGCATTAGGTTGACTTTCGTACTACGAGGTTTACTTTGGTTGTAGTGAATTGTTGCGTTTGCTTCCCTTCATCTTGTGTCATATAAAGTGTTGTATTGTTATCCTTAATGGGCTTATTGTTATGATCATTATTAATTTATTAGCTTATTTTAGTGCAAGTAATCACTATTTATTGCACTTGCCTTATGCTGTATTAATTAAAGCATGTATGGATGACATATTAGTGCAATAAAAATATTAACCATAAATAGTGCCTACTTCATAGTTACGTCCGCCAAGGATATTATGTTTTCCTAGTGTTTGTCTGAGTTTCTGTTCGTCTGTCTCTTTGTCTGTCACTAACATAGCTTCAAAAGTTAGGAACGGGTCTTTTCAGAATCTACAGGAATTATTGAGCATGTTAGAAGTAACAGATGATTAACTTTTGGTGAAGATATGCTCGACCGTTTGTTTGTTTGTTTCTTTTTTTTTGTTAGGACCATAACTCAGAAAGTTGTGGACGCATTTTTTATGAAACAAACATGAGCTGCTAGGTATATTTCGAAGAATAAATGATCAAATTTTTGTGATGATCTCTTCATCTGTTTGTCTCTATGCTTGATTTCATGGCTGCTGGCAAAGTAACTCCAAAAGGTAAGAAAAGATTTTTGCGGATTTTTCATGAATTGTTTAAAATGTTAAAAGCTAAAATAAGAATAGTTAGAAATGTTAAAAGACCTTAATGATCATTATTTTGGTTGTGATGAGTTGGTCTGTTTGTGTGCTTTACTAATGTTTGTCAAAGCGATTGTTAAGAACTTAACTCGAAAAGTTATAAGCAGATCTGCAAGAAAATTTCAGAAACTGTTATTACTATTAAAAGGCACAAATGATTAGATTTCTGATACTGATACAAAGAAAAAAATCATAGTTTTAGAATCAATTTGAATTTTTTGCTGCTACCGTTGCCTTGCTTGGAGGAGGCATGCACTCTAAGAGTGCTCTAGTTGAGGTGCAGCGTTCAATTATTTTGATAACCTTTAAGAATATTCCTACTTTGGAAATAATGAGTGTAACTCTAATATCTTTCAATATTATTTTGTTGCTTCGGTAATATACTCAGAGTGAAGCTGTAGTACGATTATCCACTAGGAATATCTTCCCAGAGAGCTGTAGTTTTTAACCTGGTTATTGTAAACCTACTGGGATTCGTTGGGATTCCTGTGATTCAGATCATTTTTTCTGTTTAAGTATTTTGCTTTAACAAAAGCCCATCACTTAAAAATACTTTCGAGAAATTTCAAATACCCTGAACAAAAAAGAGTTAATGGCCACTGCCCTGTAAGGAAGGACTCGTCGATAGGCAAGACAATCTAATTTAGTTGATCCAGGCCAGCTCAGCTGGACTTGTTCAGAGCTTCGGACGGAAAAGTTGGTGTTTCCATTTTGAATCAAGTTGTGGGCGTCAAAACGATTGCAGAAAATACAATCTCTCTACATACGCTAGTTTTTAGGTAACCGCAGGTGTAATCAGGACGATGCTATCACATGCAGCACAATTCAACGTGTCAAAGTTAACATTCTTGTTTAGAGTACCAGACAGATCGAGCGGAGTGGGTACATAGCTTTGCTTGGCTCCGCTCGATCCCACAGAAGCAGACTTAAAGCTGAAGCTTCCTTTTAGTACCTTGTAAAGTACAACGCCAGTACACATGCCGAACCATTAGAGGTCCTGTATTAAAATAAGGGAAATAAAGAAACGTTCGAGAATCTGATAGCGGGCATGAAGCAAGAATTAAGAAGATCTGATATTCGATAAAGCTCAAAAGCAAAAAGGTGCATTTCAAGATTAAAAACGGCCGTTTATAACTGTTATAATTATGTCATACGAAATAACAGTCAAATAACGAACCATGAAGGTTTACATTTACTTTGATGTAGTCATTTATTCGACTTTCTTTGCGTGGCAGATCTGTTCGTATTCTGCATCCTACCTGTGATTTTATTTTATCTGATCTTTTTCATTCATTTTTAATGCAGGACAGTTACGGCCTATAATTTTTTCCCTGCATTGGACCTTCACCTACTGAAGCGTAGGCATGTCTCAGCATGCAAGCCTATCTTGCTCAACAACTACAAACGTAAAAGCAGGATGACGACGACGACGACGACGAAGTGTCCCCACCGCCCTGTCGTCATGGCAGCAGTTGCCAGGCAACCCTGCCTGTGCCTGCACACACAGCCGACAGCGGCGCTGGCGAAACACAGGAGGCGATGCTCCCAATTATTTCAGGTCTTTTGAAATGAAAACAGCAGGGGATCCGGCATGAGGTGGGGGTAACTTGGTGACGTAGTGCCGAGGGATATAAGCAGATAAACCATAAATAGAACGACTGCGGGTAATTTTTAAATGGAATGTTGCAAGGAGCAAATAGAGAGAGACGAAAAATGCGTCAGCATGATTTTTTTGTTTTTATTTTTCTGAAATGAGGAAAAGTTTGGCAGCGTTTGATGAAACGTGTGCTGAAAAAGACTAGATTCATCAATATTGAATGTTATTTCTGACGTAATATCTCATAGTAATATATATACATATATATATATATATATGTAAAGCTGTAAAGCAAAATATAGTGAGGTTGTGAAAAATAACACAATGATGTAAAGGAATTATTATAAGAGCAGCGAAAACTTTAACTTCTGAAATGAAATGGAAACGTAGATAAAGAAGCTTAGAGTGATATAATGAGATAGAATATAGGATAATAATAAAAAATTCAAGCATGCAATGTTCTGCAATACTTGAAGTGCTTAATAAAATATGGGGAAAATATTATCGTAGAATAATAACTACATAGCGTTGCAGTCGAATACAATTAGATTAGTACAGTATCTAGCATGCCTTTGCAGTAATGCTGACACTATGGAGATTGGAGATACTGTAGCGAGTGATGTCATCTGATAAAAAATACGCGTGACCGGTAGAATTTATCGAATGATATTAAACTAGTTAACTGATATATTACGTTGCGATCATGTCACACAACTTCAACAAGATGCAAGATATATTATGCAGAGCAAGTTCATATTTATTATTTTTTCTTTATATGAAACCATTCAGAGATAGTCGAGGGTAAATTTGGTGACGTAATTTGAGTTTGAAGCAATTCAATAAATTCTGTAACTGAGGTGCCAGATGATGAGATTTTAGGGAATTCTGAATTAATCCACAGGAAGAAGAGATGTTACCACTATTTGGCAATGCTATTGAGAATGGTTAACACCAGAGTTGAGTACTTGGCAATTTTTTTATTGATAACACTTTTCTGCAAAAATAATTTATTTTCTGTTGAGGATACATATTTTATTAAAGAATTTCATTGATCAGTGTATTACGCTCAAAACTCTGATAAAGTACAGTATTTTTTTTTCACTGTATATATTTTAGCATAAAACCAAAAGAAGAGGATAAAAATATTCACTGCTGTGTTGTAATGATTATTTGTTGAATCAGAGCTTGCGCTGCTGACTTATAGATTCCATATTTGTCATTATAGCTGTATGAACAAGGCAAACAATTTAAAATACGACTGCATGCCTTTTTGTCTTTCTTTCTGCATAGGTTGGAGCAAACACAGCGGTCTTTTTCGAAGGCAACAAAGCTATGCTCGCTCTTACAAAAGTGAAAGTGGGCTCCACGAAGGACATTTAACAGCTCGTGTTTCTTGAAGCATCAATTAATAAACTAAGCGTATATAAACCCATAAAATGAAACCGTTGAAGTGTTCTTCTTAGTGCTTTGCATAGACTATTAAATTGCCAGTTTACTGAATGCAAAATAGCTGTATACGTATTTGCATTCAAAAGAACGCCTAGTGGCGTAAGACCATCACCCGCGGTAGGGCAAATTCAACGCAGTCATTTTTCATGGCCAGCTTACTCTAGTTTTCTGGCATTTCGCATCAAACTGACTCCCTACAAAAAATTATGAACATTGCTCAATCCCTTAACTGCCTCTTTTCGGGCGGAGTTTCAGATTCCAACGCCGTCGCACATAATGTCAATTATTATTTTTACACAGATTCACTGACGATGGAAATAAAACACTAGACTCCCGAAGTGATTATTATTTGACCTTTACCTTTCTCATGATATACCGTATATTGTATATATAGTTAAATCTTCAACGAAAACATTATCATCTCTCTCACTTCGTTCGCGGGTGATAAAAATGTTTTACCTTATGTGCATATCAATGCAGACTAAAGGCTGTCAGAGTGAATAAACTTAAAATTCGCTATTATGCAGAGCAGTACCTGTAAACGCAGTACCTAATTTAGTAGGGAGATATTATGTGTGAAAAATTTTTTTTTACCCCACTGTCACGCAGTCGTAGGTATATCCATCTAAACTAAAAATAACGACTGGTGAGGTCTGTAGACATATATTCAAACCAAATGTGAATTCGTTTCATACATATAGGTACGTAACTGTGAGCTCATCGGAATATTTATTTAATTCATAAACAATAGATTCGGAATATTATGTATGTAATCAAACTCTCGCTCCTTAATTATGATCATGTAATGCAAGTTGGTAGTCCGTGCTACTGCAGGACCGATGTCAGCAGTTGTATCGGTTCTAGTGCGCTGATTGATACCTCCGTCTACGAGGTAGTGTTTTTTGTCTTGTTTGTCTGTCTATTTTTCTCTTTGTCTGTTTGCCTGTCACCAAGATAACCTAAAAAGTTATGAACGGATCTTTACGACATTTATAGGGATTGTTAGACAGGTTAACAGTAACAGATGACTAATTTTTAGAGAAAATCGTTCATCTGTTTGTTTGTGTGCTTATTTTTCCCAGTACCATATACTTCAAAATGCTACGGATCGATTGCCATGAAATTCACATGAGTTGTTAGGTATATTACGAAGGGTGAATGACTAAATTTTTGTGGCGAACTGTTTGTTCGTTCGTTCGTCGCAGTGTTTGATTTCATGATTGCAAGCACAATAACTCAAAAAGTTATGGATAAATCTTCATGAAAATTACAGAAATTGTTAGTATTGCTAAAGGACATAAATGATTAAATTTCGGCGATGATCGGTTGGTCCGTTTGTGTGTTGAACAAATGTTTGTCATAATGTTTGTTAGCAGCATATAGCTAACTCAAAAAGTTATAAACGGATCTCCAAGAAAATTACTGAAACTGTGAATACTATCAAAAGACACATATGATTATATTTTGGTGTTGATGCAAAGAAAATTATTATGGTCTTAGAACTATTTAAAATTTTTCGTTACCATTGTCTTGCTTGGTGGAGGTATGTGCTCTCAGAGTGCCCTAGTTTATGTTGAATTATTCATTAGATGGCTAATTCTTCCAATACAGTTCTACAAATAATGTTTATTTAAACTGATCACTGCACTTTTTGTCAACCTCCTGAAGTTCAAGAGAATGCCTGCGCAGCCACCTATGATGGATAGCGTTTCTGTTCAGTAATTTCTTCCCTTTGTCAGACAGTTTATGACTGGTACAATAATTTGGGGTGCTGCGTTGCTCCATTTCAGGATAATTTCCCTATGAACTATAGAGTATGGCTACTGACATTGCTCTAGTGAAATATCAAAAGCCATGCTCTGGCTCAGAAAAAATAAGGACAGAATAACGGGATAGATAGAATAGTGCAGCACTCGTACTTAATTTTAGTAGCGATGATCCTTCGCATCTTTAGGGCAATATATGTATATGTTACAGTGAATGCCTGAAACCAGTTATTTCGTTAAATCCCTCAAAATTTCAGTCATTTCATGTAATGCCTGATTCACTCGGGGATTTCACGAAATCACTAAAATTTCTAGGAATTCCATTAAATAAGTGAATCCGAGCAGCTATTTTTATACCGATTCACTGACGATGGACGTAATAACGCTAGACTCCCGAAGTGATTATTATTTGACCTTTGCTTTTCTAATGATAAACAGAACTGATCCTTCAGGGTAACTCATATGCAGTTTTACGCTTTAGAGCATTTCGTTGAACCTTTGGGATACTTGTTTCGTTTTTTATTGGCTGTATTTTCACACCACTAGCAATTTCTTGCAAATATCTACTCTGTCTAGTATAAATTGGAGGTTTTATTTAAACATGAGCTATTGAAGCAATATTGACAATGCAAGAGATTTCTTTCACCAAAGAATGAAGATATCACTCGTATAGAAAATTTAAATCTTTTTAGGGTAAATCTTGTAATAATTTAGTTCCCATTTATTGCAAGATGATGTTTATTTATTTATTTTTTATCTATGAGCTGTTTTTATTACTGTTGCTGTAGAAACTACGAAAAAATAATGTAAAGCACACTTGCACGAGGTGTACTTCCGTTGAGTCGAATTGAAAAAAAAAAAAAAAAATCATGGATTGTGGCAGTAAACTACAGACTAGTTAGCTTGATTTCTGTTGGTTTGCAATTTCTTAGAGAGGATAATTGCTGGACAGTCTGTTACTTTTAGAGAATAATTATGATCTGTTGATGACCATTACGGTTTTTACAGAGATAGATCCGTTCAGGATCATCTTGTTGCTCTGATAAAACTCCCAATACATGATAAAAAAAAACTAATATTGTTTGATATTTCTAAAGCCTTTGATATGGTAAACCTGGTCTCCTGCTTGCTAATTCCCCGACTCTGCAAACTGAAAATCCTCTGTTCGCATGGACTAAGGGCGTGTGCGATTGGGCAGCAAAGTTAAGCCTTTGGCTTGTCAGAGTCGTCTGACTGGTGCCCTGGTGCCGACTTGATGATTCAAGTTTAACTTCATTGAAACAAATATCTACATTCTCTAGAAGTGAAATGTTCATTCTTTGGTTCGAGGAATGTCTTGTGACATGTTCGATCCGGCCCTCGGGCTTGACTTCTTCGAAATTTCAGGCAGGTGCAGAGGCTGCTTCGTAAGGTGGAGCTGCCTGCAGGCTCATCACAACCGAGTTTCCTCCAACACTTGCAACACGATTTGAAGTGACAATACATAAATTTCTAATAACAATAAGAAGTTTATAGAAATGAAGGGCAATGGTAAAAGAAATGCAAAATAATAATGATTGACAATTATACGTAATTCGGTACCACGTTCTGCTTGACGCTTTGGACAAAACAAGCTTCAAAGGCTTAATTTCGGGGCCCAGTGGAACTCGCACTTTCCTCTTCTATATAACGCTTCAGTAGCTCTTGTATAAACATACCTTCCATATGCGCCAGATATTAGTAGATATGAGCAAGGAACTGATAGTGGTGTGAAAACAACGCCAACAGAAAAGACAGAAACTTAGAACAACTCACAAGAAAACAGTAACGGGACAATAGAATTAGTATCATTGACTGGAAAGTGAAAGGTAAAAAAGGAAACAAAATGTGCTTCAAAAGAGATAGCCCGAAGGCTCAACTAAAGGTTCCATTGATTATTAATACTACATATGAGCTACCTTGGAGGAACAGTTTCGTTTATCATGAGAAAGGCATAGGTCAAATAGAAATCACTTCATGAGTCTAGTGTTATTATTTCTAACGTCAGTGCGTCAGTGAATCAGTATAAAAAAACTGCTCGAATTTAGTTATTTCAAGGAATTCCTAGAAATTTTAGTGATTTTGTGAAATCCCCGAGTGAAACAGGCATTAAATGAAATGACTGAAATTTTCAGGGATTTCACGAAATTACATGTTTCACATATTCACACTAATGTATATGTACATGTTCTTGCTCTCTTATCTCTCACAGTTAATGAAGGGGACCGTCCAAAAAAAGTTCTTTATTATTGGGCCGATCTTTATGAAACTTGGTACAAATAAGTAAAATCGAAAACGATGTGAGTTAGACTCCTGTACTTTACCCATTTTCCCAATAGAAAACGTGTTATTCATAAAAAACGGGGAAAAAGGGGCCATCCATTTATTTGTTTTCTAAGGGGAAAATGGGAAGAAGTACAGGAGTCTATCCCACATTTTTTTTCGGATTTTACATATCTGTACTAAGTATCATGAAGATCGACCTAATAGTAGAAGAGCTTACTTCATGTCTAAAGTACTAAATTTTCAAGTAAGGCCACCCCTAAGCCATATTTTTTTTAATTTTTGTGCCGATTTTCATGAAACTTGGTACAGACATGTGAAATCGGTATAAATGTGGGTTAGACTCATGTACTTTTTCCCATTTTCCTCATAGAAAACGAGTTATTCAAAGAAAACAATTTTTTTCCGATTTCTTTGCATGACTTGTTTTCTTTTGGGAAATGGAGAAAAAGTACACGAGTCTAGCCCACATTTGTTTTCAATTTTAAATATCTGTGCCAAGCTTCATGAAGATCGGTCCATTAACAAAAAACTTTTTGAAGTTTAAAAAATATATTTCCCAGGAGGGATCCACTCCTTCCTCCACTCCCTTGCTCTACCCACTTAGGGTTGCGCTGGCAGCCTAAAACTTCGCCTGTGTGTTTGTCTGATGTATAGCTACTGTTTAGTGAAGAGAACCGGATTTTGGAAACATGAAGATTTTTTGGAGAGACGGTCCCCTTTTTAATGTTAAATTAAATGAATATTACCAAGTGTTCTGGAGTATATTTTTGCCTCACTGGGCCCTCACCAGTCCCGTTTCGCAAAAATTAGGTTTCTAAATAAAGAAAGAATCAGTCATTTTTGGACCTATGAGCGCCGCGACTATGAGACGGTAGTCGGAGGACTACATTTTAAGACTATCTCCAAAAATCTGAGAGAAACGGAAACTTGGTCCTTAGAGGGTAAGGGGCAAAATAAAGGGATTGCTGTAAAGGTAAGCGCTAAAATTGACTTGCATGTAGTGCAGTATATAGCACTAATAAACTAGAGAAAAATTTCGACTTGCGAAACAATAGGTACAAAGAGATCACTGATGCAGCTAAACATGATTATGCCCATGCACACCGGAAGTAGTCCACATAAAGGAAGTAAGACAGCAGTTCGCTAGTAAGGAGAGCATTACTACAATTACCATGCAAATCATGCAATATCTATCAGAGGCTGAAACCAAATATTTACTGATTTGTAGCGGATTAGCACAAGCATACTCGATAACTCGTTTACCGTGAAAACAGTAGCTAAAAAACATCACCCACGTAACTAACCTTTTGAAGCTCGTAGCTACGGGTATTTTGGCCATACAGACAGGAAGTATAATGGCAGATAGGTGAGGTAGATAAAAAGTTCACCAGTTTGTAGCTCACGATATCACAATCATATTCGGTTACAATATGCCCTAACACTTTGACCACAGTGTGCACCGCATATGGTACACTTTGTGGTACGAATACTGTTACCTATGATTTGGAGATGTGGCCAAAGAGTTAAGGAAGGAGATCTGTAAAACACCATTCTTATAGATGAGCTCCTTA
>LQNS02278094.1:36365520-36376147 GCA_001587735.2 Parhyale hawaiensis | reverse complement strand
TGCACAAAATGATGCGCAGCGGCCGTGCACAATGAGTCCAGTTCACCCCTGACCTAAACAACGCTAGTGTAAACAAAGAATCAATCAGCCGGAGCGTTGACACTGTCAATACAGTGACCGCATCGGTAAACGTCGAGTCGAGCGTTCCAGTACACTTTTGCTTCTGGATACTTTAGCTGCAGCGATTTTAAAATCCTTACCTGGAATTTTTCCTCTTGACGGCAGCAGATGTTGATGGCAAAATATTTGAAATGCTAGAAACGGCGAGGATATGCCAACGGCCAGCTCAACGTACGGAACAATGACTCCGAGATGAACGTTGAAAATTCATGCTGGCATTTATTTTCAAATACTGGGAATGCTATTCTAGGCTCTGGTCAAGTGAAAAGACATACATTCGGTGACAAGATGTTGCTATTTCCCGTAGCTAAAAAAGTAAAGAATGCCATTTAATAGTAATGATTATACTTTACTAGAGGGTTAATGTGACATGTACAGTAACCTCGAATATTTTATAAATGAAAATATTAAGCGAATTGTGAGAATCAATGCAGTTACGAGCCCATCACTCCAATTCGCATTGCGAAGAGTCAGCGTTATATCAGTCAGCAAAAGCTTCGTGTGCTCAATTCGTGCATTGTGTAAGAGAAACCATGGAATTTAGGTTTGATATTAAAGGAGGTTCATTTTTGCTGCCTAGAATTCAGAGGAGGGATCCTTTTTTCAAATTTTCTAATGATGAATGAGCCTAAAGTCAACAGTAATAATAATATTGCATTAAGTTGTATTAAGAAGTCTATAAATATTTTTATTGAAAACGTTTTAAAATTAGGATATCTATCGTAAGGTTATTGTCACTCATTAGTTCGTCATAGTTGCGTGAACTTTTTATACCATGATACCACCCTTTTATGGCAATAACTTTTCCCCAAGGAAATCCTCAAGATTTAGGTTTATAACAATTTCCGTTAGGGAAATCCGCGAAAAAGAGCACAGCTTCAGATGCACCGCCCCTTCCTTTGCAAGAAATTCTGAACGTGCTGCAAATAACATCGTACCATTGGTGCATACACCGTCACTTCAGTGGGTGCCATAACTAAGCTCCATCGGTATCGGCATAGAATTCATTGCAGGGATAAGTGTTTGACAGTACAGCTTTGCAAAGGTTCATGACAGCCGGGAATGGGTTTTTCGGAATGGTTCTTCTGACGGTGTTCCAGGGGTCCAGAGCTTGCTTAGTGCTTCATTAGGGTTATCTTCATACTTTAGGTCGTTATATGCTTTACTTTCTGGGTATTTCTGAAAATAATAATACAGCCCTTTCAAGCTATTAACACTGTGCTATGTGAAATTCATTTAACGTAATATAAGCTAGCATATGCAATTATTTATGCACATCTATAGGTTCGCTGCTCACGATTTTAAAGCAAAAGACCCCTTCTGGTAACTGAAGCATCTAACAGATCTATTAATAATGCCAATTAATACGATAACGTTACTAATTTCTGGCACGATGCCTCGCATCTGGGCAGCAGGCGGCGAGACGCTCGTCGGCCGGGCCTCGGCCGCGTCACATCTACAGAAGTCGACCTCATTTCCCGGCGGACTTTGCGGTCGCTAATCAATGTTCTCACGCCTAATGTTCTTTTTGGACATGACATAGCAGCACTTATTGCGTGGAGCAAAAATGCTTCAGAATTAACCGAGATGCAGCCATCGAACTGCCAGCCAATGGGCAGAGGGACGTGGTGCTGCTGACGGTGTTGCAGTTGGGCAAGGGATGCTTGTTGGGAATTGGAGGCGATAAGATGCACAGTCAGTGCGCAGATATACTATGAAGCAAGGACAAAAGTGTAGAGCATCCTACATTGGAGCATCAAAGAATTACTAGTAAAGCTGATGATCGGAACATAGTAGAATGAGGATTTCCTATGACCTGAATTGACGAAAAAACTGAACCGCACAATGAGATATTTTTAGACTAGAGTATAGAAGAAAATCTTCTATAAAGGTAAGGTAAACTTGTATTATGCGACACTCCCGCCGGCAAATCTACGTACCCTAGTTCGTGCTGCAGAATTATTCTCGATGGACACAGCGGAGTACACGGCTGCAGTCTGTCTCAGTTTGTTAGAGGTTTGATGTCAAAGGCGGAAGGCTCGAATGGCAACAAGCTGCAGCTGTTACGTCAGTGGTGCACATTGCTGGTTCAGCCAGTGCCCGACAGTGGACAGTGATAGCTGATAACGTAACGCTGTGATCCCCGGCATCACAATGAACTTTAGTGACCAGGAAGCGATCCTTACGCCCTGAAACATCTACTCTCCCAGAGCGAGCATAAAAATAAAACTCGTCTCTTTAGTAGGCTTTATCAGCTGAGCCTAATTATGATTTTTTCACAGCCGCATCGTAGTTTTGGAAAAAACAAAACTCTTGTATTGAATGATAAAGCTTCATTTGCATAGTAGTAAGAATGATATTGTTATAATAACTGAGTTACCCAACGATCGAAAGTGGTGGTAATAATTTTGTGATGATCTTTTATTGCTTTTGCTTGAGGTATGGGTTTTGATGCAAAATTATGCCTCATATCTGTGCACTTGATCTTCTATTAAGATAATAAATGTTGTACCGCTATGAGTTTTCGAGAGTAAAATGTTCCTCGTGCAAGTGAAAGCCCGACTATCAATTTTAAAACAATTCGAATTCAAGTAGCACCAAAAAAAAGATAGTTCAACCAGAAGAATTCAACGGAAATGCTCAGTGTTTACTGTATCCTGGATACCAGCAGGATCGAAATTTGACTGTAATGAAAATTGAAAATGTTTTGGCCTCTGCTCAGCGTTAAGTTTCCTTTGCTGCGCAGAAATTCAGCTGACGAATATGCGTGAAATAGCTGATGTAAGATGAACCTAAATACTCCAATGAAAGATATAGCTCTTCAACGACCAAGTTCAAAGGAAGAATCACATTAGACTAGCGGGACCGGAGGAAATTCCACGGCTCATTACTGTTTTCACCTACTTTCATTTGACGTAAGGCAGTGCTCCTATAATTTAGCCTACTCCGTCTAATCTAAGTAGTGGAAATTAAGTGGCACACTGCCTATATCGCGTCGACCGTCTAATCTAAAGTCTGCCTGACGAAGCCCGTCTACCGTAACTCACCTCGTCTAGCGGATTCTAGCCTCTCTAGCTCACCAGTAAAGCTTGCATACAACGTTATTTCTTCCATTATTCTCCTATATTTATACATGCCTTTCGAAGCTCTGTTTTCACGGCTTGCAGATAATTTAGCCGATCATATTCCTACGCGTTTCGATTTTCTTGTTAGCGTGTCCGATTTTTTTTTTTCTTCTTTTTTTACCACTAAGAGACCCGTGGATATTGATCAGTAGCCCATCATTTTCCTGCTCTCTTTGATGCGATAGCTGTAGACTACAACAAACCGTTAACTTTTTGGCTCAGAGCAGACTACCCCTCTGTGCTCAAGATGTCATTGTATTTCCTGAGATATAACACATTTGCTTGAAAGAATACCTTAGAGCCGATATGTTCAACACTACCCGCTCCATTCGCCAGCAGCGTATCCTAACTACGTATCTGGCTGGCCCTCTTAAGAACGTCAAGGCGCCACCAGCAAAGCAAACATAATATGTTGGGAAAGAAATGAGAAGCGTAGATAAGATACTTGTGAAATGGTTTTCATGTCTTTGCTTTGAAAGTGAGTAAAAATTTTTTCAAGAAGGGATAAAGAAGATAGCTATGGTTGAACTATGTTCCAGCGAAAATCAGAACTTCTTGCAAGTTGAAGCTGCCGCTATCTAACAGTGAAAAACGTAATAATTGTGCAGACGCAAGGACGTGCACACGGACGGACGGAGCCTCAAGCAGAATTATAATATAGACTAGAGAGCACACTGAGAGCGCAACCTCCGCCAAGTACGGCAACGGTAACGAAAACTAAAGTCATGATTTTCTTGGCATCAACATCAAAATCGAATCAAATGTGCCTTTCGATAGGATTAACAGTTTCTGCAATTTTCTTGAAGATCCGTTAATAATTTTTTGAGTTATGTAGCTAACAAACATGACAAACATGAGTCAAACACACAAACGGACCAACCGATTATCATCAAAATGCACCCATTCATATCTTTTAGCACTACTAACAAGTCTTGAAAATTCCATAAAGAACCATCTATAACTTTTTGATGTATAGTGCTAACAAACATAAAATCAAACACATAAAAAAACGAACGAAAAGCTCATTTAAAAAATTTAGTCATTTACTCTTAATAGCATATCTACCAACTCATGTTAATTTCATTAAAATCCGTTCATAACCTTTGGTGTTACGGTACTAAGAAAAAATAAGCAAACAAACAAACATACGAAATAAAACATAACCTCCTTGGCGGAGGTAACTAGCTGGAACCTGTGAATATTTCACGAACGAAAACCATGTTTTTCAGTGATATCTCAGACCCGTATCAACTGATATAAATTAAGGAACAACTGACTGGCGAAATTCCTATGAGAGACGCCAGTGTTGAACACTGCTCTCATATTTTGAAGACGAGCATCTTGAGAGCTGCTGAACGATACATCCCTAATAATCGAGTTCGTCTGAGTAGGTTTGATAGGATTATTACGCACAGATACATTGATGCAACACGAGCATCGTTTGGTACACGCATAAGAAACAATTTTAATTATGTATCTGCATATCCACTAGAAGTCAAACATAACTTTCTGGGCAATATAAAGCAAAAGCTTATAGAATCATTGCATGACATATTCTTTAAAACGTTTTTTGAATACATTATCAGAATGGGCTCTAATAAAGAGAGGAATTTTATTGAGAAGCACAATGATCACCTCTGGATGAATCGGACAGTCAATTGCTGCACTGCTAGGCGACAAGTGAGTTACAAAGCCTGGATGAAAACAGGTCCAGTCACATAAGGGCATGTCGAGATGTGCAGAAAATAGTAGTAGTACTACTAAAAGCGAAAGGGAAGTTTCCGTAGCCGCTATGGCAAAACGCAACCCAAAAGCATTCTATAAATTATGTAAATGAAATATGACTAAAAAAAAAAACCATAGGTCCGCTCAAAAGACCTGGCGGTGCAATCACCAATGACCTATGTAAGAGATAAAGACACAATCCTGAACGAGTATTTCACCACCGTATTTATGATCGAAAATGTTACGATTATTCCTGAACCAGTACCGATGCAAGTTGCTCCCATTAACACATGTGTTTTCACGGAGATCGGGATCCTTCTACGTAGAATTGACCCACCTGAATGGATACAAATCCTCTGGCTCAGATATTGTTTCTCCCGTGTTCTACGGGAAATAGCTCCAGTCTAGTGATGGGTCGGATGTCATTTTTTGGACATCCGCGAATGCGGGTGCAATTGCGGATGTTGCCATCTTGACACCCTCGGATGCAGATGCGGATGCGGATGTAAAAAAAAGTGCGGATGTTCCACGGATGCAAATATTCCCCCCATCACACACGCACACCCCCACTCACTACGGTAGTTTATACAGCACTTGGGGGAAAATAACTTAGATTGTGCTTTGTTGACAGGGACAGCACTTACACACATTTCAATCAAAATGAGAATTTGCAGTTTTCAGCACTATGGATGAGCTTAGTTTACAGTGATAAACCTGCCCATCCACGCTTCCTTTGATGCGGATTTTACAGTGCTGGTATCCGCCGATGAGGATTCGATTGCGGATGTTACCATCTTAGCATCCGCGGATGTAGCTGAGTATGTCTAAAAAAGGTGCGGGTGTTCCGCAGTTGCGGATGTGGATACTCGCCCCATCAATACTCCATGCATTTCGAGGCCACTGCTCGAAATACTCAATTGGTCTTTCAGAACGGAAGACGTTTCGCAGCATTGAAAAGTAGCTAACGTGATCCCGATACGTAAAAAGGAGAATAAGAAAAACCCCAGCAATTACCGATCAATCAGTTTTACATCGGTCTTCAGCAAAACCATTGGTGCTGCTTAATAAGCCTACTGGACTTCTTTTCGAAACTTACGGAAATAAGAGATGAAGAAAAGGTTGTGGACCTCGTAATCTAGACTTCCATAAGGCTTTTGACAAAGTCTCCCATCAACGGTTATTGGAAAAATTGGACGCCCATGGCATCCATGGACACTATTTACGCTTGATCCGGGCATGGCTTACGACCCGACAGCAGTGAGTGAAGCTTGAAAGAGAGACAAGTGACTAAACGCAGGTATCATCTTGGGTTGCGTAGGTAGCATGCTTACATTGCTTAGCTCACTTCTGTTCTTAATTCACATCAATGATCTCGATCTTGATATCCGTAGCTTAAATTGGTAAATTTGAGGATGATATATAACTCTCTCATCCTGCCACGAAAAGAGCCGAGCTCCAACAACACCTTGACTTCCACGTGGAATAGAGTACAACCTGGCAAATGAGCTTTAATGTCGACAAATGTTCAGCAATGCACGTAAGGCCAGAGAACCCCTCAACTGAATTTAAAATGAACGGAACAAAATTGGCAGCTGTCACCCAACAATGTGACTTGTTAGAACTACTGTATTACAAACTACAACAGTCAGGAAGTTGACAAAAGTGGGGAAATGGCAAGCAGAGTACTGAGATTCATCACCAAGAATTTCGAATACAAATCCAAGGACATCATCTTTCCCTTCTATAAAGCGCTAGTGCACCCACACTTAGAATTTCCTGTTAAATTCTGGTCGCCACCTCTGCAAAGATATCGATAACATGGAAAGAAGAAAACGAAGAGCAACGAAATTGATATCTCAGCTGCAAATCAAACCATACGAACGTCGCCTACAAAAAAAAACAACCAGGTCTGATCTCTCTCGAGCAGAGACGACTCAGAGGGTAACTATAGAAGCATTCAATCATTTGAATGGCTTCAATGACGTACCTACAACGGAACTTCTTGAGAGAGACCTCAATGATCGCCTGCGAAACAACAGTCAAAAACTCAAGCATAAAGCTCGAAGAACAACTTAAAACCAGCAGTTCGCTCCATATTTTATAGTAAACATTTGGCATAGACTAGCTTCTGACATCAGTGTGGAGATAGTCAACGCGTTTAAAAATCGCCTCGACAAATATTGGGAGAGACAGCCTCCACAGCAAAGAACACCTCCTTCAGACATCACAACTCTAACGGCCAAAGCTTCAGAGGCCACTTTAAGCCATAATCTTTTCTCTTCCGCCCCAACTAGCTAAACGTCACTAAGCTCCGCACATCAGTGAGCATAAATCCTGCTTGCTTGCTTTCTTGCATGCATGATCGTTTCCTTGGCTGATATTCTTCCCTTTTTTTCTTCTTTTCCCTCAGTCGTTTAAATCATACTAACATAATGGCAATAGCTCATAGCCCCAGTCCCAGTTTCTCTCTGGGATTGGGCCTGTTGGTTCGTCTACTGCCGCCTATCTAATCTAATTTTCTCCCACCTATTACTGAAGGAATCTTTGGAAATTCTATAGAACAAAAGAGTTGTTCCTCAATGACTGTTGATGCACTAGGACCCGTATCATGCATACGAAGGGTGAAAAATTTTCCACTTCAGGCACTGAGCCTTCTACTAAGACCTGTGAGCAGTAGCGGCGTAAATTTAAATTTGACTCCTTCACCTACTGATCTTTGCCAGGTCGTATCATGGATATCTCAAGGAGGCCTTTATTTTTCCTTTTGTCTAATACTGATGAAAGTGTCAGTGGCGTACTAACTATTTATCTAAGTAACTAACGAAGGGATAAAAAAAATCATAATATAAATAGTACCGAGCTAGTTTTCAAAACGAATTAAGCGGGCTTCACAAAATGCAGTATTTCGACTTTCGAGCACATATTCCAAAATCTATAATTAGTATTGTAATTCAGGACTGAACTTCCATGCTATCTCATCTTGTTATTTAGTCGATGATTTTCTCCTATCTAAATAGATAAGAGCGTGGCGGAGAGAAGCACCATCCAACCAACCAAATGAGCAAGCAAGAAACCAACAACTGTGTATTATTAGGCAGTCGGTAAACATGGAAATTCTTTGCAGATACTAGTGTACCTGGCAGCCAAAAATGACGCCAAAAATTTTTTGATGATACTTCTTTCACTTTCGTACTAATTTATTACCTCACAACAGCCCACGTCTGTTGAGAAGCGCGTGTGACAGGCAAAAACAAAATTATTCTCTTTCAGTTCGCAAAGAAGCATTTCTCATGTAAATTTTGGCTCGGTATCACAGATACGTCATGTAATATTAGTCTAACTAGCGGGACCCGTGAAAATTCCACGGTAAAATAATGTTTTTACTTATTTGACATAAGGTAGTGTTCCTGTAATTTGACCTGCCCCGTCTAATCTAAAGTCCGCCTGACGAACCCCCGTCACCTTAACACGCCTTCTCTATAGCGGACTCTAACCTCTCTAACCCGTGAATCTATATTGACGCATGCCTTTTCTACGCTCTGTTTTTCCACTGTTTATAGATAATTTAGCCGATCATCATGTTACGCGTTTCAATTTTTTGTCAGCGTGTCCAATTTTTTGGGACGACTACGTGACCCATGGCTATTGATCAGTAGCCCATGATTTTCCTGCTCTCTTTGACGCGATAGATATACAGTACAACAAACAGACTCGGGCAGTTTCTTCAGCAGCCTAACCTTCTGTTCTCAAGATGTCATTGTATTTCCTTAATTAGACATCACACACTCGCTTGAAAGAATACCTTAGAGCCGATGTGTTCAACACTACCCGCTCCATTCTCCAGCAGCGTAACCTAAATACGTATCTGGCTGGCCTTATTAAGATCGTCGAGCGTCACAAGCAAAGCAAGCATAATAGCTATGTTTTGAAAGATATGAAAAGCGGTAGATAAGATACGAGTGAAATGGTCTTCATGTCTTCGCTTTGAAAGTGCTGAAATTTTTTTTCAAAAGCGCTAAAGGAGATAGCTATGGTTGAACTTCGATCCAGCGAAAATCAGGGCTTCTTGCAAAATGAGGTTCCCCCTACCTAATACTAAAAAGCGCCACGTACAGACACGGTACGTACGGATGGACGGACGGATATGGAGCCTCAAGCAGAATTATACTATAGATATTGTCGCTCAAGTAGAAAGTTCTTTCACAAAAGGAAGTAATGAAGTTGTGAAAAATAATGGCTGAAACAAAATCCTCGAGTTCCTTCCCAGTTTGCTGTACACGAGGGAATATTGTACCCTTTGTTCCGTTTATTTAAGCACTGCCTCAGAGCAGCTGATGTTTAGATGTTAGAAGAGTATAAATCAGGATGGGTAATAGTGCTGATAGAAACTGTATATATCACCGACTAATAAACACAGACGACTATTTTTTCCAGTATTTTTGCTACGAAATTAGCAGCAACGATAACGTGACAATTGATCGCTTGCTTGAAATCGTAAGGTCGTTTCCATGATGCCAGCGCTATTTAGAAATCTCTAAGGGCGCCAGGAGACAATAATGACGTCACAATTGTGTCGAAAAGTCGATTTGAGGTGCGCTTAGAAGTAGTGCGTCTCCTTTTCTTAGGTAGATACCTTCATATCTCGGATTTCACCGCTAGCTGTACCAGAAGTACATCCGACTATTAAGTTCGCATAATGTTGCCATTATTTACAAGTTGGTTTACTTTCCACCTATCGGTTATTAACAACGAAGGGTAACGGGATGGCCACAGTTTTCAACCTGGCCTAAATATGACCTACCTTCGGCAGCAGCGGATCTGGCTGCTGCTAAATCGGCCACAGTTTTTAACGACCAGTCGTCAGCTACAGCTATACTGACTCCTCTGCATGAGTCCAGTTGGCCTGTATCTGCCGCACGAACCAGTGCGTGTGGGTTTCCCAGTGGAGGGTGCTGTCAAAGTAGGCTTTACCTTTTACCTGTTTTCTTCAAGCACCTCTGAGGAAGGCCAGATGAATACACATCGGTCTTTATTATATTTTAGATTATTTGAAAAGTAGAAATTCAAGCAGACGGTATGCGTACGATGCATCCCTTGCGTACAAGATATTACTTTCGTATAAAAACAAGCAGTGAATAAGCGGGATCTCTTCACTCAGAGTAATAAAATTATTGAACTCCAATGATTAATGTGTAACAATCCATAGAAGAAATTACCTACAGTAGACTGAAATTACCTGTATGGAGTGAACTCATTCAGAGGTAACTATACTGTACAATAGAAGTGCCTTCATTCGCTAAAGGCGACTCGATCGTACCAAAATAGCGTAGGAGGCCGCATTTTCACGCTCGGTTAAGCTTCTAATAAGGAGTTTAGCACTACGCCTGTGTACTGTATTGGCAGGGCTTTGTTACGGACAAACACAATTCTCGTATGACATATTGTGCTCAAATAGAAGAAGCGCAGCGGACGCGCGCCACACACACATGACTTAATTGGCAAATCACGACACGCGTTCGCCGTGGCAAAAAAAAATTGAACAATTTTCTCTTTCCCAGGACTGCATTGCCACCCTACGTGAGTTAATTTGATAACTGCGCTGATGATGACAATTACCGGAACAACACTCATCCGCACCCCCATCCCCCTCCCCACCT
>LQNS02278094.1:36338987-36352352 GCA_001587735.2 Parhyale hawaiensis | reverse complement strand
AATGGTTTTTTGCTGGATTTCTTTTAGCAGCGTTTTGGGCTTCCCGGTGTTGCAAATGCTTCATTTGGGTTGTATTACCTGTCCGTGGGAGCTCAAGCGTGAAGTTTTAATAATAATAATAATTTACTATGGAGATAATATGCGTGAAAATTTTTTTTAACCCCTCTGTCACATAGTCGTAGGTATGTCCATCTAAACTAAAAATAACGACTGATCTGGTCTGTAGACATATATTCAAACCAAAGGTGAATTCATTTCATACATATGGGTACGTAACTGTGAGCTCATCGGAATATTTATGTAATTCATAAACAATAGATTCGGAATATTATGTATGTAATCAAATTCTCGCTCCTTAATTATGATCATGCAATATAAGTTGGTAGTCCGTGCTACTGCAGGACCGATGTCAGCAGTTGTATCGGTTCTAGTGCGCTGATTTGATACCTACGTCTACGAGGTTGTGTTTATTGTCTTGTTTGTCTGTCTATTTTTCTCTTTGTCCCTTTGCCTGTCACCAAGATAACCTAAAAAGTTATGAACGGATCTTAACGACATTTATAGGGATTGTTAGGCATGTTAATAGGTTAACAGTAACAGATAACTAATTTTTAGAGAAAATCATTCATCTCTTTGTTTGTGTGCCCATTTTTCTTAGTACCATTTACTTAAAAAATTACGGATCGATTGCCATGAAATTCACATGAGTTGTTAGGTATATTACGAAGGGTGAATGACTAAATTTTTGTGACGAACTGTTCGTTCGTTCGTTCGTCGCAGTGTTTGATTTCATGCTTGCAAGCACAATAACTCAAAAAGTTATAGATAAATCTTCATGAAATTTACAGAAATTGTTAGAATTGCTAGAGGACATGAATGATTAAATTCCGGCGATGATCGGTTGGTCCGTTTGTGTGTTGGACTAATATTTGTCATAATGTTTGTTAGCAGCATATAGCTAACTCAAAAAGTTATAAACGGATCTCCAAGAAAATTACAGAAACTGTTAATACAATCAAAAGACACATATGATTACATTTTGGTGTTGGTGCAAAGAAAATTATGGTCTTATAACTAATTAAAATTTTTTGTTACCATTGTCTTGCTTGGTGGAGGTATGCGCTCTCAGAGTGCCCTAGTTTATGTTGAATTATTCATTGGATGGCTAATTCTTCTAATACAGTTATACAAATAATGTTTATTTAAACTGATCACTGCACTTTTTGTCAACCTCCTGAAGTTCAAGAGAATGCCTGCGCAGACATCGATGCTTGTTAGCGCTTCTGTTCAGTAATTTCTTCCCTTTGTCAGACAGTTTATGACTGGTACAATAATTTGGGGTGCTGCGTTGCTCCATTTCAGGATAATTTCCCTATGAACTATAGAGTATATGGCTACTGACATTGCTCTGGTGAAATATCAAAATCCATGCTCTGGCTCTGAAAAAATAAGGACAGAATAACGGGATAGTTAAAATAGTGCAGCACTCGTACTTAATTTTAGTAGCTACGATCCTTCGCATCTTTAGGGCCATATATATATGCTACAGTGAATGCCTGAAACCAGTTATTTTCGGTAAATCCCTCAAAATTTCAGTCATTTCATGTAATGCCTGATTCACTCGGGGATTTCACGAAATCACTAAAATTTCCAGGAATTCCATGAAATCACTGAATCCGAGCAGCTATTTTTACACAGATTCACTGACGATTGACATAATAGCACTAGACTCCCGAAGTGATTATTATTTGACCTTTGCTTTTCTACTGATAAACGGAACTGATCCTTGAGGGTAACTCATATGCAGTTTTACGCTTTAGAGCATTTCGTTGAACCTTTGGGATAATTGTTTCGTTTTTTATTGGCTGTGTTTTCACACCACTAGCAATTCTTTGCAAATATCTACTCTGTCTAGTATAAATTGGAGGTTTTATTTAAACATGAGCTATTGAAGCAATATTGACAATGCAAGAGATTTCTTTCTCCAAAGAATCAAGATACCACTCGTATAGAAAACTTTAAATCTTTTTAGGGTAAATCTTGCAATAATTTATTTCCTATTTATTGCAAGATGATGTTTATTTATTTATTTTTTATCAGTGAGTTGTTTGTATGACTGTTGCTGTAGAAACTACGAAAAAATAATGTAAAGCACACTTGCACGAGGTGTACTTCCGTAGAGTCGAATTGAAAAAAAAAAAAATCATGGATTGTGGCTGTAAACTACAGACTAGTTAGTTTGATTTCTGTGGGTTTGCAATTTCTTAGAGAGGATAAGTGCTGGACAGTCTGTTACTTTTAGAGAATAATTATGATCTGTTGACGACCATTACGGTTTTTACAGAGATAGATCCGTTCAGGATCATCTTGTTGCTCTGATGAAACCCCCAATACTTGATAAAAAAACTAATATTGTTTGATATTTCTAAAGCCTTTGATATGGTAAACCTGGTCTCCTGCTTGCTAAGTCCCCGACTCTGCAAACTGAAAATCCTCTGTTAGCATGGACTAAGGGCGTGTTCGATTGGGCAGCAAAGTTAAGCCTTTGGCTTGTCAGAGTCGTCTGACTGGTGGACGGGGAAAAAGGGGCCATCCATTTATTTGTTTTCTCAGAGGAAAATGAGAAGAAGTACAGGAGTCTATCCCACATTTTTTTCGGATTTTACATATCTGTACTAAGTATCATGAAGATCGACCCAATAGTAGAAGAGCTTACTTCATGTCACAAGTACTAAATTTTCAAGTTAGGCCACCCCTAAGCCATATATTTTTTTTTTTAAATTTTTGTGCCGATGTTCAGGAAACTTGGTACAGACATGTAAAATCGGTATAAATGTGGGTTAGACTCATGTACTTTTTCCCATTTTCCCAATAGAAAACGAGTTATTCAAAGAAAACAATTTTTTCCGATTTCTTTGCATGACTTGTTTTCTTTTATGAAATGGAGAAAAAGTACACCAGTCTAGCCCCCATTTCTTTTCAATTTTAAATATCTGTGCCAAGCTTCATGAAGATCGGTCCAATAAGAAAAAAATTTTTGAAATCTAAAAAATAGTTATATTTTCCAGGAGGGATCCACTCCTTCCTCCACTCCCTTGCTCTACGCACTTAAGGTTGCGCTGGCAGCCTAAAACTTCGCCTGTGTGTTTGCCTGATGTATAGCTACTGTTTAGTGAAGAGAACCGGATTTTGGAAACATGAAGATTTTTTGGAGAGACGGTCCCTTTTTTAATGTTAAATTAAATGAAAATTACCAAGTGTTCTGGAATATATTTTTGCTTCACTGGGCCCTCACCAGTCCCGTTTCGCAAAAATTAGGTTTCTAAACAAAGAAAGGATCAGTAATTTTTGGACCTATGAGCGCTGCGACTATGAGACGGTAGTCGGAGGACTACAATTTAAGACTATCTCCAAAAATTGAGAGAAACGGAAACTTGGTCCTTAAAGGGAAAAGGGCAAAATAAAGGGATTGCTGTTAATGTAAGCGCTAAAATTGACTTGCATGTAGTGCAGTATATAGCACTAGCAAATTAGAGAAAAATTTCGACTTGCGAAACAGTAGGTACAAAGAGATCACTGATGCAGCTAAACATGATTATGCCCATGCACACCGGAAGTAGTCTACATAAAGGAAGTAAGACAACAGTTCGGTAGTAAGGAGAGCATTACTACAATTACCATGCAAATCATGCAATATCTATCAGAGGCTGAAACCAAATATTTACTGATTTGTAGCGGATTAGCACAAGCATACTCGATAACTCATTTACCGTGAAAACAGTAGCTAAAAAAACATCACCCAAGTAACTAACCTTTTGAAGCTCGTAGTCACGGGTATTTTGGCCATACAGACAGGAAGTATAATGGCAGATAGGTGAGGTAGACAAAAAGTTTACCAGTTTGTAGCTCACGATATCACAATCATATTCTGTTACAATATGCCCTAACACTTTGACCACAGTGTGCACCGCATATGGTACACTTTGTGGTACGAATACTGTTACCTATGATTTGGAGATGTGGCCAAAGAGTTAAGGAAGGAGATCTGTAAAACACCATTCGTATAGATGAGCTCCTTATTTACCTCAGGATTTTATATCCATGTAGAGTGAAACCAGTTAAAGATAAAAGAAGTAGGTAGAAAAAATAATTCACTAGCTTGCAGCTTACTATAGAACAAACATTCTTCTACAATTTACCTTAAAGAACAATTTCTGTTTAAAAGACCCTCATGTGTAGTTGGGTTCTCTTTGCTCATAGATATATCCATGCCGGTTGTATGTAATTGCAGGCAAGGGAAGTAGGCCATCACTCGTGTGGTTGGCAACAAACGAGTCCGGGGCTCGAAGTGTGGGTTGCAAGCGACCGGGGGCGCAACATCTCACAATGACACTTAGGGAGGCAAAGCCACAAAAGAGATTTGTCATCTCCTGTAAGGGCGGAACTGATATTAATGGCACATAACCCTGACAATGATTGCTTATGAAGATCTTGATGATGGGTCATCACCCAGTTAAGTGATCATCTCCACTAATTTGATTACTCTCAAACAAATTGTTCGTCAGGATCGCCTCGGACTGTCGATTTCCCAGAAGTCATTGCTCTGCCAACGGACAGCTAAATCCACGGAGATGAAGTTAATTTTAACGAATGACTTTGTTGTCTCCTGAAACCTAATGATACAGTTACCATTGCGACGCTTTTCCAGCTTGAAAAGTTTCCATCGGAAATTATTCCTTTGATACAATTTGCAGAATTAATAGAAAGAAATGACTTATTCAAATAGCAATTACCCATATGGAATTATTAAAAGTAAAATCATTGATTACTGTTACTTTTGGAATATATTAAGTGCCGATGCTTCTTTTCTTGCAGAAATAATAATGCACTGTGGTGTGAGCATCGAATTGCCTATAACTGCAAAGTAAAGATAATTCAAGACTGAGACTGCCAGTAGCATTGCTGCAAGGTCAAACGTACACAACCATATCGGCGAAATCATGCTTGAGTCTCTTAACATTAAGCTTATTGGTGGGAACGAAGGCCCTATCCTCTTTATTGTGTTTCAATGAAAACAAAGATTGAGCAAAATACAACTTTTTTTTATCATCAGCATAGTCACTATTCCTACCAATGATATTTCCCATCTCATATGCGTTTTGATACCTTCTCCAGATTTTTTTTATTTTTGAGGGGGGGGGGTGACTGAAAAAAGGAAGCTAGCTTCATATCAGGTTCTTTTGTTGAAATAAGCCTTTGTCCTGATAAGTGGTTCTGCAAGCTTCTTAAGAGCTGAAAATCTGTTGGAGCAAGATCAGGAGAATATCGTAGATGAATCAAAAATTTCCAACCAAATTCATTTATGAGATTTATTAGGCGTTCTTGAAGTGTGGAGTATGCATGGCATGGAGAAGGTATGGCGGATCGCACCTTTTCTGTTTACCAACGAAGGTCATTTCTCTTGCAAACTGTCTTTAACGATTTCAGCTGCTGACAGTACAGTTCAGAAGTTATTGTTCGATTGTCTCCTAGAAGCTCATAATGAACAACTCCTCTAACATCCCACCAAAATCTAATATATTAAAGGGGACATGACTTCCGGTATAAGCTAATACTTTGGATATTTGAAGTCGTAGTTTACATTAGGAGAGACAAATTCTAAACATTGCTTGGAAAAACTTTGGCTGATTCTATACGCGTCGCAATCGATCTTCAGAACACATAAGTTTTATGATGAAATAAATGTACGGTGTTATGATCTATTATCGTACTGAGTGACTTACATTTCAACAAATCCTTCAACTCTTAGCAATATGACTTAATATTGAAATAAATGTTCTATTAGATACGTCTCACATATAATTAATCATGAACCGAATGAGCAAAGCTGTGTTCACGCACGAAGGATGCTGTCACAAGCCAAACAAACACTTTCGTAGCTCTTTACCATCCCTTCGTTTTCTTTTATCAAAATGGAATTGTGCATTACGCTTTGTAAACGTTCCAGCTGGGCAACCTCAGCCCTTTTCTTAGCGGCAGAAACACGCTTTCGTGCGAATAGCTTAATGGAAGTACCTAACTTAATGTTTAATGTTAATAAAGTTTAATGTAAGTTACACTTGCCCCGTGAAGGGTCAATGCAGATTGCAAAACACTCGCGCTCAATGACCGTACGTGAGCAAGGAATATTTCTGATGAAAATTTTACACGCGCTTACTTTGAAGTATGCTGCTTGTCATAATTATGTGTCATTAGTCATGCATGTTGTGGCCATCATCATCGATACATCCTGAACTTACAAGCCGTGTCGGGGCACATTCAAGGGCGCTACCCACGGGAGCACACAAAAAAAAAAAAAAAAAAAAGTTTCAGCTTCGTGCAAGAAAGATTTCTGCGATCTTGTCTGAAATGCAAAATCATAGACCGCAACAGTACTTGACTCTTAGGTCCAAGTGGAAAAATGGGATTTTCCCATGAGCTATTATGAACATGTCCAGACACGGTGATGCAGGCAAGCACCCAAGTGCGCCCCGCCGTAACCAAGATACTTTTTCCGCAAGAAAAATTTTGGGTACCTTGGAATTTTTTTCTTCACTATTTGATAGGGGAAAAAGAAAACTTCTTGAGAAAATCCCATTTTTCTGTTGCCGATTTTTGGCCGCCAGCGTCAGACCTAAGAGTCTAAGAGTCAAGTACTGTTGCGGTCTAGGGCAAAATGCTTAAAAATGTTTGCGAATGTAAGCACATGTTATAGTAAGAGAGATATTTATGTAAACTTTTTCTGCTGGTGCTTACTTTTCTATTAAAACTGCAGTAGCTGCGTTGCTGTGGGCCATATAACAATGTGCAAGCCGCAGCCGTTCTCGCAACAACGTAAATGAATGGGTTACAAAGAATGTTTCACATTTTGTGTTCTCATGGGCAGTAGCCTTCTGACAATCAGAATAGTAATTGCACAAAATCTTATAGAACAGGAATGAAAGTCTTATATATGGTAGTCGTGGGCATTTTTCATGCCTTACACTTGGGCATCTTTTAAGGGAGGTTCGTACGGCAAAGGCGGTCAAAATGCACTAGACCGCAGATTTAGCTATACTGCTACGAATAGGATATGCACTTCATCAGAGCGTTTTTTAGACCATCATAAGAATACTATATTATAAATATTTACAAGGCCCTTTTTCTCGGGTTGATCCCACAGCTAAGTTCTTCAAACCTGAGGTAAAATCATAAATGAAACAACACCTCCACGGCCCAATATATTCCAGTATTCCAGGAAATGTCGAGAGCGGAACTGCACTTGAATTTCTGCGAATTATCTGACCGTCTCCTCTGCGCTTCCCCCGCAGTCAGCATTAATGAGTTTAAAAATGGCGCTCAGTTGACCCAGGAAAATGGAATGCGTAAAAAAGAAAACAGTGGCTGGGATTTAATGTTAGGCGCTGAGATGGTTATTATTCACACTAGGTTAGGCTCGACCGTCATATTTCACAGAGTTCTGGCCCCATTAATTGGTTCCACATCATTGCCCTTACACGATGATGGATGGTGGCCCGCGCATCTTAACTTGCATGGGGCGGCCGACGGTGGTGGTGGTGGCGCTGCGCCTCCCGTGCGCGCCTGGCTCTTCTTCCTGTATAGCTGCTCTTCTCCTATTCTCTTCTGTCTTATGGTTGTTCGCGTTCTCCACTGTTATTAATTTTGTTGTTTTCGTGCTTGACCTGCTTTGGCTATCGTTTCGATAGTTTCCATTTTTCTGTATACTTCTTACTGTAGCGTCCCTTCTGTACTTTTCTGTGTTGTTCGTGTTCTAGCTCTTCTGATATTCATTACTATGTTATTAACTGCTATACCTGCTATCTCCATCGTTCCGGTATATAGGTTCAATTTTCCTGTAAACTTCTTCCTGTAGCTGCTCTTCTTTTATACTCTACACACTACAGTGTTCCTATTGCTTGTGCTCTCTACTCTTACTCATCTTTATTTCCCTGTTTGACCCGCCATGCCTATCGCTTCGATTGTTTCTATTTTCCGGCATACTTTTACCGGTAGCTCTTCTTCTCCTGTAATCTGCAATGTTACTGTTCTTTGTGTTCTCTCTTGCTATTCATTACTTTGTTATTTACCTGCTGGATCTGCCATGCTTATCGCCGTGATGGCTTCCATTTTCCAGTATGCTTCTAGTTGTAGCTTCTCTTTTCCTGTGCCCTTTAGTGTCATAGTGGTTCATGCTGTCGACTCCCATTCAGTATTTAGTAATTTTCCTGCTTAACCTACTATGCTGAGTAGCATTTTCTTTCCTGTAATGTTGCCTGTAATTGAAGCTCACCTTGTTTATTTGTTTTTATCTTTTCTTAAGCCTCGTCGCTACTTGCTTCAGCGGTGCTCTCCTAGTGTTCTGGGAACTGCTAAAACATGACTTTATATAGATGGTCTTATTGCTTATACCAGAACGCAGGTCATAAGAAAGCCTCGTTATAGCTGACTCTACAGCAGGGTACCTCTTCAAATCACTCATTTAGTGTTGCATTTTCATGTCAATTGAATTTTTTATGCAAATTCTGTATAATCAACAATCATGAATTAATGATTTTGTCTGCTGTTTTGTGTGTGCATTAAAATTTTAGAATTTTCGCTAAAATCTTTAAAAATGTAACTTTTGACCAGCTTCTTAGTGTATTCTTACTCAAAGAAGTTGATAATCTATTTTGTTAACAATTCGATGTTCCTCCTTTAGCTGTTTTTACTTCATCTATTAATTGTCGTTAACTAATCCCTGTCTGACTTATTCTTTATTATTTGAACAATTTTCTTGTTTTGTTGCACTTCTCTTAAATGTATTGTTAGATGTATCGTTAACATGTTTATTATGTTCCACCTATGCTTTTGTACGTCAGCCAAGTCAGTATACTATTTTTAGGGTTTGACCGAATAAAGTTAATTGAGCCTCATTACATGAATGATACATCTTTTCTCACGCTAGCCCACAAAATACATTGTAGTTTCTATCGTTAGTGCATCATATATAGCCAGTGCACGCACGGTTGCAGCTGCTTGTAAAGGCATTATTCTCGTTATCATCGAACGAATTATTATCAGAACGTGCATAGTGAGCATTGTGAGTGAGAGTGATAAAAAATAAATTTTAAAAGATTAATTGCACTGATTATCTCTACCTATAGATGTCTCTTCAGTATCTCTCAGCTAACCAGTTAACTACGTATCACTGATACCTAATTTGATTTTCGTAGTCAATTCTTTGTGTTTAACGTGAAGTACTCTATATATATAATGTATTTTCTATCGTACAATCGCAATTTGTTCAAGTTCGCCGCCATCTGACGCATTGTTCACCAGCCACGTTTTACCTGAGTGAATCCAGACGTGAGTTGTCATCACTAAACTCCCGCAACATGTGTGCGTTTGAGTCTGTGATATATAAAGTTACTAGAGGGCCCAGCTTTCAAAAATGAAAGCAAAATTTTTTTGATTGGGTTTTTTATTGTTCCGGATCCCAGTACCTATAGGTTTTGCTGTATAATAGGTCTCATCCCTGCAGGCCTGATCTTCCATTAGTGAAACGCAAGCTGTACAACCATGAGTTTTGCTATCGCAAAATATCCTCCTGCAAGATAAGGAGTGAATATCAGCTTGGAATTGATTAAGTGTTAAGCTGCTCTAAGAAAATATAGTTCAGTCAGAAGAAGTCACTGGAAATGTCCAGGGCTTCCCGTATTGTGGATACCAATTGATTGTTGAACCTCCAGCGTCGAAATTTGGCTGCGATGTAAATTCAGTATAAATGGCGTCTGTTCAGCGTGAAGATTCAACAACTTCGATATCATTCAGCCATGAAAGCGGGGGTCCAGAGGCTAAGGATTCAGAGGCTGAGGATCCACAGCCCGGGATCCAGAGGCCGGAGATCCAGAGCTATGTTTGTCACCGGTACTCTGAGCACTGAAATTGTATGGTATCTCAACTTGTTTTTCAGTACATGAATTTTCTCCTATTAAACTCTTACCTGCGTGACGGAGAGACGGACCAACATTGGAGCAAGCAAGAGATCAAGGGAGCAAGAGAGCAAGCGACCAACAACTGTGTTTTATTATATAGTTGATTCAAAGTTTAGGCTATCCGCTATAGTCTTTCCTACGCATTCATTCAGCAAATAGTCCGAATGCATTGTTGAGTTCTGGTTAATACGACTGTTTGTCTACCAAAAGATACTAAAATGCTAGTGGTCGAGTCAGTTGGCTGAAAAAAGCGTCACTACTGATTATAGCATACTTGAGTCAAATCTGTATCGAATAAAAACTCACGATGTAGTTCACTTTTGTTCTGTTTGGATGAAACAACTACGGATTCGGACTAAATGCTGAAGGAGTCTGCTGAAGAGTCTCATTGAGCTAGAACAGGCCGCCTAAAGAGTCGATTTGGTGCGGCAAAAAGAGGCGCCGAGTATACACTAGATTAGAGTAACGTTATTATCACCCGCGAACAAAGTGAGAGAAGTGATAGTGTTTTCGTTGAAGATTTAAGTATATTTGGACATATTCGAAATCTACATTTATGCCTTCTCTAGAAAAAAAAATATATAGTTGTCTGTCCACCCAATAAGTGGTCGCGAAGGAGTTGAGCAATAATCATAATTTTTTGTAGGGAGTCAGGTGGGTTGCCCTCGATGTGACCCGTGTCAAATAACTGGGAATAGCTGGTCATAAAAATTACGTCGATGAAATTTGTTCTCCACCCAAACGTAGAAGGACTTGAGCTATGTTCATGATTTTTTGCAGGGAGTCTTGTGGGCTGGCCTCAATGTCACCCAAACCAGAAAACTAGGTTTAGCTGGCCATCAAAAATGACGTCGATGAAGTTTGCTCTCAAAGCGGGTGAAGTTCTTACGCCACGAGGCGTTCTAGTTGTGGCTGGTGGTAATGAACAATAATGGTAGATTTGTACTGCATTGTTGCCGAATAATTAAAAAAAGTCGGTATGACAACTATAAAACGACCATTCTTGGGGTGAGAATACAAGATAGTGCCACTTTTGAAGATCGTGTGGCTCGAGTTGTGACCGTAGGCAAGAAGTGGAGTGGATGGGTGCTTCGAACTTTCTCTTCACGAGAGGCAGACACAATACTCACCTTATGGAAACAACTGATACTGCCAAGGATTGAATATACTGTTCACCTCTTTGGATGCCAAGCAAACGGAAAGACTTAGATCGAGCGCCTCGAGGCGATCCAGAGATCGTTCACTACCAAAATCCGAGACATGAAAGATCTAAACTATCACGAAAGACTGGCTCAACTTCAAATGTGCTCAATTCAAAGGAGATTCGAGCGTTTTACGATCATATGTATATGGAAAATTCTAGAAGGAATTACTGTCAATGTCAATGGGCGAATCCAGGCCAGGCATTCAAACCGTATTGGTCGCACTTGTGAGGTGCGCATTCCGATCAAAACTGGTGGTGATATGCGATAGCCACAAAGTATTCTAATAGTTTCGTAGTCCGAGGGGCGAGATTATTCAACAAAATGCCTCGTCACATTCGAAACGTCACCGGTACAGAGACTGCAAAATTTAAACACTTACTGGACGCATGCTTACTGAAAGTGCCTGATAAACCTGCTGTAAGCGGCTACGTGAACTGTGGGGATAACTCGCTGTTAGCCACCCAGCTGGTCACGGACTGCAGCATCACCTCTGCACAAGATGGGCGGCGTGCTTAACGTCGCCTGGACCTCGTCCGAAGTATCATCAAAGGTAACAAAGGTAAAACGGCTTTCTTGAGAGCATCTATTATAATTTTGCATACATATATGTAGTGTGGCACTGGTGTGGCTACACAGCGGTTCCTAATTTTAGTAGGGTCTATATGCAGAAGAACATGGATAGCTTAGAATCCCGGAAGAAAATTTATATCAATAAAGGTTTTCAACAGACAGAGTTGAAGGTTAGTAGGAGGAGGAGTTTTAATATTCGTCTGTTTAACCTTAAATGCCTTAAGCAAGATTATCAAGTTTTGCAAAAATTAAGTCATTTTAATGCCGAGAAAAGTTAGCTCTTCATGTATCGGTAGAGGGGATCAGAAATCGTCTGAAAATACATCCCTCGACCTAGCAGCACTTGAAGCTGTCTGCGAAGTAAGAGAAAATAACTGCAATCATAATGGCATTCTAGCGTTTGAATGTTCAGCCCTGTACAGTCAGTGAGCGACAGTAACATGAAGGTTTTCCCTGACGGCACAGAGAGCAGAGTTAGGGAATCTAACACAAGCGCTACATTTGCATTCGCACACCCAACTGGTGGCTAGGATATGCAGCTCGATAGCCATTGCAATAATGTATTTTAATCGGTAGCATAGATACGGTAGTACAAATAACGTGCGAGTTTTGCATCCTCGTATTAAGTTGCTAGTTCGATTATTCAATTACATGGAGTGACTTCGGCATTAGGGTTGGCAGTTTCTCGAATGTGACTTTTAATAAATCCAATTGTTGAGAAATAGTCATTGTTGAGCTCATACACACGACGCACCTAGGACAAAGTTTGCAGGTGACATACCGTTAACAAATCAAAAGGTTTCGTTGCGAGAGAGATTTAATATATGCCACATAAGCGGTGATACGAGCACAAGAGAAACTAGCCTAATGGGCAGAACAAACTCTAGTGGTTTGTTATCGCAGCACATGTAATTGAGGGATGGTACCTCCGAACGATTTTAATTTATTTGCTGATAACATCCATCAACTGGTACCAAGCTAGAACTTGGCAGAAATTACTGCACGCTCAGAAGCTCCTTTGAAATTTTAGGTTCTGGAGCAGCCAAAAACTCTATCCAGGAAATAACTTAGCAAAAAGTAATTGTGGCCCAGCTAGGTAGAGAAGCAGTATCAATTAAGTCGCTAGAAATAAGTAGAATGTGTTTACACTGTATTTCAATTATTATTTCCTGAAAGGGGAATGGAAAATTAGCCCGTTATATAGAACGACTAAGTTCACTTATGTCTTCTTTTTCTGGTTGCATAGTACAAGTCCTCAGTAGAACGAATTTTATCGCTTCAAACATCTTAGCAAAATCAATTCTAACACCAATGGTTCCAAAAACTTCTTAGAATATTCCTTGTTCTGAGCTAAACACCGTATTATCTCCTTCTTGTCCATCTAATCTCAAAAATTAGAATTAAACAAGACAAAAGAAAGAAAACTACCACGAACTGGCAAAAGAACATCAGAGCTCAGAGACACAACACATGTTCTCCCTTTTCTTCGCCTCTCGATCTCTCCGGTCATGTATGAAGGCAATCAATAAGCGACCGCACACTCGATACAGACAAGAATGTGTCCCATAAGTTGGTGT
>LQNS02278094.1:36297290-36327840 GCA_001587735.2 Parhyale hawaiensis | reverse complement strand
CACAGGACCACTGACCTACACTGTAACTGTAAGGACCACAGTATCACTGACCTACACTACCACTGACCTACACTACCACTGACCTACACTACCACTGACCTACACTACCACTGACCTACACTGTAACTATAAGGACCACAGGACCACTGACCTACACTACCACTGACCTACACTGTAACTGTAAGGGCCACAGGACCACTGACCTACACTACCACTCACCTACACTGTAACTGTAAGGGCCACAGGACCGCTGACCTACACTGTAACTGTAAGGACCACAGGACCACTGACCTACACTATAACTGTAAGGACCACAGGAACACTGACCTACACTGTAACTGTAAGACCCACTGGACCACTGACCTACACTGTAACTGTAAGGACCACAGGATCACTGACCTACACTGTAAGTGTAAGGCCCACAGGATCACTGACCTACACTGTAACTGTAAGGACCACAGGATCACTGACCTACACTGTAACTATAAGGACCACAGGATCACTGACCTACACTGTAACTGTAAGGACCACAGGATCACTGACCTACACTACCACTGACCTACACTGTAACTGTAAGGGCCACAGGACCACTGACCTACACTGTAACTGTAAGGACCACAGTATCACTGACCTACACTACCACTGACCTACACTGTAACTGTGAAGGACCACAAGACCACTGACCTACACTACCACTGACCTATACTGTAACTGTAAGGGCCAAAGGACCACTGACCTACACTGTAACTATAAGGACCACAGGACCACTGACCTACACTGTAACTGTAAGGGCCACAGGACCACTGACCTACACTGTAACTGTAAGGGCCACAGGACCACTGACCTACACTACCACTGACCTACACTGTAACTGTAAGGGCCACAGGACCACTGACCTACACTACCACTGACCTACACTGTAACTGTAAGGACCACAGTATCACTGACCTACACTACCACTGACCTACACTGTAACTGTGAAGGACCACAGGACCACTGACCTACACTACCACTGACCTACACTGTAACTGTAAGGGCCACAGGACCACTGACCTACACTACCACTGACCTACACTGTAACTGTAAGGGCCACAGGACCACTGACCTACACTGTAACTATAAGGGCCACAGGACCACTGACCTACACTACCACTTACCTACACTGTAACTGTAAGGGCCACAGGACCACTGACCTACACTACCACTGACCTACACTGTAACTGTAAGGCCCACAGGACCACTGACCTACACTGTAACTATAAGGCCCACAGGACCACTGACCTACACTGTAACTGTAAGGACCACAGGACCACTGAACTACACTACTACTGACCTACACTGTAACTGTAAGGGCCACAGGACCACTGACTTACACTGTAACTGTAAGGGCCACAGGACCACTGACCTACACTACCACTGACCTACACTGTAATTGTAAGGGCCATAGGACCACTGACCTACACTACCACTGACCTACACTGTAACTGTAAGGGCCACTGGACCACTGACCTACACTGTAACTGTAAGGGCCACTGGACCACTGACCTACACTGTAACTGTAAGGGCCACAGGACCACTGACCTAAAAGCTTACAGTAAATGGGTTAGCATCGTTGTTTGCAAAGACTCCCAAAAGACCGGCGCATGGAAAAAAAGAGAGAAACAATAAATTGTCGCGTTTGGGCTGTGTTAAGCTTAGACAGCCCTTGTTTCAGTCTATATGTTAGTGATTACTGATTTGTGTTTTTCGTAATAAAGTGTTTTCCTTCAGCTTTGCTCTTTTAGCCCAGAAATAGTTCGTGTGTTGTATTTTGATTGGATTCGATCGCTGGCAGTAGACGGACCAATAGGTCCATATTCAGAGGACATCTGAGACTCACGCTCCGGCCCTCTATGAGCAATTGCCAACATGAAAAAGGCATAGAAACATCTATTGACGAAAAAGAAGAAAATAATAAACTCAGCCAACGACAAGATCGTGCCAGCAGATCCACGGATCTCGGAGATATTAAACTGGAAGAGACGAGAAAGAGAATGGATTAGGGTGGACTCTGAGTCTTTGGCCGTAATGAGTTTGTGGCACTTGGAGCATGCAGGAGCTCGTTGCTGCCGAAGGTGTTGCTCCCAATATTTGTCAAGACGATATTTAAATGCATTGACAGTCTCTGTTCGAACGATTTCGAAGGGGAGTCTGTGCCAAATATTCACTAAGAAAAACGGGAAGAACTACTGACTTAGAGTAGTTCTTCCAACTCCATGTATGTGTTTCGCTTCGCAGGNCTCCCGAAGGTGTTGCTCCCAATGTTTGTCAAGACGATATTTAAATGCATTGACAGTCTCTGTTCGAACGATTTCGAAGGGGAGTCTGTGCCAAATATTCACTAAGAAAAACGGGAAGAACTACTGACTTAGAGTAGTTCTTCCAACTCTATGTATGAGTTTCTGGTCGTTGTTTCGCTTCGCAGGCGATCATTAATGTCCCGGTCAAAAAGTCCCACTGTAGGCACATCGTTGCAGCCATTCAAGTACTGTTAGTTGCCTCCTGTGTTTTCTTTGTTCTAGAGAGATGAGTACCATTTCCTCTAGGCGACACTCGTATGGCTTCTGTCGCTGCTTGGGTATCAATTTTGTTACTGTGCTTTGGGTGCTCTCCATTTTATCATTGCCGCTTTGAGCAGAAGATTCTTGCAATTGTCCAGAGCCACAATTTCTCTTGTGGGTAGTTTTCTCCAATGTCGGAGCTTCAACAGACAACCTTAGACAGTTCTTAGCATCAGCCTTCTCGTATGTCGGAGCTTCAACAGTCAACCTTAGACAGTTCTTAGCATCAGCCTTCCCGTATGTCGGAGCTTCAACAGACAACCTTAGACAGTTCTTAGCATCAGCCTTCTCGTATGTCGGAGCTTCAACAGACAACCTTAGACAGTTCTTAGCATCAGCCTTCTCGTATGTCGGAGCTTCAACAGACAACCTTAGACAGTTCTTAGCATCAAGATTCCCGTAAACTTTATTAAGCTGATCTGAACCCCAGGATTCTCCCAGGCTTCTACAGCAGTTCTCAACACTTGCCTTCTTTATGCAGCAATTTCCAACGCCTGCTCTTTCTTATACTTATTAAGCAGTGTTAACACCAGCCTACTCCTTAACTTTTTAAGCAGCTTTCAACGCCTGCCTTCTCCTAAACTTTGTTAAACAGCAATCAGCATCAGCCTTCTTCTGAACTGTACTAAGCAGTTTCAATACCAACCTTCTCCTAAACTTTAGTCTACGTTGCATCAATGGTCGTCTACCCAAGAGTAGATTTTTTTAACTGTCCTCCACTGTGCGGTTCAGCTTTCGAATATTTAGATTTCATAAAGAAGGCGTTAGTCAGACCCATGCTAATTTGTGAGCAATTGTTTTTGTGAATTCCATGTAGAAGTTTGAGAGGTTGAGTTTCAATCATGTCGCCGTTGATGGATATCTTACAGCGTGCACAAAATCCGTAAATTTGGGGTAATTTTTTTAACCTGCTCACCGTTATTTTCCCGGTAAAATGTACGTATTCTTAGTGCAATACGGCGATTTTCACCATCATTTCCTTGTGAAATTTAGAGATCCCCCTTTAACTAACTGAAAAATTCTTTCAACAAGTTTACCGAACAAAGTATATGACGCCTTTCAGGCACCTATGTTTCCACCTTTATATATACCAAAAGTTTTAATGATATTTCTTATTACAAATTATTAGTGTCAATATCACTATCATTCAGTTTTGCTTCTGTTACCACAAAGATGTTATTTTGAAGGGGATACTTTGATCAGCAGGCAAATTCATTGCAAGATAGTTTGTGCGGAGACTAAAATTGGACCGATTCTCAATGTTTCACTCTTTTCGTGTTCTGAGACCCATAAACTCACGGGCCTCAGTTCTGTTATCACTGCCCCTGTAATGCCGGAGATACACGAGGCATTTACACAGACGACTTGATGCAAGGATTCGAGACTCGGACGTCAATTATGCCACAGTATCTATGCTACCAATTTTAAGTGTGGATCGAAACGGCACGTGAGCTGCATATCCGAGCAACCAGTTGGGAGTGGAAATGCATATATGTGTCCCCTGCATAAGGACCCACTAGTAGCATATTTCATAAACGAAGCTTCAAATAACGCTATTTTAGGTTGTCTGTATGCGTTGAACTCTAACTTACTCAGATTGTACCATTTACGGTACAAGGGTTTTCTTTACGCTATTATATTCCTACGGCAGAAAAAGACCTTACAGTGAGATAGTACAACTTGAGTAAATTAGGGTCTGTGCGTAGGTACAGACGCAGTATGAATATCCAAGGCAAGAGAAAGACATATCTCCATTTAGTGTTTATTGTTTTCAAAACCAACGCAAAACACCGTTGGCTTATTTTTTGTGTCGTATAACAAGACAGTCATTAGTGCAGTTATATTTACATTTGATGTACCATTGAAGAAAATGCAATAAAGAGGTATCGCGGGAGCGACCAATGCGCTCTCCTCCATTTTATTACGGGAACTAGACACAGCTCGGCCAGGTCAACTTTGGATTATACTTCTTAATATCGAATCCTTTTGATATTTGTTGTTTGATGCTTGTACATATAAACAGGGACTAACTCAAGCAAACCAATTGAAGTATAATAATTACAAGGTGCCTAAGTAATTAGGAAAAAGAACTTCAAATTCTGTTCGTACAAAGTGAGGTCCACGCGGATTTGTGGTTCCGTGCTTGTTCAATCGAGTAAAGCAACTTCAACGCAAACCATATTACTTCAGTAAGTGTCATCTATTCATTGAAGAAGTTAGCCTGAGGAGATATACTTATAAATCCAATGTATTACTGGATGACATTACTGTCACTTGATTCAAGAGATTTTGTTAGTAATTTATTAGAGGAAAAGAGGCTTAAATGGGCGTTCTGCATATCACAGTGTCACGATGAAAGCTGCCTGAGGTGAATTGGTATCACGATNTAGCCTGAGGAGATATACTTGTAAATCCAATGTATTACTGGATGACATTACTGTCACTTGATTCAAGAGATTTTGTTAGTAATTTATTAGAGGAAAAGAGGCTTAAATGGGCGTTCTGCATATCACAGTGTCACGATGAAAGCTGCCCGAGGTGAGTTGGTATCACGATATAAAGTAGACTTCATCGTGCAGCATAACTGTTGCTGCTATATAATTTTTCTATGTTTCACTTGATTATGAAAATTAATAATTGTGTATCATGCGGCTCTCGGTATGGTTTCCGTAATTAAAAAAAAAAAAAAAATAAAGAAACATCACATACGTCAAGACATGTTCATTATAAATACTCCAGCCCAGAAAAACAAATCAGTATAAGAGAAAGACATGAATTGGCTAGCGCATAATTGGGGTATCATCGATTAGCTAGGACAGTTCCATCAAGATAAGCTAATCTCATTACTGCAACTTGTACATACACTTTGGTCATGGATGATATTTACTTGTTTTGTTTCTTTTAGTTCGGATCAAATATAATTCATTTACTCAAACCTCTGACACGTAATGCGTCTCCTGAACGATTGATCGTCTTAATGCCAATTGGTTTGAGATTAACGCATGAAACTCGGTTCAATGAGAAACTACCGAAGGTGACGAAAGTTTTAGACTAGTTAAAGCTAATGAGATGAGTTTATCTCGATGGAGCAGACAAAAATCGATAGCTTCTTCAGTTCTTTAGCAATAAAATTTACTTCAACTATAACAACAAAATTTTAATCAAAACTATCCAGTGATTTACTTTCAAATGACTTTGAACTAAGAACACGATTTCTCGTACTATCGTACGGCAGAAAAGGAGCTTGCCGCTACAAACTCATAGCTTGTTAAGGTGTATGATATCTCAATATGGTTTGTTTCTAAACAATTAAGCAAGAAAAATAAATCCAGTTTAATAACACACAATGTTTGAACAAATTTCCTGTAAAGAGTTAATGTTTCCCAGTTTCAAAATTGGATACAACCCAAAGTCAACATACGTTAATATTTTGTCGTCAGTGTATTAGTAACTCAAGTAATTACTGAGGTGTGTAAAATTGTACAGATTCCCCAATCCCTAACAGAATCTGCGGTTGCTTCAGAAGCTGTGCTAGTGCTATAAACTTATAGTGCAGCCACGGGATCCGCCACAGAACTGACCACCTTAAAAAAGTGACCGTATGCTCGTCGAGTTTTGTCTTGCCATTGTTCTGCAGAGGAGTTTTCTCGTCTTCAAATCCAAAGTATTTGTAGTTAAAACAGTTGGCTACGTACATGAAAAAAAAAAGATCTTATAATTTAATGAAGTTTGGTTGCATTTCGCTCGAAGCATTCGTACATCATGTCCGAGAGAAATTGTTACCATAGAATTTACAAGCAGCGCTGCAAAAGTTTGCACGCTACTTTTTATTTAAATGTTCTTTACTTTTTAAGGAATTAAGCTCAAACTGAAACTGCCTGGACGAAAGGTACACACTTAGGCATGAATTCCACCATTTCAGTAACGAGGACCTTTTTCTTATTTTAGTTATCTTACGCCTTGGTTCTTGCTTTACGTCTCAGTTAAAGTAAAACTGAAAAGGAGGCAAAGTCACTCAAGTTGAAAGATCAGGTGCACTAAGCCTCATAGAATGAGTGTTAAAGATCAGTAACAAACATTTACAATGTTACTGCATTTTAAGCTTAACCTTCATATAACCAAACAGCGCTGATTTTATTCCAGCGAGTAAAAAAATGAATAGATATTTTTGAGATAGGACTATACACAGCATTTGCTTTACATGGATGGAATGAGACTTTCCTCCTCTGCAGAAAGCTATAGCACGAACTAAGGGAAACACGTTATCGACTTGTATAAAATATACTGCAGGTTTCGCCCACTGAGAGACGAAGAAAACAGCGTTGTACCAATACTTTTAACAATAATTTGGTGAATGCACATTCATTTCTCCGAAAATGGCTTATTTAGTTATTAGTTTTAGGTACTAATGAATAGTTTCATCTAAAAAATCGTTTTCCTTTGTTTCGTATGCATCATGTGGTGATCATTGCTCCTCTGCGAGACATGTTATCGGGTTTACGTTTTCATGTTGTGCCAAACACAACTAGCAATAATCCAAGTAATTGCAATGTATGTTTTTCAATACAGAATTCTATAGCAAACAGAGATAGAGGGAGAAAATGAAAGTAAAATAGTTTCTTGCGAACTCTTAATTTAGGTTATTTAGAATTGCCATAGGCAGATCACAAGTATGTTCAACATAACGCTGGTTATACTCATTTTGTTTATCCATATACACTACAGTGATATTAGCGTAGATAGAACTAAAAATGAGCGTTATTAATTAAATTAAACTCGCCTAATGAGGCAAGACGATTCAGAATAACCATTAACATTATTGAAAATTGAGGAATAAGTGAAATTAAAAAACATCGACTAATTTGACCGCAGAACGGCACAGGTGTGTCCTAGTAAATGAGGCAATATAGAAAAATATATATAAATTTAATCTAGCATAAAATTTACAATGCGCAGCGGCAGCTTACGCGTGCGTATTGAATATGTATTACGCCACGTTTATTCCTTTTTTATCGATTTAATTTGAATCAATATTCATACAGTATGGAACATAAATTTTCAGTCATTCAGTTAAAGAAACAAACAAAAAAAATTTAGAGCAGAAACCGCTAGATTAGGCGCATCTTGAACAAATAGTGAAGGTACTGAATGCCACAGACTCACTTCAGGTCTCCCTTAATAGATGAATCAAAAAAAGCGTTGTGTTCATCTAGTAATGAAGAAGTATTTAGATTAGGTTACATGAACCAGAATAAAAGTTTTTTTTGTTGAGAATTACTAGTAATAAGCGACAGGAAAGTTGGGTTACTGATAAATTGAAGGAAATAAAAGTTTATTATACTAATTTTCAGGAATCATTAGGTAGCGGTCAATAGCGACAAGTGGATCGAAGCATGGAGGTAAATTATAAGGTTAAAATAATTGAACCGAATATTTCATATTAGATACAGTAGAATTAGATCACATGGAGTTGAATCGTGAAAAATGTTATTCAGATAATAAATGATGTACAAATGACTGGAATCTAAGGATATAAACAGCTGCACTACAAGGGCAATTGCAATGATATGGGTGTGGTGTTGCCCTATGGTAAAAACATGGTGCTTTCCATGAAAACATACCAAGTGCACGCAACACAAAAATTTTGCTTTGTAATATATTATCGTTACAAAGTTGTTATTCCAATAGACAGTTATGTACTTTTCTTGCCATCCTTTTTGTATCGTATCTTCAGGATATGTCATATGGTTTGAGATGTGTGTGAACTCTGAGCGAACACAGAAAAACATGAAAAATTAGGCCGCGTTCCCAGGGTGCGGATAAGCTTGGCTAGTAAATAAAACTCGCAAAATTGAGCTAAACTAGCGTAATTTTTAATAGAGCTTCCCATTATTTTCAAGGTACAATTCATAATGCGATGAATATGCCGCATCGATCTCTTTTGTGAACGCTAATAATGAGACGATACTGACTGCATGGTGGCACGACCACAGCTGTCGTTGCTTGTCCCTGTACTGCAGCTAGTAGTATCAGTCACAAGTGTACTGTTGCCTAGAGGAAAGGCCAGACATGTTCTAAAGAAGTGAACTTATCAACAATTTACATACATATTTCAATAACAGTATGTTCATATTTGGACAAAAAGCGCAAACTTAATAGGGCTTGGAAAAATTAACTAACTCTGTATGCTTTCACTCATACGAACGAATACGTAAGGAAGTCAATCAACCAACGCGTTATCATAAATTACATACACAACAATTAACATATCTTTGTGGGAGAAGCTGAGCCCAAAAGGAATGGCATTTTTTAAACCGAAATTTTTGATGTAAAAAGCAAGATATTTGGATAGCGTAATTAACAACTTACTACAATTATAATACATTTGAAAGAAAAATGAAATTAATGAAATAGAACAGTTGTCACTAGGCTTTACGAAAAGGTGGAGCAGTCGAATATTCGAATAAAATAACTAATTAACAAGATACAAATATACCACAACAATAATAATTATTTAATCTAACTTTGAAAAAAGAGTAAAAAGGGAAAATACGCTCGGATATGACGAACTCATCCGCCATGCATTCGCATCCGTACATCAAGTTTGATATCTTTTGATAATGTGCACAAGGGACGGAATGAACAAGGGAACAAAATTCTGGGTTACTGACAGTCTGAAGTGCGCCCATGGATTATCCCAAGCGTGGACTGCCCCTTGGCCCGTACATGTGCAGGCTTGCAATTTGAACTAATGTTTGATGGCTTCCTCTCTATCTTTTTACCTGTTCGAAAACACCTATCAATCTTATCTATCGTCAGTTGTAACGTCATCAATTATGACTGTTTAATTTTCTTGAATTCTATTTATTCTCCTAGTGTGTGAAGTACGGCGAGGGATGCTAAATTGACTGTCACTGCTGACTGTTTCTCCTGCTCTTCACACTACCAGATCTGCAACTATCTAGAAATAAGGCGAAAGTTAACCACTTGTTAGGTGTATTCACCGTATTCGAGTTAATAAATGATCATTATTGTTGTTAGTAACAAAAAATCTCTCAAATCTGTGCCAGGAGTGTGGTAATCGTCAACAATATCAACCTTCTATTGAAAAAAAGTATATTCGAGGATTACATGACGAGCAGGAGACTGGGCACATCAATCGCCTGGTGCTTGGGCAGTCCACTCTCAGAACCATCTCTGACTCGCTGACAATACTTCCATACATGACAAGGTTGTCCTACACACGTTCTCCTCCGCCCTTACTAGCAAGAGGAAAACAAATTTCCGCGATGAAAATTACACACAAATATTTTCTGAAGGAGAGAGAGAAGGCGACGGAGACAGCGACGGCCACATCATGATTATATGTACAAAATATTTTATTTACAAAAATGGTCATCCGCTGCCGTCTTACACTCAACATTTGGGCAAATATACACTGATTCTTACACAAGTCTCCTCTCAATAAAACTCGGCAACTTCTATAGACAACAAGTTGATGTGCCCAAAATATATGAAATCATAAATAGCTAAATACTGAACATTCCACGCTGTAGTAATGTCATATATGTAATCATATATGAAAACACGCACACAATCACACTGTTTTTTTTTCACTCACAATAAAAATTTTCCTAGTGGAAAATACTATTTATTGTGGTTATTTTAGTTTACAATTGGCCCGCATGGCAACTGTGGCCGCTGCTGCAGAGGCCAATCAACGGCCACCGCAAATTCGGCCAAAATTGTGTTTGCGGAAATGATGAAAAAAAATCAGTCGGTTATCACAATGGGTTTTATATGTTCAGGTGTGAACGGTTTTACTGCCTGTTGGTCTTACGCCAGTTTAAATAACTATTAATTTCACATCATGCGAGAAGGGTTATCTTTTGGCCTCAGCTCGATAAAAAATTCAGCAATTACGAAACATCACTCAGCTGGGAAATCAATATCTACAATTTTGTTTATTTTTGTTCTCACATAAGCAGTGCCAGCGTAGCCAGTTCTGACAGGCTTCGCTGCACTTCCGAAAACGAAAACCTCAGAATTTCTAATAAGAGGAGGTGCGAGCTCAGCCATATTTTGTCTAGAGACTCCATGCTTGTGAATATCAAATGTTAAAAAATTGCAAGCGGTGTCACCATAGCCAATTATGTTGAGAATGATTTGCAAACTGAATATGATTTGAATAAAATTATGGTCATGCAAGCACGCGTACATCTGCTCCCTCATTAGTACAAAAGGGATTGGTCAGCCAGTTAGAAATTTATTTGAAATTTAGTTTACTGCCATCATCAAATTTATGCATTTTCAACTGATTAAAATGGAATTCACTTTTTAAGAGCGGCGATCATATTACAGGTGACGCATAGTAGTTACTATTGTTAAAAGAAGATAAACAAGCCATACAATACGATGTGAAAAAGCATATTACTCAAGGTAGCTTGACCGAGATAATAAAGAACACAGTAATGATGCAAAACGGAATCAAGGTTGGAAAAAATTTGAGGCTTGAAGAGAATGTTAGATCAACTAGGTTAGGAGGCCCCACTGTAAACCTTGGCCTCACTATCGGTGTGTGGGAGACGACCGAAGGTACAGAGTTCATAAATTCGACTGCGGAACTAGGTAAGTGTTGCTTGGGAAAGCCCCACTCATTGTGCCTCTTCTGTCCACTCAAGTAACGGCCAGGGTTTGTTTTCTACTTAAATGTTCCTGATCGGCAGATTTATTTGTTTTCCTCAGTTAAGCTTACTAAAAAATTTAAAACTGGCAGTTTTGTAAAGAGTGGCAGAGATTTGTAACTCAATCCCTTTCAAAATCACTGAAAATAACTATGGTAATCGCTTCGAATCGAACTCACTGTTGCTGCAGCATTCGAGTTGGGTCGTTAACTGTTCGACTCAGTGCTCACTATCATTAGAGCCATCAGAGCAAGGATACGCCAGTGTTTAATGGAATACAAAGGAAAGTTTTTTCAATAGGAAACCCTCACTGGCCACGAAATATGACCGTTCTAACTTTGCTTTAGAAGAAAATAGAAAAAGAAAATTCCAAGATGGAGCCCTTTCACCGCACACACTCAAAAATCACTCCAACTTTACTTAACAAAGCTCGGCCGACCCCTGGCAACCGATAACCAGGTCAAAAAATTTACTAGAGGGCGTGATGATTGTGATAGCTATAGATCAAGGGCCTAAGGCGGCAAGTGTGCCTGCCGTTACATATGTGTTAACGGCATAGGCGCGGCGTTCATCTGGTCATGCGGATTGGAGACGGCCGCGGCCGCTGCGTGCGCGTGGTACTGGGCGTGACTCATGTACGCGGCCGCTGCTGCGGCCTTCTGCTGTTGCTCCTGGCGCTCTTGCGACCCTGGTAGATACATAGAGATCATCTGTGAGAGATCTTGTTGTTGTGGTGGTTGTCCTGTACCACCACCACCACCTCCATCACCAACATCACCACCACCACCAGCTGTACTGCTGTACTCTCGCTTCACCACAGCTGTCGTGCAAGACAGCGGCACATTGTTATGAAACCCTCCAAATAATAATAATACATGAGATTGTTCACTTTGTACACAAGTCGGAGGGTCTAGCCGATATGCGTTATTTCTTTAACTGTTAGAAGACTGATAGTACAAATCATGAACCTATTGTGAAACCACAATAATTATGTAGTCAAACTTTCCATGTTGTAGTAATTGACAAATTAACCCTACAACTATAAAATAATAAAACACACGCAGATGAAACCCTCTGATATGTCTACAAAGAGACAGTTATAGCAATAAACAAACTACGTGTTAATTCTTTCAAAAATCCTCAGTAATAAAAATAAGAGTCAGGGCTGAGTCAGGGTCCATAAATTATTTAGTTACAAAAGCAGTGCCATTGTTGTCTTCAACTTTTCTTTGGAAAGGAACATTAAAAGTCTACGGACAGTGTAAGTACATTTAACTACAGTATATACTGGTAGTTTTTTTATAACTCTAATATTGCAAGCTAATACCACACTCCTGAAATATATACCTCTATATACAATATATATATATATATATAATATAACCATAATCATAAAAACATAATAGGTTGTAAAGAATGGCCCAAAGAAGGTAGGGGTGGGTAGAGAAAGACGATAATTTAATTACATTTAATATGTTTAGACATGTACGGTGCATATGCGTATATATATTTATTAATTTATAATTATACCCTTTTTGTATTAGGTCAGATTGACTTGTATAATTTAATCCCATGAGGGCATTTATTTGGTTTTGAAATTCCATGCATTTATCTACGAACAAAAAACCAGCTGTACGAAACTAAAAGTACCGCAAAGATGTTTGGGCCACATTTTCTACTTATTTTTAGCTCAGATTGAAGTTACTTTTTTTAAATATATAACATCTCGTATGAAAATTGCTGAGAGAGATGATACTGCATTGTAAAACGTAATAATAATGATATAATTTAGCTTTGCGAATCCAATAATTACAGCACTATCGGATAGCACAAATCTTAGCAGAAAGTTAGTGAAATGGCATGGGTATTGTATTTGTGTATTTGTCAGAGAGCAACCACTGATTTTGAGATAGTGACAGGTCTGTTATTATTACTAATTAACATGTTAATTTGAATGACGTCACCAACAAGGAATATAATTGTGTAACTGAGGCGCTACCCACGCCCCTCACATACACAGTACTGTCTAAATAACATTAATAAAATAGGTGAGCCTAAAACTTGTTTTTGGGGATAAAAAAGATTAAAATATTCAAGATAAATAAGTGCGCTTTATCTAGTATGAAGAATAATAGCTTCATTGGTCAGAAAAACCAAACTATTTTTGGTGGAAGTCTTTGGTAACATGAACTACTGCCCAGTCGGAAATTATGGTTGTCATTATAGTAGAATATAGTAGTGTATGAGAGATTAAAGTCGATTATGGATGATGAAACAATATGGTAGATATGTCAACCATAACATACCGTTGANGTTCTGAGTTCTGTTGGATTAGAATAAGCTATTATAGAGAAGTCTTTCCTACTAATGGGATGGTTGTTTTGCTCTGCATGGAGACGGGGAGCTGAATGAGCAGGTTTTGCTACTGGTAAACCAGTTCTGCTTGATATACCTAAATATTGGTCCACGCGGGCTTTGTGCTTGCCCGCTTCCCTCCGCTTCCCATGCCGTCCGTCACTTATATAGGAACCCCCGTTGCCCGCTGCTGTCATTTGCCTTTGGTTCTCTCCAGGCAACACTGTCCTTAGCTCATACGTAGTAAAATTTCGTTTTAATCATTCTTCTATATCCTAGCATTTTATTCAAATTTCTGATGATGGGCATCTGATCTTTCCCGAAACGTCAAGATTTTTATCAAATTTGTCGACTATCGTATATTTGTTTTATAATATTAGCTCTAGTTCAATATATATGCCTCTATATACAATATATATATATATAATATAACCATAATCATAAAAACATAATAGGTTGTAAAGAATGGCCAAAGAAGGTGGGGGTGGGTAGAGAAAGACGATAATTTAATTGCATTTAATATGTTTAGACATGTACGGTGCATATGCGTATATATATTTATCAATTTATAATTATACCCTTTTCTGTTGGGTCAGATTGACTTGTATAATTTAATCCCATGAGGGCATTTATTTGGTATTGAAATTCCATGCACTTATCTACGAACAAAAAACCAGCTGTACGAAACTAAAAGTACCGCAAAGATGTTTGGGCCACATTTTCTACTTATTTTTAGCTCAGATTGAAGTTACTTTTTTAAATATATAACATCTCGTATGCAAATTGCTGAGAGAGATGATACTGCATTGTAAAACGTAATACTAATGACATAATTTAGCTTTGCAAATCCAATAATTACAGCACTATAATTACAGCACTATCGGATAGCACAAATCTTAGCAGAAAGTTAGTGAAATGACATGGGGAATTTGTTTTCAATCGCAGTGTATTTGTCAGAGAGCAACCACTGATTTTGAGATAGTGACAGGTCTGTTATTATTACTAATTAACATGTTAATTAGAATGACGTCACCAACAAGGAGTAAATATTATTAATAAAATAGCTGAGCCCAAAACTTGTTTTTGGGGATAAAAAAAGATTAAAATATTCAAAATAAATAAGTGCGCTTTATCTAGTATGAAGAATTATAGCTTCATTGGTCCGAAAAACCAAACTATTTTTGGTGGAAGTCTTTGGTAACATGAACTACTGAGAATCCTTTATGTGTATGTCACTTCTTTGTATGAATCTCAGGAATTAGTTAAAATTTCGCAATTGCTCCTCGAGTCAGCACCTTGAAGTCATTGATTAACAGTTACTTGCGAAACTGAAATGACATTCAAATGTTTTTCTAGTGCTATAGAAGGAAACTGTTCGCCAAGACCGTTTGCTTCAGTACCGGTAGGTTGCTAAGAAAAGGTCCAGCTTTTTCAGCTTTCGTTTTGATGCCTCATTCCATCATTTCCAAAATATTCATCTCAACTCTCAACCGCGGTTATGTATGCCCTATTGCTACACTTGAAGTAACAAATTACGCCCTATCGATTCCATCAGCTATATTTGATGCTCATTACACTACTTAATTATTGAAAAAAGATGAGCTGGTCATTCCTGCCGTGGTTTCATACCGTATTGCTGTAAATTGTGGTATTAATGTTGTAAAATTATCGTCTCTCCCTACTGTTCTCCTGTTCACTACACCCGCCCTGCAGTGAGTACTTACATTGGTAATCAGCGGCACTGGCAGCGGAGGTGTGGTGAGCCGAGGGGGGAACAGAGGCTGGCATTGTGGCTCCTGGGGACGACACGGGCAGTGTGGGAGTCTCTGATTTGATGGGTGTGGGGGAGTGGGAGGCTGAGGATCCCAGAGATCCTACTGACGTCATCGAGGCCATCTGCGGGGAGAATATAATGTAATTTTTAGTGAAATGCAAAAGATCTCAGAAATCCTAGTGATATCATGGAGGCAGTTTGTGTTTAGTTATAGATGTTTGTCCTCAGTTTGAGTGCAGGTTACGCGAGAGAAATTTCGTCAGATGCTGGTACCTAACATTCTCGAGCATTCAGAGTGTGCCAGCTTTTAGTGCTCTAGCTATAGCTAGCAGCTAGCTATAGCTAGATAGATAATAGCGTATGCATATATTGAATTTTAAATGTTCTACCTGTCTAGGGTGTATTAACAAAGGTATTTTAAATACTCAGCATATAAATTAATTTGAGATAATAATGACAAAAGAACATCTATTTTTAGGTACGCATTACTCAGTAAACCTTGGCTACGCAATTAAAATAGAACTGGTGAACACGAACTACCCTTCTCACATTAAAATTCAAAAATTGGGAAGAGGTGGTTCAAACATGAGATTACCATGCAACTCCTAGGATTAACAGAAAAACAAGTAGCTAGTTGAAATTGATTAACTTTGAACTTCAAATTCAGGAGATAGATGCAGTTATAATTTCTCGTGCAAGATAACTTCGAACTTCAATAAAAAATATAGTTTATTCATGGTAACCATATAGCATTGCTTCCAGCTTCCATATTAGGATAGTGCAAGTTTATTAAGGCCATCTAATATTAATGAGAAAGAAGCTCCATGAACTTGGCAATAAACTTACATCGAGCATTACCGATACTAAATGTGTAGCATTAATAAGTTTACTGACCTGAGACATAGAATAAGGAGAAGGAGTAGAGGCATACATAGAACTGCTGTAAGTGCCATTCATGTATGATGTTGGACTAGCTGCAGTAGGTGAATATCCTCGCGTCATGTCGTATCCCCCGTACACTTGACCAGTCATATAAGGATATGTTTGACTACCGTACGCTGCTGCACTGTCGTACCCATAACCTGCTGTAGATAGAAAAAAAAAAGAATCGACGTTAAAATCACGTATTTACGCATTAGTCCCATAAATGGGTTGCAGAAAAAGGGGAGTTATAATCAGCATCTCTTGCAGATTCTAGCAAAAACGGAACATTGTCAATTCTACTGGTCTTGGCTCACTGGTAGGGAGAGTGTATTTGTAGTTTATTGACGCAAGTTACTTTATATGTATTAACATATGCATAGCTTTGATGAAGTTGAATTTTTATTTTTTTTGGCAAAATTTTTTAGATGTCCCGTATTTCTCCGAGGCAAAGTGGAAATAGGTTCAGTGATTTATGAGTTTCACTTAAATGGTTCAAAATGCGCAAGGCTCACCTTAAATGAAAGAGAACTTAGTTACAATGTAAATTAAGTTCATCGCAAGGATTATTGTTTGGTGAAGCACAATGGATTTTGAATTAGAAAGAAGTATTGGATTCTGCTTGCATATTATTAATATGGCTATCACAACTCAAATAACATGTGTCCATAGAACATTGAAGGATACGAAATGAGCCTCATTCCAAAAAGTCAAGTACGGTAACAGTAATTGAACGAAGACCAAGAGTTTACAGGAATCTTACTCTAAATTTAACTAAGCATTCAATACTTTCCTTTAGAGTAGGTAATGTGGATGCTCTGGTTTGTAAATGCTAAATGGTTCAGAAAAATTGACTATCAGGGCAAGTTAAACGGAGAATATTATCTTGTAAACCTATTACTGTAACACACGAAGAATATTACAATACTTAGATTAAAAAAAAGTTAGAATAATATCTGATTAGTAACTATGAATTCATACATTTCATCTCTTGTTAGCAGAAGAATTTTATTCTGCTTTAACACAAATACATTAATATATTCATGCTCATTTTTATTGGATATATGATAAAACAAGGATGTTGGGTTTATCATGTCTCCTTGTAGCTGATCATATTACCGAAAAAAAATGACTGAAAGTTCGTACATATAAACATCATTAAATTCATAAAAAACGAATATGTATACAGTGCGTTAATAACACAAGCATACAAACGTGATTCTTTCTACGATATTTGGTGCTCAAAAAATAATAAATAATTAGGTACGGCAACACCCAATAAAACAAATATTTCAGTACTATGCACACAAAGAAAACATTACGGAGAGCATCAACCCGAGTTTGGCAAGAAGTTATCGATGCTTTTTAAAGTGCTACACGAATCTTGCGGCCACATTTAGTTAAGATAGCTACCATATTGAGGTGTGCAACGTGAACGAAAATGAGTAATCCAAGGTCCATCACCGTAAAGAAGTTAGTTAGAGGTTGATCAAACTCATTATTGCACCATAAAACTGGGATAACACCTTTCCAAACTCTAGCGTAAAGTTTTCGAGGGGAACAAGGGAAGAACAAAACATTATGAAAAATTTCATGCATGAGCGTAGGGCGAGAGTATCATACATCTATCCATCCATTGAGATATAGAGGGTAGTTTGGAGTCCGGTCTTTGTACATACAGTACGGTATTCGCTATTGATTTAAAGAGCCAGCCGGCTGCAAATCAGAGCATTTTCACAAAAATGTCCTTTTGATGGTTTTTTTTTTTCTGGAATGGTATCAAGAATTACAACAAGCAATGGTGAAATAAAAAGAAATGAAATTTCTCTGCGAGAGAAATTATTAACTAGTATCTTTATTCTTTCTTTCTTTCCAAAGTACGAGCTGGTAGTTATTATGAAAGTGAGTTGAGCAGTGAAGAGAATAATTAAGTTGAAGAAACAGTTGTTTTATGCGAAACGTGTTGTAACTAGTGTTACGTTGGTTGTGTTGTGGTGGTTGGATACGTAGGCGAAAGTTAGCTACTTATCTCTACGGTCAAGAGTTTGAATTAAGAGTCAGAACTTGAAAACAATAAAACAAGCTGTTTAGATATTTCGCTATATATGTTATTATACACATGTTCTTGAAGCATTTGTTAAATGGGTTGAGAAAACCGTTTTCATCGTAAAACTATCAATATATTCAATGGTCTACCCTTAGACACGTTAAATGAAATGGGACTTGTTAGGTTACGCGCCACTGTAGCAGTAATACGCAGGATCACAAACGCACGCTTCAAAATATAAGTTCTCTTGTGCTGCTCGCATATATATGTGTAATTTGCAAACGAAAACTTTACAAGAACTAAACAATAAAAAATTGAAGTAATGAAAATAACACAACCATTGCTTATTAAGAATTAAGTGGAAGTTTACCTAAAGCACGGAAAACATTGCGATATAAGCTTGGGCAATACCCTCCCACACTACCCATTCGTAAGCTTAATAGTGTGACAGTGCGCTCAGTTGGGAAGTCGATTATTTTAAGTAATTTCTTATGGCATACTGGCAGCCGACTTCTTGAGTGCAATCGGGACGACGTACGAGTTGAGTGTCCACTCGGGAGTTGGGCTTACGTTGGCATAGCGTGGTTCCGGCACTATAGAGCAATTCTAATCCCATTTGTCCTATTTTCTCAACGTAGTAACTTTCTTCGACATGCAATGCAGGATGCATCTTAATGCAACTAAATTCGAAGCGCAGCATTAGGCTCTGTATATCCGCTTCGTAAAAAGTACTGTAATCCCTTCCACCCAGAGGTAAATAATACACTCAGCAAAACAAGCTGCATAAGCAATGAAAAGTAAAATAAAAGCAAATGTGTTAGTTTGCTGCAAACCATCCCACATTGACTAAAATGTTACTACGCAGCTGTTAGGCTGAAGGTTAACATAAAGCGTTATAAGAACAGGCCGATGCTAATTAATTGCATTTTATTAAGAATCAGTCAATGCAAGGATTATGAGAACTAACGATAAAGTGACAAATCACTATATTGAACAATGTAGCTAGGTCTTAATGTCAAGCGATACAAATTCTTTGTTTGTTTGTCTAATAATTTTTTTTTGTCTTCAGTGAGGTTGCAGATAATGGTGTGTTTTAAAGAATTCTCCAGGAAATCCTATTTTTTTTTTAATTTATAAATAAACCGAGTGTGGGTAACGTAATTTTTACAGCCCTCGAGCTGCAGCAAAGCGGAAGCGCCACTGTACAGGCAACGTTGTGTGGGGCAGTGTTTTGTGTAGCCTTGAGAGTAATGTATGTTCGGTATTCGTTTCCCCTTCTCATCGCAGGGGTTGTGATATGGTAAGAGTTGTGTTCAAGCGGGGGCATTCTCGTAATGAAGCATTGGTAGCTGTAATTTCAGCCCCATAGCAAGAGAGCCGGAGAAAGGACTACGGGTGTGAACAGATATACGCCGACAAAATATACTAGTGTTTAGAAAATGGCTGGAGTTGGGAAATATATGATGTTGGCTCTTACCGCTTTACCACCACAATTAAATACCAGTTATTGCACCACTAGCATTACTTGAAACAGGGCTTATCAGTCCCCGTGAGCGCTAAAGTGCTAGCTCTCGAGCGCTGGGAGTCACCAGTATATAGAGCTCGTCCTAAAACATGCCATATTCCTGTATGGAAATCAAAACTTGATTCTGCGTTCTAAAGTTAAGCACAGGACAGTCAATGGCTGGAGCCCAGCAGCAGCCAGGAGAGAGAGAGAGAGAGACCCAGACCATGAGTAAGCAAAGAACGTTGACATCAATTACTCAAAACATCGAAGGTTGCGGCAGGAGTCTCCTGCGGCGCCCGGACCAGCCTGTGAGTGGCGGCACCTTTGGTGTTCTAATTCCTCGTCCCAGGTGCTGAGCGACAACCTAACCTCCCGCACCACCTCTCTGTACCTCCGCTGCGCCCACCTTGCCAAATCTAATTCTACGTTTCCGCTAGGCTCGTGCATTGAGGGAGTTTCAAAGTTCATTTGTGGGAAATCAAATTAGTACTACATTTTTTTTGTACCGTCCTAGTTCCCACCTCAGGTTTGTTTCCCCCGAGGTAGTGCTTGAGTTAAGCTGAAAGTGAATATGTTTTTTGTTTTAAATATTTAATTTGCCACAAGGTTTCTCGAATTTATCTTCAAATGTTTAATTTCTAGTTCATAAATGGTAATTAGTAGTCGAAACCTGAAAATGAATCCTTAAGGAATTAAGAATTTCCTTATTTTCAAATTTTTGTTTAGTCGAGCTAACATCAAAATTTCATATTTATCAGAGACAAGATAGTGTTGAAATTGAGTGATGATTCGATTAGAGTCATGTATCAAGTAATCTCAAATACAATGTGACACATTACTGAAATTGTGATAAGCAGTTTTCTTACATTAACGATGCTACATGAAGATATCTTCGAGTCAGTCTGCTGATCTTTCCCATGTCTTTGCTTTCGATTTGTTAGTTGTAGAAACGCTATTTACACCCTTTTGCATATTGAACTTTGTGAAGAAGTAAACTGTGTTGCATAAAGGTTATATTATTACATTACTGCTGTCACACAATAACTCACAAGTGCATGTATAATTTTTATATCTACTTTCTTGTTCTGACTTTCCGTAGCGAAAATTATCGATAGTTAGATGGGTTCCCGTGTTGCTGAATTGATCAGCATACACCTCATTTACCCTACCGCCGATATTTCACATCACTACAGGGGAAAGAAACGCTTCGATTAGCTGCAATCGCATGATGGTGGGGTTAATGAAGAGATACGCTTAGATGTACCGCGTACAGTTTAATTGATTAACGAGTTGCCGGATTGATGGTTTTCAGATAGTTGGATCGATGCTTGGGACAGCTGAGGTGGAGGTACGGCGAGGATGTCGGTGGAGCCTGTGTATGTGGGCTGACGCATCGTCAATATCTGACGCGAATTGGAACACCTGCAGACTTTCTGGGCAGCTAGAAATCTATAACGGGGCGCTGCAAATCTAATGTTACTCTGAAAATTAATGTAGGAAAGTTGGGCTGAAAATCTACAACGAGGCGCTGCAAATCTAATGTTACTCTGAAAATTAATGTAGGAAAGTTGGGCTGAAAATCTACAACGAGGCGCTGCGAATCTAATGTTACTCTGAAAATTAATGTAAGAAAGTTGGGCTGAAAATCTACAACGAGGCGCTGCAAATCTAATGTTACTCTGAAAATTAATGTAAGGAAAGTTGGGCTGAAAATCTACAACGAGGCGCTGCAAATCTAATGTTACTAAGAAATTTCATTCACCTTTGTGCTAGAAACTTATAGCGTGTGCTGCAAACCTAATCTTGCTGTTAAAACTAACAAGACCTCTGCTAGAATTCTATAGAGGATGGTTGTAAGTCCAATTATATTTGTTAAAAACTAGTACAACTGTAAATTTGATAGAAATTTTTCGTTATCTAGCTGATAATAATTGTCAACGAATAGAGCTAAATCCAGATCCCTACTCTTTGCATATTGGAAAATTTCCAGGATGCAAGTTGCATCGCTTCTTGTGAGTACGATTCACGAATATTACTTAATATTTGTAATCAGTGTAATTTAACAAAAAAAAAAGGACTTCTTCGAGGGGCATTGTCAGCAAAAGGTTTTATAGTTAACGACAGCAACTTTTTCGGTAGTAGTTGAACAACTTCAGTGAGATATAAATTTAATACTTCAAGATATGTTTCTCAAACTTTGGAATTCAGTAAGACCACATTGGCTGCACACATTGTCATGAACAGTTAGTGAACAAATTTTTAACTTGCTATTAAGAAGTAGCAGAGCATGAAATATTATTTACCACCGAAAAGAACTTGTCGAAAATGCCGTTCCATCAATTTAAATAATGATTATTTTTTCCAGGCGAGCTATTCATCAAGCGGAAACACTTGGTCGTTACTGGACAAGTAAGTGAGAGAGTGGCGTCCGCCACGTGCCACTCTCTTTGCTGAAATCTGCAGTTTACGACGGTTGTAACCAGTGATGGTAAAATGCTCTGATGTTAGACATGGGCGTTTTAACGTAGACTTGGTGTCTCTTACGGGGGAGAGGTTACAGCAAAGATTTTCTTCCTCCATAGCCGTGATATTTACGACCATTAAAAGAGGCAATAACTAAAAAAATGTGCGTTTTGTGAACATTTTAAAACTGGATTTAATATGTGCTAATCCGTGAGATAATGATAAGAAAACTGTGATTTAGTTGGAACCGTGAAGTTCTCGATTATGAAGACCGAGTAATGAAAACAATTCATGCTTCACGCGAACATTTAAAACTAGAATTAGCAGCAATTATTCAGTGATTGGTGATCTGAGATATGTTTAGTGGTAAACGTGACACGTGAAATGGTGGAGAACCGAAAAAAGTGCGTTCTCCCAAAGTTTTAACCTAAACTTGGTATCTATTGCTCTATGAGAAATTGCGCTGCTTTTTTATGTGACAGTGAAATTGGAAATGTTGGAATGTGTACCCTAGACACTTGGATATTACTGCTCAGACTTGGTATCTAGTAAAGCAGTGGCAACTGCCCATTGCAATCGAATACTAGAACTGATGTACTATGCGTGTAACCCGTCATGGGATTTTACTCGTAATTCAAAATGACAGTTATCACAATTGATTTTTGTCGCTTGTTGGCTCTCACACAGTTAAAAATATCAATTTAAAATTTTTACGCTCATGATGCAGATGCTATTGCACTAGTTTTGAGCTATCACTTCCTAAAACTATCCCCGTCATATGGGAGTTAGTTTATTGACTCCATTTAATACAAAAGCTAGTTATGCTATGTAATTTCACTACAATCCTCAAACCAGTACGCTTTTCGGTGCACCAAGAGAAACAAGGCAAGTTTCCGTGCTGCACAAAAACGCCAATGTAGGCACTTCCATGCAGCCGGTACACGGAAAGCTGTGTTAATGTTAGACAACAGTTTTCAGCGAAATTATTTATATTTGAATATGTATATAATTTTGAAGGCCTTTACTTGGTGCAATTGCCGTGGGAAACGCACAAGAAAAAACTGTAAGCTGTATATATGTATATTACTGAAGCAAAACAACAGGCTACCATCATGCACGTAGATGTTTGTATATATCATTTTTCTCTCAAAGCAGAACATCTTCTGCGCTTGTAATTATATAAAAGCTAATCTGTGTTTTATCGGAAAGCACAGTAGATTAGTTAGCTGGCAGAAGACGGCCCCAAAGATCAGCCCGGACTTGTACACTTCAAGAATTTAAGCAGTTGTTCGTAGAGCACGAGCACAGTGTAATGTCGTCCCTCTAGGGGGTGACTCGACTACCCCCAGGAAATTGTGGTCCCAAAGCTGGCACGCGTTACCGTGTGCAGACAGGGAATATCTATCTTGCCGTGCTCATGCAGCATGGCTGCCAGGTTTTTTGTCTGTGCACACGAAAGCATCCTAGTTTTGGTACAATACTTTTCTCAGGAAAGTAAACACATGTCTAGGTGCTTCAGAATATACGTTGTCATTACAGAATACATTCTGATGCAGCGGAAATACTGCGCACTTTATTTTATCACCCGCGAGCCAAGTGAAGATCCGTGATGACGTCTTAGCTGAAGATTCATGCATATTTGTTTGTCCACCCAAAAAAGAGGTAGGAGTTGAGCAATGTTCATAGGTTTTTTTTTTTGCAGGGCATCAGGTGGGTTGACCTAGATTTGAACAATGAAAAAAAAACTAGGGTTAGCTGGCAGTCAAAAATGACGGCGTTGAATTTGTTGTCTTTACACGCAAAAAGAGGGAGAACGAGTTGAGCAATGTTCATAAAAAAATTTTACTGGGAGTTAAGTGGGTTGACTTAGATGTGAAAAATGTTAAAACTCTCAAGCTGGCTACCAAAATGACGGCGCTGAAATTTGTCTGTCCACCCAGAAGGAGAGAGAGGAGTTGAACAATGTTCACAATTTTTTGAAGGGAGTCAGGTGGGTTGACCTAGGTGTGAAAAAGGCCAAAACTTTACAGTGAGCTGGCCATCTAAAATGGCAGATTTGAAATTTGCCCTCCCACTGCGGATGATGGTCTTACGCCACGAGGCGTTCTATTTTTTTTTTGCTATGGGGTACTAAAAAAATCCGTCAGTTACAACCGCTAGAAAGAATCGCTCAAATGTATTATTTTTTGCAGCCATAACGGCTGATTTGCTTCCCAAAGCACCCGGAGGAAGAATTTCAATACATATTAGTTTGTTCTCAGATTATGAAACGAGGTGAAATGAGTTAGGAAAGAGAAAATAGATGGCCATTTTCATGTAGCCTACATCTGTGTGACACGGGCAACTTCGCCTTAAACTGCCAGTATATCCAAGTTAATTTCACTTAAAGCATCAACCACGGCGGATAGTGATATTATCGCCCATTTTAATTAAATGTTATGCAGGCTTGAAGCTTTACCGGAAGTGGGTTAATTCATCGCGAGATATCTATGGCACACATTGGTACGATTACGATCTTCACGTTGAAAAATAATAAATACCACAGATCGAGGAGTTAGTACGTGTTAGGTAAGCAAAACACGGCCAGTTAGAAGAGAAACATTGAGTAGTGAAGTGATAGAAAAATTATCAGCAAATGCAGAATTTTATGTGTTAAAATTACAACATATGATACAGAGACGCGTGCTCCAATGCTCACCGTCTTTCCACGGTGAGTAGTAGCGGACCACGTGATCTGCCGTGGGAATAATTGGAAACAAACTGTAGTCCAAAAATTAATAAAATTCCAGCTAGCTTTCATAGGTACTTTAGCGATGAATTGGGCAGCAGTAGCTACATGGCTATCTAAATATATTCATAATGTATTTTGCTTTATGCAATTTGATGTGAACGACTGAAGCTATATCGCTATCTAAAATACTCGGTAGTTTTTTTTTTTAAACACAGTGATGTGGAAAAGTCAAACTGTCTAACATGCTACCCAGTTTTCTCAATTAAAATGCGGATCGACCAAAAAGGACATTGCAATGAAACATCAAAAATACAAATACTTTAACGTTATACCCATAGTTGATCTCACCCTGTGACACAGTCAGTACATAAAAAATGTACGATACTGGCAAGCCAGCGCAAAATGTTAAGTACTGACTTCAATGTCGTGCGTGCAAGTACGTGAATCTCAGCACATGTGTTATTTAAATTTTGCGGCCGCATTGTTCAAAATTGTAGTACCGCAGCTGTTTTTTCGTAATATTTCCAGGTCGAGTGCCGGTTCTTCAATATATGCATTTATACACAAAATAAATCTCTAGATACTGTAGTCAATGTTCCATGTAAGTACATTTGGTTGAATAAGGTTCAAAGATTGACATAATGTAGCATACACAAATAACTCGCCAGTTAACGTACAGAGTAACTCAACGAATTAATTTTCCATATCTCTGTGTTACGCTTAGCATGGCTAGCAATTTGCTTTGGCTGTCACAACCAGACGTGTTTGATTAGAGCCTTAAATTTGGTCACCTTTATAAGGGTCTTGTTGGTGTGTATTAACACTAATTATTTGCTAGGCATGATCATCTCACTTTGCACTGGTAGCCTCAGCAGATACGTTTTCAGTTTTTGAAATTAAAACAAGCAATTTGCACCATAAATTGTCAGGGACACTTCAATGAGGTTCGTCAGACACTTGCCGGCATCACTTTCTTACTGCAGCTGGAACTTTAGAGCTCAATGAAAGTGGTCCAGTAAGCTGAGCAGGGAGTCTGCGCAGTGCACCGTGTAGGTAGCCTAGTACACCGTGCAACTAGCCTGTGCACCGTGCAAGTAGCCTGAGCACCGTACAAGTAGCCTGAGCACCGTACAAGTAGCCTGTGCACCGTACAAGTAGCCTGTGCACTGTGCATGTAGCCTGCGCACTAGCTGTGCATGTAGCCTAGTTCACCATATCCTCCCTGCTGACGCGCTACCAATGCACTGAAGCAGGCTTCTCAGCTGACCTACCTAAGCCGTGTGTACTAAATTCCTGTCTGAGACGGCAGTCTATAAAACTGTTGCGTGGAAACAGTAGTTGCGATTCTATTTCAATCAAAAGGTAATTTTAAATCCCCTATCGCTTCTCTCTTACCAGGGAAACTTTATAATCCTATATTTTTCAGGAAGGAGCTACAGCATTGATCTCGTCCTTATTTTAATAATTGAAATGTTACTGCAATAACTACGCGTAAAACTGTCTGATACGTGGCATTGTTGCACCATGCCGTCCAGACAGTAATCATTCGACAATTACGGATATCATTAAACGATAACAATTCTAGTTTTTATCTGCAATTCATTTGGCAATTCAAATTAGAGTTTTTTCCTGCCGTAAGTACAGCTCAGCTGGCGCTCTCGGCTGAAAAGTATTTTCAACAAACGATCTGCTGTGCGGTCTCTTTTTTGTATTAGTTACTGTTATTAAAATATTGGAACATAAACGTCCAACTAACTCTGCCTGAAAAAAAAAAGTCCTACCTCTTCAGCTTGGCAGCAGCTCCCCTACCGTTAATAATCGGAGCACAAATTTATAATCAGTGCAGTGAGAGCTTTGGAACCGAGCGTACACGACTGTTAATCAATTATTCATTTGAGCAACAAAAAAAAAAAAAAATGGAGGCTGGAGGACTTGGGGGCGACTCCTGGCGACCGAAAATGGTGCTGTGAACATCACTGAGCGGCCCCAGTCTTGGTGTGAATGGCAACTCGGACCGCCTGGTGTACGTGGGTAGGTACAGAGAGCATACTTAACCCTATAAGAACTTACTACAACAATGTTCTCCGTAGGAATAGCATTACTTGAAGCGTCCTCTGTGAGGGAAGTAGGGTTTTATAGGGTGAAAATCTAGAATGCTTTAGTTACAATCGCTTAGGTTTTTAGGACAATAACCGTCTCTGTGCTATGTATAGTGCTGTTAACTTAGTAGTTTCGTTGATAAATCATTCAAAATCCTTAGTTCTGGTGCAGTGAAAACATCGTGGTAACCCTATAGAACTTTCTCTTTTAGCAGGATAAGTGCAATGGCCTCCGAAAGAAACATATACGGTACATAAGAATACGCACTGTACTACAAGCACCACTTTTTGAAAAAAAAACGAAAATTGCACAAAGTTGGCGAGTTAGAAACATGGGCTTCTCAGTAACTAATATATAAAGTCGGGGCAAAATATGAAGAAGTGAAAAAAATACAAAAAATATTTAACAGTTCTACATGACATCTTATGTATATACGCTTGCAAAATTTTCACGAAATATACGTGGATCATATTATGTGTAAACTTTATATACGGATTTTAATTTATCTTTAACAGTAAATAAATATGCAACTTAAAAAGGAATAGAATGCTGCCTTGCTGAAAAGTTAAAGAACACTGTTCAATAATCTCGATCAGTCTAGTAATATTCAGCTTTTGTATTTTCTAAACAACTTAATTGATAGGTTTTCATTTATAAATGATTATTGTAGGTATTGTTGGACTATTTTTAAGCAACAACTCGTAAAGCTTTTAATTTTGAAGAAAAAACTGCTCATTCTAGCTAATAATAGAGTATAGGAACGCGAATTTTTTAAATTACTAGTATGGTAAAGTCAGAAAGTGTTGTTTGCTTTGTTATCAGGATGTTTAAGGCTGTTACGACTCATAAACCGAAACCGAAAACAGGCAGGCCATCTATGACTGCTAAACGGAACTATCAATTGGCTGTTATAATGTCATTAAAGTAGGCTATCGTTTCGAGACAGCTGCATTAATTTCTCGTAAATTTGGTAAACAAAAACGAAAGCTAAAGGCAATCTTTGGGAAGACTTTTCCTAAGCTAAATAAGAAAAAATTACTGGCTCGAATTCCAGTTTGCAAACCTTGGATGCTAAAGAAAAGTCAAGAACTCCGTCTTGACATCGCCACAGATCGAGCACTCTGTATGAGCATGTAAACAAACGAATATAATTCATTTCAGTGAAGAATCCATTCGTCATTTTCATTTGCTCAGATCTGACGGCAAGGTGTATGTGAGACGTAGAAATGGTGAATGCTCTCCCTTTAGCGCGTAAAGAAGACAGTGAAGTTTGGAATTAGGAGCGCAATTTTCAATCGGAAAGTTATAGGCATTTATCCGAAGTTATCGGATACTTTTCCCTATTTTCCCATAGGCAGCAGAAAAATACCTATGAATTTCCGATTGGGAGTGGTGTGGGGGATGAGTTCATCAGCAGCAGGTGGTCCCATTGTTCGTTTATATGAAGAGATTATAATTCCAGTGTTTATGAAGAACTAACTTCTCTGCTAACATGATGTTCCTCACTTAAGCAACGGTGCTGCTGAAACCCCAATTTTTATGCAAGACAATATGCGCTACGCCCCACAGCTGAAAAAGTATCAAGTTTTCTTGAAGACTTGCTCATAACTACATATAATGATGTGGCCACTTTTGAGTTATAAATTGAATCACATAGAGAATGTCTGGGAGATCATCGAAGAGAAAGTTCAGAAACAATCCTCCAAATTTTGATATTTTATGAAGTTTTCTGAAGGACAAATGAGAAGGGGTCACTATAGCAACATGTGTGAGATATTAATAAGCTGGTGTGGTCGAAGACACAACGAAATCGTTCAAAGTAAAGATAAAGTAAAATTCAAAGTAAAGTTCACTAAATATTAAATTTTTGTCAGCGTTTTTCATATATAAAGTCAATGATTATTAATGTCATGCAGATTTCTGATGTGCTACTTAACATTTGGCCTGGGGTAAAATGTGCATACTTTTCCTTCTTATATAAATATTTATTTACAGTTGAAGATAAATTTACAACTCTTGTCTGTAATTCATACATATATATTCCAAATACATTTTTGGGAAAATTTAATGAATGTGCATACAAAACATTTCGAGTAATAACTAGAGCACTCTGAGAGCGCATACCTCCGCCAAGCGAGGTAACAGTAAAGAAAAATTTAAAACCATAATTTTTTTTTGTATAAACTCCAAAATCTAGTCATTTATGCCTTCTGATAGTATTAACAGTTTATGCAATTTTCGTGAAGATCAGTACATAACTTTTTGAGTTATGCTGCTAAAAACATTATGACAAATATGGTCAAACATACAAACGAACAAGCCGATCTGTACCAAAATTTAATCGTTCATGTCTTTTAACATTAATAACAACTCCTACAAATTTCATAAAAATCCATTCGAGAAATTTTTTCACTTATTGTGCTAACAAGCATAGAATTAGAAACAGTGACTAACGAACGAACAAACAGATCATCAGAAAAGTTTGGTCATTTACTCTTCTTAATATACCGAACAATTTGTGTAAATTTCATAAAAATACGTTCATAACTTTTTGAGTTATGGCATTAAGAAAAAAGAGGCAAACAAACAAACCAACAAACGGATGGACGGATCTTCACCAAAAGTTAATCATCTGTTCCTCTTAACATACCTAACAATCCCTGTAAATTTCGTTAAAATCTGTTCATAACTTTTTGAGTTATCTTGGTGACAGACAGACGGACAGGCAAACCCAACGCAAACATAAACTCCTTGGCGGAGGTAAATATACAAAAATTTGCTACGTTTTTCGCTGCTTATATTTTGGCGGCAACTGCATGTAGTAGAGGTATGCTTTTGTTAGTGAATAGTACACAAGCTGTCGAGTCATCTCATGTCCATCTCAATGATGATGAAAATTATAATGTGACGCTAATTAATATTGACTTTGGTACTTTATTAGGTACTTTTTGCAGGCATACCAAGGAAAAGTCTACTTCTGTTGTAGTTTTAAACTAACGCTGTTGGCGCATCGCATAGATAGAATTGTGGTCCCAAAAGCAGCAAGCCTTCCCATGTACCGACGGGAAGTACATGCCTAGGCGTGCTGGTACAGCACGGCTGCTCCAGGGTTTCCCCTATCGGAAAACTGAAGGCATGCTGATAAATACGACATCCATACAGTGAGTAAATAAGTTCTAATTACCTCCGCCAAGGAGGTTATATTTTCGTCGTGTTTGTCTATTTGTCTGTCTGTCTGTCTGTCATCAGGATAACTCAAAAAGTTATGAACCGATTTGAATGAAATTTACAGGGATTGTTAGGTATGTTAGGAGAAACAGATGATTAACTTTTGGTGAAGATATGTCCATCCGTTTGTTTGTTTGTTT